>CACRSC010000053.1:73897-233553 GCA_902651635.1 Mastigamoeba balamuthi | reverse complement strand
ACCCATACCCACTTGCTTGCGTTGTCTAAGTATTAATATTTCTTCTTTTCTTCATTATTGCTCACCTGATATTCAGACATGATTGTCAAAGGTTAAGAATGACTTTGATTGCAATGTACTCACAGGAATGTCCTTTAGCTTACGTGCAAGAGGCATTTATTTCTCAGTAGCATGTATGCTCATGGTAATGTAATACAGTGCTCATCAAAATGAACTGAATAGGCAGATATTTCTATAAAAAGATCCGAATCCATATTTGATTCATTTTCTCAATTGAGTGAGCAACGTGTTTATCACTGATACAGGGTGTAGTCACTATTGGCCATTTCCACTCTTGCAAACATGAACACATAGATTTAACCAATCTCACAGCATACTCCACAGGAAGTGACTTCTCTTCTTTGCCAATGGCACCAGATAATTCCTTTATATTTCTGGGATTCCTAAGCATTACACGTGATTTGAGTAGTTCTTAAACGCTTTTAATGGGATTGAGATCTGGACTGCAGGCTGGCCACCAAAGACGACTAACAGAATTAATTGTTCATTCTCCAATGAGTATCCAACTTGCTGACATGCTTGGAACCGTTGTCCTTCTGTAGAACCCAATTCCGGTTTTAAACAACTTTTTGCATCTGAAAGAAGACTGTCTTTATAGATCTGTATTAGGAACTGCGAATCTATATTTTGTTTGGAGATTTTGATCTCTTCAATGCCTTTGGCTGAGAAACAGCCCAAATATTCAGCTTGGCTGCAGACTGAACCTTTCGAATACTGTTCTAACACCAGGTCGTTGCCATACCTTTCTTACCCAACCTCTACTATGAAATGTTGCCTCAGCTGTAAAAAGCACATATGTCCAATCTCATTCCAGGTTTTCCTGTGCAAATCTGAGACTATCTTTACAGTGATGATCAGAGAGTAGTGACTTGACTAAGAGCTCAAGATAATTTAGACCGGCATTATGAATTCGATGGTATACAGTTTGATCAGATACCTTTGTATGCTTGGTTTTAATTCAACTGAAATTTTGGCAGATCCTCTGTAAGGAGTTTTTTAACTACTGAAAAAATATTAATATCATTATCTGAAAAGGTAATTCGAGTACATCCACCTGCAAGCTACATGGATATGGGGGCTCATTCGAGCCCCCATGCCCACTTGCTTGCATGCAATTTCCTTGGCACTATTTCAAGCTTTCAAACTGTCATGTAAAAGCAGTAATAGTGTATGAGTTTCTTCTTTATTTTGCTTGTCTATTTGATATGTGACTGTCTCAATGTCATACTGTCTTGAACTCAGTCCTTGCACTTGCATATAAGCTTTATGGGTTTGGGGGCATATTCCAGCTTCCATACTCACTTGCAAGAGGCTTCTATTTGTCAGACATTTTTCTATGTGTTATAGTGTTCTATTGTAAATGCAACAATTGCAATATGCAAGCTGGGGCTCATTCGAGTCCTCAACCCCACTTGCATGCAAGAGGCAAATATCATATTTTTGCCATTTTGTTCTGCATACAAGAATTGTAATTGTCTTATGTTTGCATGCAAGCTGCATGAGTATGGGGGCTCATTCGAGCCCCCATACCCACTTGCTTGCATACAAGAGGCATTCATTTATAATATCTGTGTATATGTTTAGATCATTGAAATGCAATGTTAATACATGCAGGCTGAATGGATATGAGGTTTTTAAAAAAGGGGCTCGTTTAACCCTTACTGTAAATTCATACAACAAAAACTCAATGCTCAGGTGGACTATGAATGTCATTCATGGTGTTCTTGAAATTTGTTCTGTATACCAATTGCAATATCCTGAACAGTAATTGATGTTTCACATACTGCAATGCTGATGCTCTTAGCCTGTTACAGCTCCAGAATGTGAGTGTGTAGTGCTCATTCAATCTTATGATGCTCTGGCTTTCCTGTGTACTGTTTGGACTTGCTGAGGTGGTGTTCACTCAGCACCTGCGGCCCTTGCAACTGCAGCATGCCCAGTGATACTGCTTCCCACTTTTGCATCTGAGGTCACAGGGAACTCATCATCATAGTCTTGAAACCCTCATTTTTTCCTTTGTATTATGATCTACTTCTTATACAACAGTCAGGCACAGAACAGTGCTGCCCAGTACTGCCTATGTGTCATCCAGTCACCACAGGGAACTGTCAGCACTGCAGCTGTGGCAAGGCACTTGCCAGCCCTTCATTTCGACTGACTCCGACGAAAAAATACTTTGGCGAGAACCCCATCCGGGGGATAATATCAAATTAAATCCGGCATCTAGAATGTGCCTTCGCTCACGGCATTACAGTGAACTCGGTTGAGGTGAGAATGACATTGTGGCATCAGACATGATTAAGTGTGCAGAGATGCATGAGTGGCTGACTGACCTTAGGGTTAGACAGCTCCAGGGATCTCGAGGTTCTTCAAGACACTTTTCTGGAAGACACAATTAACAACCAGACCAAGTGGCTGAAGATTGTGTAACACATGTGCAGGCAAGCTCACTGCTGCAATTATGTGGTTGAGCAGGTACTGGGGTGCGACACTATCAGTATGTGACCTGTGGTTATCAAACACGATTATGTGCCATGGGCTGATCCACCATCCCAAGACTGTTCCTTCAATATTATCATGGTTAAGGTGCTTTATGACGCAGTTCAGAGTCATTTTGAGGGACAGGACGACTGTTCTTCAGATATGTCTTTGCAGTCAAACATACCAGTGTGTTAGTAAAAATTAAGTGCAAAAAAAGTCAGAATAATCTGACTTTTTACAATGTCACGATCACGATAGTTGAAAAGTATCGCAATCGCGACAATAACGTCAAATTTGGAATTCGCGAAAACAGGAATCAGTTTCTTGTCGATTTGCCTATTGTTGGATTCGTGAAACTGGAAAATTATATGTTAAGCTGAAAAGACATTTTGCAAGAATTATCATAATGTGAAAGCCAAGGGGCGCAGCTTGGCACACTGGTTTCTCTGAGTGCTGGTACAGGTGTAACATCACCTTGCATCAATGTTCATAACCCTGTGCCACGAAAACCTGTTCATGTTTCATACAATTTAAAACTAAATAGTTAAGTGTAAACCTCTGTTCTCTCAAATAAGTGGGATCAAGCCCCAAGGAAAACCCGGTTAGTGAACTGTCTGTCCAAGCTGGCAGTTGATGGGTGGGAATTCCCACCAAAAGGGTCAAAAAACGTTACAAATGATCAATAGCACATGCCCTTAACATAATATGCTCTTTGATGCATTTAAAGCACTATTTCACAGAAATTTTTCAAATCAAGTGATTCGTGACAAAGGTGATATATGCCAGCATATGTGCCAGGCTATGTGCCAGTGGCACAGCTCGGCCATCAACTTTGCCAGCGGCACAGTGTATATGCCAGCGTATATGCTGGTGTATGAGTTGGCATGGAGGATGAAGCAGCTGAGTCAATCAAGACCATCGCGTGACCTCCTCACCATTTTCACTGCCAAGCCCAGTGAGGAGTGCGCCCACCAGCCCTGCACCTTTGAAGAGGTCAGGGCTGGGTTCAAGGCCTTGCAGATGCTGCTTGGTGGTACTCTGAGTGACCTCATCATGAGGTACGAAACCCCCCCCTTCCCCCATTCTTCCTTGTTCTTCTGGCTCTAATTCAAACTAATTATGCAGGATGAATGCCCTCACGTGTGCTGTTGAGGCAGGCACGCAGTCCAGGAAGCTGATGCTCAGGGAGAAGCTGATGCTCGGCATTCCTGGTACGTTTCCTTCCTACCCTTTATTTTTCAAATTTCTAACAATATGTGTATAATACTATCTTGAAAAGTCCCAGAGCTCAAGAACCTCCCAGCAGACAGGAGGCCCTACACTGCTGCTCTGTCTGTGATAATGGCAAGGCCCATTGTCTCGCAGATAGAGCAGTGAACCAAGGTCAACTACCACCCCCTGTTCATGGAGCACCCCAAGTGGGAGCACAGGTGCCTTCCATAGCATATTTATGTGTAGCAGTGCATAGCACATTTATGCATAGTGGTGCGTAGTACCTTCATACGTAGCGGCACATAGCGGACCCTGCTGCAGTGGTGTGTAGCACAATGAATGAACTATGCAGCATAGCAGAGGGTCCACCACATGCCGCTACGCATGGTTCTGCTACATGCCACTACACATGATGCTACTACGTGCCGCTACAGTAGCAGAGCAGAGATCAGAAGCACGATCATGTCATCCAGCTGAATGAAGTTCTTGAGCATGTTCTTTGTTCCCTTGCAACCCAGAAAAGCCAGAGTCGGGGTAATGAGGCAGTTCCACATTCTGGTTACACATTTGCCATAGCTTAGAGAACACCTGCTGGTCGCCCTCGAACACTGGCATCAGGGGCAGCTGGGCACCAATGCCTCCTGTGGCCACTCCCAAGCGAGTCTCCTCCACGAAACGGACCATGTCCGTATAAGAGGCAGTCTGTGCAGACTCTGTGCTGCCACCAGTCCATATCTGGCAGCTGATAAGTGTGGACAGATAGATGCCTTTTTCAGCTCTCCACAGGAGGAATTATTGACAGAGGGCACCCCGTCTTGTTGTAGTACATTCCCCAGAAGAAAGCCCGATGAACAACCTCTTCCAGCACCTCCTTGACAGGTCATGGCAAGTGTGTAGAGTATGTCCGACTGCACACACTCAAGGTAGTCGTCATTAGGTACTATTCCCCACATCACACCATGCAGCATCGTGGCATGCCTGTCCAGATGCTGGAAACCGCACCCTACAGCCACCTGCAGGTTGTCTGCAACCTGCACACAGTGTTTCTGCAGCAGCATGGCCTGCTTGTGCCTGGCCTTATCCAGCTTATTTGTCGTTGTTCTGCAATAATCGTACACAAGTTGAAGCTGGCAAAACAGGTCCCATATGGCTGTAGAAGTTGTATGGCTCCACAGACAGCTGGAAAGCAACATGCTGAAAGTGCACGTCCTTTCTCTGTGAATAGCTGCACACACAGATGACATATATGGTGAGCACATGCATGGCCAGGTCGTTGTCAGGGGCTGAGTCCTTGTAGCCCAGGAGAGAGCACAGAACGAGCATTAAGCTGGGCATCGTATGCCTCAGTGCAGCAATGTACTGGGGAAACGTGGCCTCCTCCAGCCCCGTGGGTTCCACGGCACTCTGCAGCTCGTGTTTCGCAGCATGCACCTGTGCTGGATTCCATCTATCGATGCCCTTGTACATCTCCAGCTGAGTGCTGAGCTGCCTGTTCTGTTGCCTGAGGTTCCTGACCTGGTCCTCAAGTGCCCTAACATGGGACAGGTCTGGGCCAACTGGGTCGCCCTCTGGGATGTTGGCTGGGCCCAGTTGAGCCTGGTGCACATGTGTACTGCACTTGTACTTGCCACGAATAGGCCAGGCGCCATCTTTGGCTTCCATCATTGCTATGCCTGTAGCTGTGCCACTGGCAGAAATTATGTGCTGGCAGCAGATGACATCATTTTCAAAAATTGTTTGGGTTGTCCCACAAGCTGATGTCAACCATGCAGTCTGTGCCAAGCACTCCCAAGAAGGGGAAGCCCGAGGTTTGTCACCACATTCACTCCACCCCCACTCGTTCTTCTTCTTAAGCGTTCCCACCCACTGAGTTTCAAGTTGAATATGCCCCATACCAACAGTATAAGTGCTGTGTTGCGCAGCATGAGTGCGAGAGGCTTAGTGTGCCTACATCCTCCAATCAAGCCCCTGCTGCACCGCAGGCTCAACAACACGCCGTTCTGGTGAGTCTTCCCTTTTCAAACACACAATCATCTGCCAGCACATGCTATGTGCTGGCGGTTTAATTCTGTACTGGCGGCAGTGCTGGCAGTACATCATAGTATATGCCACCAGCACATACTTATGCCAACCATTATGCCACTGGCATATAACTATATGCTGCTGGCACATATTTATATGCCATCAGCACATAATTCTATGCCACCAGCACATGATTATATGCTGCTGGCACATTCACTGGCACTGCATCCCTTTACAACCTGACATTATTTCTGTTTTAGAAGTGGTTTCCATGACCAGAACGTAGGATGGCCTGCTTCCTCTGGTGCCAGGGAGCTCCAGCCATGGCAGAAGCCCCGGCCCTGGCCAGCTTCATCTGCTTCCTGCAACTGGGGGGCATTCCAGGGTGCTGGGGTGCGCACCAGGCAGCAGGTTGCTGCCATGGACCCCCATGTGGCAGGTCACCCAGCAGAGTGCTCCGAGCACGAATGGGCTGACCTCATGGCCTTGTACCCTCAACCACGCCCTGAATGAAGACATCACCATGGATAGCAGCATGATTCCCGAGAGAGCCAGTGCCAGAGCAGTATGCTCTTCATTTCAATTCTAATGTCTGACTCAATCAAAACAGACTGGGACATACCTGCCAGTGATTGGGTCAATGACTGTCCCATGCCTCGTAACAGGCCCCCGTCACATGGGCCTGCATGACGTGTACTTCTGGGACATGTGCCACATGGAATCTGGCAAACAGGTCACGTTGCTGCAGTCCGGCAGTATGAACTGGGCCTATGTGGAGGACAAGTGAACTCTCATCGTTCTCCTCAACCTCATCATTCCAGTCAACACCAGCATGAAGAAGCAGTTAAGCTGCCTCGTCCTCAACCCGACGTTTTCAGTGGCTGGCATGCAGAAGAAGAACGTGGTGATCAGCATCCCCGGTGGTGCTGTAAGGCACCCTGTTGTGCTGACAGCACGGCAGCACTTCTACATTGACTTCATCCTGTGCAACAGTGAGAGTGCAATCAATTTGAATGATTTTTCTCTGTCTTTTACAGCATTCTAACCCATTGAGACAGGATCAGGAACTCTGAAAGAAGGTCGGCCCTGGCATCGTGAATATTATTTAATAGTTCACTCAGCTCTTCTATTAGCAGCTGGTTCATGGGTAAGTCCTGCATAATTCTTTATCATGTTCAATAACCCTTCCCGTCTGTCCCTGCATCATACTGTTCTGCCTCTGATGAGCTGTCCAACATTGTGTTCTTCTTCTTCTTTTCTTCCCTTATGTATCTTGTCCACTACCATTTCCTTCTTTATTTCTGCCACAATGGCAGAGAACTCCTTACTTGATCAGGATTTACCTTCACAAGTGCACAACATATCAAAGAGAAAAGTAATTTAAACTTGAAGTAATATTGTGAGTAAGTAAGTGGATTGCATAAGTTCAGGTAGGAATCGCCATACAGATTCCCGTAGTTGTTGTTTTGAACAGATAAATAATCATAATAGTACACCATACTCTGATTCAGCATTAAGATCATTTTCTATTTTCTTCTATTTGTCTTGTAACCAAATAATTTCTAAGAAGAGTACAAGCTGCTCTACTTTGTATCTCAATTTCCTTCTCATTTCTCTGCTTACCATCTTCTGGCTGAACTGGGTCACTATGTTCATATTTCCGAAGTGCTAGTATTCCAGTGATGGGAAGAGAAATAAGGTTCAGAGGAGCAGGCCAGAGGTATTTAGCAAAAGTGAAATCCATGACCGTCTGGGCAAATTGCATCTAAAGGGTAATATGAGATTAGAAAAGGAGAGTCTCATACTCTGAATTGTGCTTCAGCACTTTCTTCGATTTTTGCATAGGTCGAATTCATAATTGCAATCAACAGGTTGATCATCACAAGACCAACAAGAACAACAAAGAAAATGAATAACAGCTCAACAAATATCATTCGAACCTATAATGAGTGAGATACACTTTATATCAGCCAATACATACCAGTGATAACTCACTGTTATCAACATCAGGACGTCCAACAATCGACCACACCATTTGGCCAAGAACATGAACAGAGTTGGGTATCAGTTGCTCGTCCGAGCTCGAGCTTTCGTAGGAGTGTCGATCTTGCTCTGAGACCATTTTTATAGCAGGAACAGTGAAGGAAAAAATAACTGCCATAAATAGGAGAAGAAAGTACAGAACATCATAAATCATCATTGCAAACGATATCAACAAAGGGCCCAGCTTCCTGATGAATGGCTTAGTTTAGTCTCATTTGTGAAATCCCTTACCAGTGGACAGAAAACCATTGTAAACCTCGAAGGCCCATACATCATGCAGACAGTGACAGAAGCGTGTCAAACACGAGTTTGGCAACCACTCCTTGTAGTTTTGTTACTCCTTTTAGGAGCAAAGCAGATGCGAAGCAGGTATTCATGACAACATCAAACAGATTCCACAAAGAAGTAAAATAAAGACGCTTTTGAAGAGCGGCTTCGAGTATCTCTTCAATAATGTGTCCAGCAACCCATACGGCAAGAAGTAGTTCTGCTGCTGTAAACTTTCCATAATTCCGGGAGAAACAACATACAGTCACAATGGACATAAATATCAGGTAGGAGGCCAAGTGCATCCGGTAGATCAGAAATGGGGATATGGTAACCTTCCCGCATGTAACTTGAATGTGACTTCCGTCATCGTCGGCCTCGTGGTTCCTATTGTAGGTATCCCTCCAACACTCTGTCAGGGCATTCTGTAGTGAGCTATGGGCAATGATTGCCGATTCTCCCGTCTTTAGAGATAGCTGTAAGATGCTCCTGAATGGTGTAAGAAAACACAACAGAAATGGTTACACCTACTGTGGACGGGCATCACTATCGAAGCTGTACGGTCTCTCGAAGAAGTATCTGCTGTAATAGCGCTCGTAGGCAACAACCTCTGGACAGATTTCGAGAATGTCCATCATCCCGATAGTCAGAGGCAGAAGGGCGTCAATTTGAAGCTGCCAGAGCTTGTTGTCGGTTGAGTGTTGGTTACTGGAACTATGAAGTTCGCCGATCAGACTATCAACAAATTGGTGAATCATTGCAAAGGAGCATTGAGTGAGAAAGGAGAGGTTATACCGCAGAGCAGTGTGTAGCGGCCACCTGGAGCACAGAAGCATCCGCCGGAATGTGGAATTGAGAATAGTTTTATCCTTCTCGTCCACGATGTACTCGAACAGCATTATCATCACTGAGCGACTGCTTTCCTTGTGGTAGACCCTGTGGAAGAGATCTGCCAGCCACAGTGTTGCCGTTGGCGGAGACTTACTGTTGAACCTGAGAACAGCAGGGCCATTCTCGTATTCGGGCGTCTTGGTACAGCAGCACAGGCAGGACATGCACAGCAAAAGATCACCACAATGGTGGTCAGACACGAGAAAGACCAATGTGTCTTCCGATGGGTCTCCGACATTGTTGCAACCGAAGCAGACCCACGTTTCTCCCACTGCCAACGATATGCGAACGTCCAGTCGGATCTCTTGCAGGTGAACCCACTGGGCGCAGTTGCTGCGTGCTGGTTATCAGCTGCTGATCGCTGGATTGGTGTATGCACCTGCAGCAACAATGAACTCCATTAGACCCCATAATATAGAAAGCTCTCTGATCCTCCTGAATCCTGCAACTGAAGTCAAACCCGGTTGGAGAGCGTGCGCCTATGCACCCTGATGAGCACACATCACACTCCAAATCAATGAGGCTGTGATGCCGTCCTGCAGAGAGAACACGCGAAGTCTCCACGCCGGACCAATCCTCCAGGTCAGGTATCCACTTGTGACGTGTTAGTATTGTAGGTAGAAGTATAACAGCGAGATGACGTACAGAGAGAACGCCTTCTTCGGATTCGGCAAGGCTGCAGCTGCATACAATCGGGAACAGTGTTTGCATGTAGGCGCAGCGCAGGCACAGCGCAACTGTGCAGCCTCGTGTAATGCACTTCATATCGAATGGCGATATTGCTGCTGAGCAGCAGTGGCACTCACTCAGAGTGCCCATTTCCCCTCTTACACATTCCACGAGGGCTCCGTCCACTGGGCACTGATAGTACCGAGTGAGATGAGAAGGACACAGGCACGGAATCCCGAACCGTTATTCTCCCCTCGAGTGAACTCGCATCAATCTCTGGAAGCTCCTGGTCCGACTGGACTGAGCATCTGAGACACGCGGGTTTGAAGCACGATGGGCAGGTGAATAGCGTCTCGTGCGCCTGATTGCACGAAGTGCAATCGCAACACTGGGCCCTGACGGGTCTGTACTCGGGCAGCTTGGAGGGGTCTCGAGGGACAGAGAGGGTGCCCAACCACTCGGCTTTTAAACTGAGCAGGTCCATCAGGCCGTGCTCAATTCCCCTGAGGGAGTCGGAGATGCAGTCAAAACACGAGAGCGCAACGCGGCGCAAGGATAACGGAATCGAGTCGGGGACAATATCCACGGGCCTGACTTGCGATAGTCGTGATCTTACCTCCTCAACTGTCTCCTCTCCCGCGAAGGGTCGGTCGCCGGAGAACAATTCTACCAGCAGAATCCCGAAGCTCCAGATGTCGGCAGCGAAAGAGGCGGTGGCCTTGCTGAGGACCTCCGGGTGAGTCCAGCGAACTGGAACGACTGCTGTGGGGCCGAGTTGCGCCTCTGTACATTCCATGGGGATGTCCACAGAAGTCTGGAAGGGAGTGATCATCGCCGAGATCCCCCCACTGCCAGAGCACTCGATGGCGATAGACCCGGCACACAGACCGCAGTGAACGATTCTGGCTGCTCTCAGCTGCTCCACGCCTTTGGATACGTCGCTGGGACAGTCACCGAGAAGTCATCTTCAGTACTCTTTCCGATAAAACAAATCAGTGTGATAGGGCGGGCACATTGCGTCCTCGGAGCAGCTCGCGGTTGGTGATGGGTCTGGTCTGCATGAGCATGAGGAGGTTGAACCCCGTGTGGCTTGAGACAAGCACGCTCGTGTTGTCGAGCACGCAGACGCCGAGGAGCTGCGGTGGGCGTATCCCGTAAGCGTCTAGGAGCCCGTTGGTAGCAGTGTACCTGCTCGAGATGGGGAGCCTCCCGTGCCCACTGACCAGTCCACAGCCCGTGCATCCTCATAAAGTGCTCGTCGTCTGGCTCGTACTGCAGGAGAACCTGCTTTGGTCCCCCTCCACCGGCTGCACTATCCGTGGTAGAGCCCCAAAACGTCTGCGGATAAACCGGTGAGTAGGAATGCACCAGGGCCGAATACTAGGGGCCTGCGCACCCTCGGGAGGAAAGGGTGGGGCCCGGACTGCACGGCTCTGAGAACGGTGGCATCTGGCAGCTGCCGTGCAGGAGTGGGGCGTGGAGACTGTGGCGGAGCTGCGTAGGCGGCCGGCCCGAGTGGCACCTTCCGTGACGGCCTTCCTGCCGTCAGGTCCGCGGGAAGGATCTCGAAGACCGAAGTGCCCAAGGGGTAGCCGAGTTGCCGCTCGGCCTCTGCCATCTCCTTGCAGGCCTCACGCTCGTTGGCGTGGTCCTCCTCAGTCCGTGCATCGCGGAACCACATTCTACGTGGGGTCTTCTGTGCTCGTTTGCAGTGCTATTCTGCTTGCTGATTCCAAAGGTCCTTTTCTATCGGTTCTCGCCCGGTGTGATTGTCCGAATATGTCCTTTTGTTACAATTCCATTAGATTCTTCAGAGTGTAGCATCCCCCGTCGAATCTCTCTTTTCCGTGTTTTCCTCGGAACCGCCGTCGAAACAAGATACCCAGAACATCCAAACTTGGCCCCGCGATGGAAGACGACGCGTGCGGACCGATTGAGATACGCGTCGCCACGCCCGGACTGTTCGACGACTGCACGGCTCTGGTGCACCAGGACGAGTGGGACAACTTCGCCAGCAGCGACTGGGCCCGCTGCCATTCGCTGACTCACGGGGGAGGTGTCTTCTGCGCCCTCTGTGGTGGCTCCGTTGTCGGGCTCTGTGCCACCGAGCGTCCCTGCGACGAGTACGCGTGGCTCTCTGTCATGTTCGTCTCCAAACGGTTCCGGTCTCGAGGCGTCGGGTCGCTGCTCTTCGACCGCGCAGCCGCGTACGCCACGTCGTGTGGCGCGTCGATGCTGGGCTGCGACTGTGCGTCGCCCGCCGTGCAGAGGATGCTCACGAGGCGCTTTGGTATGCACTGCGTGCACGAGGACTGCGAGACGCAGTACCGCTGGTGCGAGGACCTTGATGAGGTGATCGCCGCATTGCCCTCCGGCGACCAGGGGATAGAGTCACGCGTCTTCGAGTTGGACCTCGACGGCCCCGACTTTGCCCGAGCGGTGGAGATCGACCGCACTGTGACGGGGTTCGACAAGAGCCGCGTACGTTCCTTGAAGTAACCACTGCAGTAACCCCTCTCCTGACGGGATGCAGGCATACAAGCAGATGCATGGGCTCCGCGGCTGGGGGCTGCGCAGCAGTGGCATCTCACAAGCCCTGGAGGGTTTCGTGTTCTCGAGGGAGGGGTACAGCGGGATGTGCTTTGGCCCTCTGGTGGCTCCAGACAGGAGTAGTGCTCTGGGCCTCATCTCCTCTGCGATGAGGAATTCGAACCCCGATAAGCGCCATTCGACATGTGAGGTGGCTCTGTGCGCGTGCAACAAGGAGGCAGCGTGTTTGATGCACGAGGTCGGTTTCCCCAGGGATCCAGAGTATGTTTCTACACGCGTCTGGGTGACTCTCAACGAGCAGAGTATCCATACCCCGGTACCGCGGTACAGCAGGGACAGCCGGCTCTGGTTACTCTCAGGGCTGGATATAGGATAGAGAAATAATGCCATCGAGTCTGCTCTAGCATGCAACAACGTCGGAATGCGCTCCTAGCACGCTGGTTTGGAAGCTACTAAATGAATGAAGTGTTGAGGGGCACCTACAACATCCGGATCAAGCTCAAGAGCTACTCTATGTTTCAGGCAACTTGTTCTCGAAGAACCACCCTGTCCCTCACAATTCAGGTTTCCCCGCAAAGCAGAGATGAAGAAGGGAACTGAGACATGCGGGAGCGGGAGCGACACATCACCAGCACCGAAGTACAGAAAAGGTGTAGGCTCGTTCAACGGTACATCGGAATGGAGCGGAACATTCCGAGCGAGAGCACCGTACTCGTGGAAGGTGTCCGCGGGGCGCGGGCGTCGCCAGGACTATGCAGTGCGAACATGCGTGTATGTGACGAATACAGTCAGATCTTGACGAAATGCTCGATCACCAAGCGGCTGTGCCAGAGGGAGGCACGGACCCTGTCAAAAACGACTGGAACGGAGATGTTGCGGCGGTGTGGGCGTGGCTGCACCGAGGCAGAGGAATGTAGCCGGCAGTCCAGGGAGGTGCAGTCGTTTCTGTACTCGCGAACTGCGCCGCGGTGTGAGGCAGAACCGCAAAAACGCTGTGTGCTACCTGAGCGTTGGGCGGCTGCAGTCCCTACGAGAGCAGCGGGAGGGCAGCCACCATTCTCGTCTCTCACTCGTTCGCCCTGGAGGGGGTTAACCGATTTCTCAGCAGCGAGGAAATTCCTCAGCCCCTTTTTTCGTCGCTTTTCAGACGCTTAGATTAAATCCGATGCAGCAGGAATAATTTGGTGTGTTCCCTTCGGCGCCCTTCCGCTCGGCACATACAGCAGCGGGAGGCAAAGTACCCGTGGGTTTGGTACCCTTGGTCTCATACCAGATTTTTTCCGATGAGGGGCGAAATGCAGTGCGGAGCTGAGATTATTCCCGATAAAACCGCGCCGGCAACGAACAGGAGGTTCATTATTTCATAAGCACCTGCAAAGCACAAGACAGCGAGGCAGACAGGGAGGAGCCGGCAGAGATGGCGAGCAACAAGCCGTACAAGTTCTGGTTCATCACCGGGACGCAGACGCTCTATGGCGACGCTGTGATCAAGCAGGTGGCCAAGGACAGCCAGGTCATCGTCGACTCGCTCAACAAGGAGCCGGCGATGGTGGGCGAGATCGTGTTCAAGGAGGCGATGCTCGACGCGGCGTCGATCACGCGCGTGCTGAGCGCGGCCAACGTGGCCGAGGACTGCGCCGGCGTCATCGGCTGGATGCACACGTTCAGCCCGAGCAAGATGTGGATCAGCGGGCTGACCAAGCTGCAGAAGCCCTACCTGCACTTCAACACGCAGTTCTTCCGCGACATCCCGTGGGGCAGCATCGACATGGACTACATGAACCTGCACCAGAGCGCCCACGGCGACCGCGAGCACGGCTTCATCTGCGCGCGCCTGCGCATGGCCCGCAAGGTCGTCGCGGGGCACTGGGAGGACCCCAAGATCCGCGCCCGCATCGCGCACTGGATGCGCAGCGCCGTCGGGGCCGCCGAGAGCAGGAAGCTGCGCGTCGTGCGCTTCGGCGACAACATGCGCGACGTGGCCGTGACCGAGGGCGACAAGGTCGAGGCCGAGATCAAGTTCGGCTGGTCCGTCAACACGCACGGCGTCGGCGACCTCATCGACGTCGTCGACAAGGTCACCGAGGCCGAGATCGACGCCAAGATGGCCGAGTACGCCAAGCTCTACGACATGAAGACGACCAACGTGGCCTCGGTCCGCTACCAGGCCCGCATGCAGGTCGCCCTCGAGAAGTTCCTCGCCCAGGGCGGCTTCGGGGCCTTTGCCGACACGTTCCAGGACCTCCAGCAGCTGCGCCAGCTGCCGGGCCTCGCCGCGCAGGACCTCATGCGCAAGGGCGTCGGCTTCGGCGCCGAGGGCGACTGGAAGCTGGCGGCGCTGGGCCGCGTCATGAAGGTGATGGGCGCCGGGCTGCCCGGCGGGACGGCGTTCATGGAGGACTACTCGTACCACATGGACCCCAAGCACGAGGGCATCCTGGGCGCGCACATGCTCGAGGTCGACCCCGTGCTGGCCGCCGACAGGCCGCGCATCGAGGTCCACCAGCTGGGCATCGGCGGCCGCGAGGACCCCGCGAGGCTCTGCTTCAACACGGGCAACGGCAAGGCCATCGTCGCCACCGTCGTCGACATGGGCGACCGCTTCCGCGTCATCGTCAACGACGTCGAGGCCAGCGCGCCCTTCGAGGACATGCCCAAGCTGCCCGTCGCCCGCGTCATGTGGAAGCCGCTGCCCGACCTGAGCACCTCGGCCGAGGCCTGGATCATGGCCGGCGGCGCGCACCACACGGTCCTCAGCTACCAGCTCGACGCCGAGCACATCCGCGACTGGTGCAACATCATGGGCGTCGAGTTCGTCCACATCGGCAAGGACACCAAGCTGGCCGACCTCGAGAGGGAGCTCGCCTACAACGACGTCATCTACAGGTCCAAGTAAGGAGGGCTCTGGAGGGCTCTGCCCTGTATCCCACCCTCGCGACGACCCCCCCAAGCCACCCGAGTGCCGTCTGCCAGGGCCGTCGTATAAAGATGCCAGATCTGAAAATATGAATACAGAAATAGGTTCTCGGTCTGTCAAACTGCGTCGGACGCGGAACATCAATCACTACACTGTTCCACCCACGCTTGAGTTGACACAGTAGGTTTATTGCTTCTGTCCGTCCAGTCGGTGACTCGAGAAAGAGTGGCTTTCCAGCAGGAGATAGGGATACCGAAGTCGAATCCATCGAGAGAGCAGGCCTGCGTGGTAGCACCCGGAGAGCAGACAGCAGCCTGTGCCAGACAGGACACACCAGCAATTCTCGGGGAGTCACATCAGGGGGTGCGGACAGCTCAGGATCCTCGGACACACCATGCAAACACTGCCAGCCCAGACAGAAAGAGAGCGACCTGAAGAAACGAGCTCCAGCTCGTTTGTGAACGTGTTCACCCGGCCTACGAATTATTCATACCGAGCGAGGTGCCGAAGTGATGAGAGATACCAGAAGGCCTGTATCTACTTCGCCAGATCCGGATCCGGGTGATATCTCGTAGGCACTGCACCTCGCTCACGCTAGGGCGTTTAGCTCTCACGGAGAATGCCGTTGTCAATCAGTTGAAACGAGTCGTATAGACCTAGCACCGCAGACGGTTCAGGCGCCCCATCCCGTTCCTGGCGATTGCGGTGGCCGCCAGGCACGCCTGTGCGATGCCCGTATTCTCTTCCTTAGCTCTCTGCTGGCCCTCTTCCCCTCACCATCTCCACCGCAGCCACCAACTCGGGGCAGGTCACGGGAGCGTGTGGCCGCTCAAGCGACGAGCAGGCACCCTCGAACAGTGCGGCCACGCCAAAAAAAAGTGACGAGTTTGTGCGCCTTCTGGGGTTGTCCACCGAATTCCGAGTCTGCGCCCAGCCCGTCATCACGACGTCAATCGAGATAACTTCCGGAGGAAAAAGGAAAGATAAATCCTGCACCGACTGGAGGAATCCAGGGCAGCAGTGACCTGCTCCTGTCATACAGCTGCCTGCCATCACCCATTCTCCGGATGCACCATTCGTCACTCGAGGCACCCGACAACGAATTTCGAGGTGGAAATTGCGTCATCCTGCAGCAGCAGAGCTCTGGGCTGCTGAAAACTTCTGGTGACTCGGAGAGGTGCAATTTCCGAGTCACCAGCAGCCGGTCAGAAGTGGGGTGCGAATAAATGGACTCCGAGGGGAAGTAGACAGCAGTATTGTTATTTTTTCGTTGGAGTACGAGAGCACAGCATCGCAGATGTCGTTCTGGCAGATCCGCAGCGCCACCGGAGTCGTCACCATTGGAGGGGCCAAGATCCTCGTGGACCCCGTCCTGGCCCCCAAAGGCGCCTTCCCGGGTTTTCCATTCTCGGCTAACAGCAACGTGCGCTGGCCCACCGTCGACCTGCCAGCGCCCATCTCCGAGATCCTCGAGGGCGTCGAGGCTGTGGTAGTCACGCACACGCACCTTGACCACTTCGACGAGGCCGCGGCTGAGGCCATCCCCAAGGATGCAAGGACTCTTGTCCAGGACGAGGCCGACTTGACCCGCCTGCGCGGCCTCGGGTTTACCAACATCGAGGTTCTCTCGGCGTCGGGCACCCGTGTCGGCGGCGCTGTTCTCACGAAGACCGAGTGCGTCCACGGCGAGGGCCAGGAAGTCGCCGACCTGTACACAAAGGTGCGTCCGCCAGATCTCGCTGTGGTTGATCGCTGACCTCTCTGGGCGTCCACAGATCGGCGCTAGGGGCAACGCTTGCGGCGTAGTGTTCGCGGCTCCCGGCGAGAAGACCATCTACCTGGCTGGGGACACCATCTGGCACTGTGTCGTCAAGGCGGCGATCGACAAGTACCAACCCGACATTGTCATTGTCAACGCCTGCGACGCGAGGACCGCCGCGGGGGACTCGCTGATAATGGGCAAGGAGGACGTCACTGCTGTATGCGAGGCTGCGCCCCACGCAGTGATCGTCGCCAGTCATATGGAGGCTGTCAATCACGCCACTCTTTCCCGCTCTCAGCTGCGCTCCTTCCTGGTGGAACGCGGCCTCACCACTCGCGTTCTCATTCCCGCTGATGGGGAGACTCTGGTTTTCTGAGGATAGACCGACTGCCTCGCTTGCAGGTCACTTGAGCCCGCAAAAACAAGGCAATATTGCTCCGTTTCAAACAGTAGTTGTCTTTCAGACTTTGCAGTGGTGCGTGTTGTCTGTCTGTGCCCGCAGGCAGCAGATCAGTCCTGTCGGATGCCGTGTCTTAGAGGAGGTATTGAGCACAGATGAAACGAGACAAGCAGATGGGTGGTTGAGACCAAGCACTCCAGGCACCTTGCTTATGTTTGTGTGGTTCAGGTAGGCCTCCTCGGGGGCTGTCTTCCTGTGCCATGCATGTCTCATACCGTATAGTGAAGGCATGCTACACCAAGCGAGATGCCTGAGAGGTGCGGGGTATCTTACGGGCTGTATCTATCGACGCCTCTCCAGATCACTGATGGCCGCGGAGGCACCTCTCTTACTCTTGAATAATATGCTAACGGGGAATTCCGTTGTCAATCAGTTGGAACGAGTCGTAGACCCAGCACCGCAGACGGTTCAGGGGTCCCAGCCCGTTCCTGGCGATTGCGGTGGCAGCCAGGCACGCCTGCGAATGCGATGCCTTGCTCCCTGCCAGTATTCTCTTTCTCAGCTCTCTGCCGGCCCTCTTCCCCTTGACGAGCTCCACCGCAGCCACCGACTCGGGGCACACGTCGCGGATGCAGGCCATCGCCCTCGCGAACCTCTCCTCGAACGCGGGGCCTCCCCCGGGCGCACAGCCGGCGAGCACAGGCTTGAACGGCCTGCCCTCCCATCGCACGAGGCCGGAGCCCGGGGCCCGCCCCAGAGCGAACGCGTAGTCGATGTGCACGACGTGCCCGTGCGAGTCGACCATGATGTTGGAGTTGTGGCGGTCCCGCAGGGCCAGTGCGTAGCAGGCCGCGGCGTAGGCTGCTGTGGTCCGGGCGCACTGCTCGACTGCCTCGGGGCCGAGTGCCCGAACGTACGACTCGACGTCCCCCTGGTGCTCGCGGATGAGGTCGGCCACCGTTCGGGCGTCCTCGACAAGCCCGATGATCCCGCCGTCGCAGCAGGGGACGACAGGGTAGGGCCTCAGCTCCCTGTGGGGCTCTCCGTCGGTCTCATTTGAGGTGAGCAGGTGCTCACGAGTCAGCGCCGTGGAGGGCCAGGGACGACTGCCACAGCGCGATGAGCTGGAGGACGAGGGCCTCGCTGTGCGCATCGAACCCCGCCTGGAGGACGAGACCCCACTCGGCCATCTGGCCCGTCCGGCAGAGGGCGCTGAGCACGATCAGCACGGGCGTCGGGGAGCCCGATCCGAGGCACTTGGCCTTTCTGGGGTCCGCCCCTGTGAGTGCCCAAGAGCGGTCCGTCGGCAGCCTCAGTGTTCCCCGAGGTCGTGCGTGTATGTCGGCGTTGGCCCGCGCGACGAGGTCTGTGAGCAGGTCCGCTCTCCTCGTAGCGGGTGACTCTCCCACGAGGCTGCTGATGCGCACCAGCCCCTCCTCAAATTGCCTCTGCGCCCTAGTGCGCTCCAACACTGCGCTCGGGACCTGCGCTGAGATGGCCTCGGTAAGGGAGGTGCACGAGGTGCCGGCCCTGCCAGAAGAGTAGGCCGAGCACTCTCTCAGCAGAGCCTCCGCGAGGGCGGCGTCGCCGGTTGCGCGCATCGCCAGCGAGCTGCTGAGGATCCGGTTGCCCGTGATGTCGTAGCGCAGCGACGCCACGACCTGCATTGCCCAAGCCCTCAGGTCCCGCACATCCGAGGCGATGACGGCCCTCGATGCCCGCAGCGCTGCGTCCTGGGCGTCACGATAGCTGCCTTCCAGCGCTGCCCTGCGCATATCAACGAGGGAGGGCAGAAGAGCCGACGGGTCTCTGGGCAGCGACACGTCGGTGGCGTTGCGCAGCAGTGCAGCGTACGACGGGCACGCGTCCGCCATCCGCTCCAGCCCCAGGTCGCAGGCTCTCAGCGCGGTGGTGGCATTTACGGCGCACTCAGGCCGCAGCGGGGAGGACCAGGCAGCGATCCGCTCGACCTCAGCGGCCAGCAGCACCGACGCCATAGCCGCCCTGCCCAGGACCGCCGCATCACGCGCACTCGACCGCGCGAGGGCGTTGAGCTCGGCGGACGCGATCCTCGCTGCCCCGAGGGCGTCAGGCGGGAGCCAGCGGAGCGCAGACGAGAAGATGCCCAGCGCAATCGTCGGGGCCGCCTCGACCGCCTCGGAGTCACGCAGGGCAAAGAGGCAAACCAACAGCCTCTGGAGGACAGTGCACTCCGGGCCCAGGGCCCCGGGGACGCATGAGACACTGACGGCTGCACTGATTGCCCGGTGCTCGCGGGAACCCGTCTCAACCGTCGCGCTCTCCGAGAGTAGCACAGCGAGCTGCGGAGAGGGCACAGGACACCCACGGGTCTCCAGCGACCAGATCCATGCGGAACAGGCTTCCTCCCACAGGGAGGCACGCGCGGAAGAGCCTGCAGTGGCCCAGGTGCGCGCCAGCAGCTGCCACTGTCCCGCATGCTTCTCGGCGCTCTCGGGCTCCTCGGCGGGCGCCCACGAGACTCTTCGCGCACGCGCCCTGGCGTCCTCGTCCTCGTCACCGCCGAACTCGCGCACAGAGGCGGCGGCGGCGACCTCTGCGATGCCCTCGAGCGCACCGAACGCGTCGCGGAGGGCACTCTGGGCGGGACCGGAAGACACTGTGGGCACCAGAGACACGACGAGCTGCTCGGGGGCGAACGAATGGGCAGCGCGCAGCCACGCGCGGGTGAACGCGCGGTCGGGGCACTCAGATACTGCCCGCGCGAGGCTAGGCTCCACGAGAATGTGCGGGAAGCGGGCCGCGAGGGCTGCGGCGAGCGCGTGGGCCCCGCAGTCTACCAGAGCCCGGGCTGCGTCGACGGCCAGCGCCGGCCGGGCAGAGAGCGATGTGCACAGCGCGCCGAACTGGGCAGACCTCGCTCCCAGTGTCCCTGAGGTTCGCCACACCCTGGTTGCGGCTCTCGACGGGTCGGAGAGCTGGAGGATCGCTGCCGAGGCGGCGGCCGACTCGATAGACGAATCGGCACTGCAGTCGGAGCTCGAGAGCGCGAGGCGGCCCAGGGACGCGCACGGAGGCCCCCCGAGCCTCTGGATCTCGGACAGGGTGCCCGTGGTCCGCAGCTGGCGCCACAGCGCGAGGACGTCGTCGCCATCGACGGCGCCCCCGAGCTCAAGAGCACTCGAGAGGCACAGGAGCAGAGAACGGCAGGCGCGAATGGAGCCAGAGACGGACGCCCTGCAGAGGCCTCGGAGGAGTGGGACGGCGAGCGCGGGAGCAGCAGGGCCCTGGCATAGGCGGAGGAGAGCCTCCGAGTGACAGCGCAGCGACAACTCGCATGACCTCGAGCTCGAGTCTCCGGCGCACAGGACAGCACGCACGCATTCACTGCACAGATCCTCAGTCTGATCCTCCTCAGCGATCTCGTGACGGCCCTCCATCCGGGATCAATACGACCGTGAGGTTCACGGGGAGGGAGTCTTTATCTTGTGACCGATTGATCAGCAGCCGGTGTCAGCGAATGTAAATGACAAAGGCGCCATCAGATCTGCATGAGGGTTACCGTGTTGAGCGCCTGAAAGAGATTTGGATGAGCACTGTTGCACCCCGGGTTGTTTGGGTGCAGCCCAATGTGGGATTGTAGTGGCTCATTGTGGCACATTGAGAGAATCGGTTAACATTTCCTCTGAAGGAATGGAGGCAGAGTGCTAGACTGCTTGGGAATTATCCTGCATCAAACAGCAATACTCGCTGCCAGCAATTGGGACGTCCCTCGATGAACAGTTAAGTCACCTTGCGCACGTTTTTGCATCGGCCTGCTGTACTCGTGGGTTGTGCTTCTGTTCTACCACCACTCTAGGGCAGACAAACGCGAAGAAAAACAGCGGGGTTGGGGCCTGGCAATGGCTTGTGCGCCCACATTACAGACACGCCCGTCTCCTTCTCGATGCACAGGGCGACCTCTGAGACGAACACCTCGAATGCCACGCAGTCGACCCTCGGCGCGGCCGGCGGTACCACCACGTTCAGCGTCCACTGCGCCTCGTCGTCCTGCAGTCCCGCTATCCACTGACGCGGTCAGTTGCAGTGCAAGCACCTTCGAGCTCGGTACCTCGCAGGAGGAGGGGCAGGACCCGACCTGGGTGAGCCAGGTGGACGTGCCTCCGGGCTTCTGCCAGAAGCAGCAGAAGTGCGGGGGCGACACGAGGCTGAGGGAGGCGGCGCGCTTGAGCTCCTGGTGGTGCGTGGCGACGAATGTGTGAGCCTGGGAGCGCCAGTGCTCGATGACCTGGAGTGGTCCCACCGCAGCCGAGCCATCGACGAGCTCCGCGACGCGGGGCAGCTCGTTCAGGGCGCCCAAACACCTCGGGCCCGCCACGCCATAGAACTTGAGCTCGTCGAGGACCATCCGGCCAGGCGGGTCAGAGAGTGGAGAGGGCAGCTGCACGGCACCAGGCAGCGGGGAATGTTCGTGGGGACCGAGAGAGTCCCGCTGCGGAGGTAGTCGAGAACGACCGCGACGAGCACAGGGGAGCGGTCGAGAAAGATGTTGCCCGAGGCGTCGGTCGTGGGCGCCGGATGCCCTTACTGGCATTAGGGGGTGGCGTCAGAGCGGGAAGAGAAGCTGGTGCGGGGAAAGCTGACGACGGTGCGGTCGAGAGGGCGCGTGAGGAAGGGTTCCCCGCGCGAACGCAGAGTCGCAGCGGTCGTCGCGAAGATCGCCCCACCGACGTTGAGGGAAACAATGTCCATCGCTGGAACGAGCAGCAAGCCAGCGAGCGACTTCCGGTGTGTGCCCGGTACACCTCTGGCAGGGAACAACTCGCCTCGAGAGAAGGGGAAGTGCTCGCTGTTTGAACAGAAAGAAAAGAGAGAGACAGGATCCAGAAGATATGCGAATCGGAATCCACAGTACTATTGGCACTGCTTACAGAGACAGCTCGCAAATCGCCCAACTCTACAAGTCTACGGGGGGCAGGCACGTATGGAGGCGGTGCAGAAGTACGGGCGGGGCTTGGGCCTGTGCTTGAGCTTGAACCCCAGGCCCGTTTCGGCCTCGAGACACGCGGCGACCTCCGCGACGAACACCTCGAAGGCGACGCTGCCCACCCTGGGGACGACCGACGGTACCATCACGTGTAGCACCCACCCCGCGCCGCTCTCCTGGCAGGCCTCGCCCTCGTCCTCGAGCTCCTCGTCCGCCTTGCCCGTGCTGTCGGGGCCTCCGCACATCACCCTCCACTAGAGAGCAGAGCAGAGCAGACTGAGTGGCTGCAGGCGGGATTTGATGGTTTGCTCGCAGTCCAGATGCTGTATGCAATTGGCGCGGTAAAATAACAGAGGCGTCCTCTTGAGTTCTTAATGTGTGAGGGCAATTCAAATCGAATTGGATGGGACGTCCCGACAGCGCAGCACAGCACAGCACAGCACCACAGAGCTCACAACAGTGGACCGTGGAGTACCTGACTTCAGGAAAGGGGTGGGAGAAAGCCACAGTAAACGGCATTCAAATCAACTGGTCACGCAAGGATGGACGGCACCTCGCTGGACGACGGAGACGAGCCAAACTGGTCGTGCCTCGTCGGGCCCTCGCGGACGATCTGCCAGAACACGCAGAAGTCCGGGGCCCCGTGCGACGCGTCCGTGTCGATCGACACGAGGCTCAGGCAGGCCGCGCGCTTGAGCTCGGGCAGCCGCGCCTCGACAAATGTGCGGGCCTGCGAGCGCCAGTACTCGACAATCTCGAGGGGCTGCACGTCCACCGACCCCGCGACCAGGTCTGACACCCCCGGCAGCTCCTCGGGCGTCCCGATGCACCACGGCCCGCTCACCGAATAGAACCGCAGCTCGTCCAAAACCTGCAATTAAAAAACCGTCATTCTTCCGCCGGAAAACCGCTCCCACACAATTTCAATTTATGGCCAGTCTCGAAATCAGCGAATTCGAATTCGAATTCAATCGCGGCGGCGGCAGGGCTGGGGGAGGGGCGCGAACTGCGCGGCGCGGGACGCTGTCGGGGATGTTGAGCGAGCCGCTGCGGAGGTACTCGAGGACGATGGAGAAGAGCACGGGGGACCTGTCGACGAAGATGCGGCCCGTGCTGTCCGTGGCCACCGCCAGCTGGCCGTCCTGTGGGGCGCCCCCGCGCTGCGTGAGGGACCCAGGCAGGGGACTGGTGGGAGAGGAGCGGCACACGGCGATGTGGCCGAGGATGCGCGTGAGGTAGTTCTCGCCGCGGGAGCGCAGCGTCGTGGCTGTCGTCGAGAAAACGGTGCCGCCGACATTAAACGATACAATCTCCATTTTCTCTGAATCTGAGTCAGAATCTTCAGCAAGATTTCGGTCCCGGATATTTTCCGCTACGTCACCAGTGAGTCATCTTTCCCTGTGCTGGAACGGTCCTGACTTCCACCCCAGTAGTGGGCAGCGACGCCTGTCTTCTTACGCGCGTGGCTGGAACTCTGCGCTGCTGGTGCTGGGCGCTGAGCTCAGTCAGGCTTTTCGAAGAAGACCTCCGAATGTCGACCTGGCGACAGAGGACTGCAGTGTGATAAGAACCGCAAGAGGTACCTCGGCGCCACTGGAGTATTTGTGAGAGCTGGGGGGAGGGGCAGAGCAACACAGGAGGCAGAGTGAGAGCAAGATCATCGGAGACATGAACGGTGCGTCGCGGGCGCATGAGGGTAGAGGTCACGCGAGGAGATGCTGCAAGGACCACCAACGCGGACACTCTGGCGCAGCGACGACGAAGTGGGGGAAGGCCCTACCGGGCTCCGTCTTCCGCGTTGTGCAGCAGCAGCGAACAGAGCGACGGCAAACGGCGAGTCCTGGGCATCCGCAGCACCGCCTCGGCGTCGTCGTAGTCGACGGGCGTGACCAGCGCCACGCACGCCCTGCCCTCGGCGTAGGCCCGCGTCCGCTGCGCGTCGGCAGCGCCTCCGACGGTGTCCTCGACGACCAGCGCCCTGCAGGCGCCCGCGCAGGCCCGCTCGAAGCCCTCGCGCTTGCCGTCGCCCCTCAGCCCCCCGCCCATGCGCTCGCGCGTGACCCACTCGCCCACCGCCCCGAGCTCGGGCAGCGCGGCACGGATCAGCGCCGTCTCGCTGTCGGACGAGTGCGTCACGACGCAGCAGCGCAGCGCGGGGGCCCCGCGCGAGGCGGCCAGCGCCAGCAGCTCGCGGGCGCCGGGCTTGAGGGCCAGCGCGGGCCCGCCCAGCAGCCTGTGGTACGCGAGGCTCCGCGCCTTGCGCAGGTCGTACCACTCCTCGCGCCTGGCCCCGCACGCCCGCAGCACGTCGCGGCGCCACTGCGCCCTGCCGGGGCCGTGCACGAGCTTCTGGTACGCTGTGTGGCCAGAGGGGTGAGGAGAGATGAGGAGAGGAGAGGACAGGGGGACAGGACGTCTGTTTGTGTGTGGGGACAACGGACAGAGGAACGGAGTGCGGGCAGCGAGCGACCCGGCGCCCCGGGAGGCCAGGACGCTGGCCCAGGCCTCGTAGAGCAGCTCGTCGGTGTTGACGAGCACGCCGTCAAAGTCGAGGACGAGCGCGTCGCAGTCGGAGAGGCCGAACCACTCGGCCATCTTTTTTCCACGGCCAGATCTTCCCCAGATTCTATGAGAGCCCGGGGGAGATTTCTACTGATGTTCCGTGGCAGATCGTCCGGGTGTTCCATTTTTAGACATCGGCTGTCTGCATCCGTGCGCGCTGTGCGCGGAGCAACCGGAGCGCCGCGGATGTGGGCGCAGATGACCAACGCCGAGCGAGACTCGTGGGAGTACCTCGAGAAGCACCAGCTGCTGCCCTTCTTCCAGGTCCGCCGCCCGGGGACCACTTTGCACCTGCCACCGTGTCTCACTGGCAGACGCGTCAGGAGCTGTTCACGCAGCTGCTCATCAGCAAGCCCGAGAACCCGATCGAGTACGTCAGGAACACGCTCGTCGAGCTCAAGCGGGCGCGTTCGCGGCGCATCCTGGTGCGCGTCTCACCCCCGTCCGGGTCTCTGCGGCGGGTTCCGCGGAGGGGCACGCGAGGGGCAATGTGTAACTTGCCCCGCTCAGGAATCGGAGGAGCACAACGTGGAGCTCCGCAGGAGAATGTACGAGATTGTGCACGACACGTCCATCGACGGCAAGCAGAAGAACCGCCTCATCAAGGCACGCCTCCTCCTCTCCTCAGCTCAGCTCTCCTCCGCCTAGCGGGAGGTGTCCTTGTTCCAATTGCACCTTGCGGTTCCGATTTGCATTTTCCTGATCCGGAGCATTTCCCGATTCCGGCAAATCTGCGATACCGTTATCTTTTTGTATTTCCTGGAATTCAGTGTCTTTCCCCCGAGCTGTGCATTTCCTCGCTGCCGGCATTTCGCCTCCCGTTTGGAAATGGAACTCGTTGCCAGCCAGCCCCCGCAGCCGCACGGGCCGCTCACGGGGACGCTCCGCAGGACCTGGTGTACTCGATGATGGTGAAGCTGCCGCAGAACCCGAGGGTCTTCCTGATCGAGGAGTTCCGAACGCTCGCCGAGCGCTCGCAGAACCCGCAGGCCGCCGGCGACGACTCTGACCGCGTAAACCGCTCGCACGCCGCGCACCCGGCGACGCCTCTGACAGCCGCCACCCGCCCAGATGCACGAAATCGCTTTCCGGCGTCGGGTCCGCGAGATAATCGAGCAGTCGATGACGCCTCGCGGTTCGCCCGGGTCCGAGCGCCCGCCGTCGGTTCCGCCGTTTCTGGCCTCTGCCTGCGCCACGCCCGTCATCCCCGCGATGCCGCCCGCGGTGGCGGTGCCCCTGTCGCCGTCGCCCTTTGCCCCGTTCACGCACGAGGTGGCCCCACGGTCGCCCTGTGCCGGCCGCGCGGACCTCTCGCAGCTCTCGCAGTCGTCTGCGCTGCGCCAGCAGCCGTCGGCGACGGGCGTCGAGTGGGGGCACGCGCTGGGCCTCTTCTTCTCGCTGAGCGCGGCGGCCGCGGGGCCCGCGGACCACTGCGGCTGCGCAGGGGTGCCGCCGAGGCAGCCGGGGCCGCGCGTGCGGGAGACCGACACCGTGCGGGTGGGCGAGGACATCGGGGGCCACAAGGTCGTCAACCAGTACGTGCTCTACAACACGCTGGGCATGGGCAGCACCGGCAAGGTCAAGTACGCCATCGACGCGCAGACGGGGAAGCCCTGCGTGAGCACAGCCCTGCACCCTCTTCGCTGCCCTCTCTGGCTGAACCCCGCGACTGCAGTGCATCAAGATCGCAAAGAAGGCCATGCTCAAGAGGCCGTCGATCGCGTCGAGCGACCAGCTGATGGACGTGCGGTACACGATAGCTCTGATGAAGCGGCTGCGGCACCCCAACATCGTGCAGCTGCTCGAAGTCATGGACGACCCCACGCAGGACTGCTTGTGCGTACCAGGGAGGGGGAGTGACGGAGGAAACATCCATCCTCAGCTGCTCACACTGGCTGCTCTCAACGCGGCACAGCTACATGGTGATGGAGCACATGAAGAAGGGGAGCATCATGCAGCTGAGGGCCGGCGAGTCGGTGGAGCCCCTGGACCCGGAGTTCATGTGGAGCGCGTTCCGGGACATCGTCGCCGGCCTCGAGTACCGTGCGTGCTGTGCCCCCGCTCTCAGTGCTGCCTCTCCTCTCACACGCAGCCGCAGTTCACGAGAACAAGGTGGTCCACAGGGACATCAAGGTGCGTTGCGGGTGTGGTCAAGACCCCAGCCGACACTCAGCCCCGTGTCTGTGCGCAGCCCGAGAACCTGCTGGTGGACGCGGACAACACTGTGAAGATCGCGGACTTCAGCGAGTCGCAGATCTTCGTCGGGGACGACGCAGAGCTCGTGCGCACGGCGGGCAGCCCGGCTTTCCTGGCGCCGGAGGTGATGAGCACGCGCGAGACGTTCGGAAAGGGCATCGACATCTGGGCCATAGGCGTCAGCCTCTACTGCTTCAAGTACGGCCACGTCCCCTTCTGGGGCCGCAGCATCGGCCACCTCTTCAACGTCATCGCCAACAGCCCGCACGTCTCTCCCTGCCTCGTGCTCCGCAGCTGGTCTCATCAACAGCGCTGACAGTGTGGAGTTCAAGGAGCCCATCGACCCTGCGCTGAGAGACCTGATCGAGAGGCTGCTCGAGAAGGACCCCAAGAAGAGGATCGCCATAGCCGAGATCAAGGCGCACGCGTGGGTGACGCGCGGGGGCAGGTACCCCATGGCGCAGCTCGAGGCGAGCCAGTCGCCGCGGTACTCGGCCGAGAAGGTGTCGGACGAGGAGCTGCAGCGGGCGGTGGTCAACATCAACCACCTGACGACTCTGATCAAGGTCAACCAGCTCGTCAACAAGTTCATCCAGAGGCGCAAGCAGGCGCGGGCGGCCACCGTCAAGTTCACGGAGGGCCCGTCGTGCGTACCGCCGTACAAGCCGCAGCTGGCGATTCCGCCCCATCTCCGGTCCGAGTCTGGCCGCTTCTAGTGTATTGCTTACCGAACGTACCTTTTTCTATCCCGCTACTAGCCCACGCAATACAAGCCGTGAGTCCCCATGCGCCAGTTTGACTGCACGCAATTTGGATTTCTTGTGCTTGTGTCGTCAGGGTACCTGTTGGGCGTGCTAGTTGTGACACACGGGTCAATTGCAGACGAACAGTGTGCGAAGAGGAGTGTATCGAGTTGTGCTGGTCATTGCGCGAGAGATGTGCTGCTCCAGCCTGGCGGGAACTTGCTTAGGACGAGCTTGCCCTCGTCCGTTCGCACCATGTGCTCACGGCCGCCAAGAACCTCGGGGATCCAGCGCTCCCGTATCTGCTCGTAGAGCTTCGCGTCTGCACCAGGGAGGGGCACAAAGTGCGCGCCGAGCCTCTTCATCTCGTTACGCGAAGGCACGGCACCCCGGAATGAGAGCACTGGGCCTCAATCTCACGATCGACCTGCTCGTGTGCAGTGTTCGGGATGTCGGGCAAGCCGCGAGGCGCTTTGCCTCGAAGAGGTCGTACATGGACGTTGGTGCCAGCGATGAGAACGCCTGGGGATCGGAGGGAGGGTGAGAGGAGTTCCGCCGCGACTGTTCGCACGGTTCGTGCCCTTGGGCAGGAAGACACGGAAGCCTTCTTTGAAGAGTGGCAACACGGTGCCCTCTGGGTGTGGCACGCCCCGAAACACATGCTAGAAATCAGTGGAATCGATTTTGTGCGCTGTGTCAAACGCCAACTGTTTTGCAACTTACCCGTTTCGTTATTCAATTGATTGCGTCCTTTCTTGGAACTGAAAGAGGGAGCAATAGCCGTTCAAAAAATCGCACAGCACAGACTCTTGAGCCGTCAGAGGATGTTACAGTACGCCGCCTCGTCACTGTTCATCGCATAGCACACTCGGAACTTGGACACCCCGATGGTCTCGTCCTCGGCCAGCGCCCTGCCATCGGCGCTCGCAAAGCGCAGCAGCTGCAACACAGCTCCGCGGTGCTCGATGGTGCAGTAATCCGCAAGGGCCGCCCACACACCTGCGAACGTCGTTCGCTCGGGCCCACGCATCTCGAACCCGAATCTGCGCGCGTTCGCAACACGTCAGCGCGTTGAACCCCATGTCGTGCTGGTAGAGGTTCACGTGCCCCTGCCGCACTTGAACGACGACCTTGTCGACGGCAGAAACGGTCCAGATGCAGTTGAGCGTTACGAGCTTCGACTGCAATTGCTGGTCAGGGTTGGTTGTCTCGGGCTCACCCGACTCATCCCGCCCCGTCAGCGTTGGGCCCGCCTCCTCCTTCCGGGCCTCGCCGGCAGCGGCACGAATGCCGTTGCGATTCTCGTCCGAGTTACTCTGCTGCATTTAATTGCAAACTGAACTCCTGTACCCCCGAGATATTCTGAAAGACACGTGTTTCCCAGTAAACCGACAACTGATATCAGGCGGTTGGGGAAAACCAAAAGTTGTTCGAGTAGCGCCGCAGACGGGAGAGGCTGTTTCGTCTTCGTCTACGCGAGCGCTTTTGAATTGTACAAGTGTCTTGCACGTTGCTTTTGTCGATGTCGTGAGCTCAGTCCGTTGCATGCAGCGCAAGCCTATTGGCGGAACGAGTTGGACGTCTTGAGGGCGGCTGTCTTCTCCCCGACCTTGAGCGACGGGTGGCTCGCAGCCACGGCCGCCATGCCCGCCCGCCTCTGCCGGCCCCTGCGCTTGTTCTGGTCGTCCAGCGACCCGCCCTTGTCGCCTGCGTCCGCCGCGAGGTCCACGTCCACCATCGCGCCCTTGGGCCCGGTGCTCGCGCCCCCGGCGTCCGGGTACCCCTGCTGCGCGGCCACCGCGCTCGCGGCGGCGGCGGCGGCGATCTCTGCGCGCTTGGTCACGTGCTTCTCGCGCAGGTCCTTCTGGTTGGCGAGCCACACGAGCCACTCGGTGTGCTTTCTCTCCATCGACGCCTCCACCGCGTCCCGGAACCGCGTGTCGGCGTTCCGCTCGCGCTCCCTCTGCGCGGCCGCCGCGTCCCTCGCCGTCGCGAACGCCAGAGCCTCCATTTTCGCTGCGGTGGGAAGAGGGCCCGACAGAGTGAGCTCGGCGCCAGGCCGACGGGTGCGTGCGTGCCTTCCATGGCTCGCGACTGCAGCACGTCGTCTGGCGTCTTGGTCTGCACTGGGTCGCCACCGGTGGTGCTCATCTGGGCTGGAGGGGCCGAGGGGACCGACTGCAGTATGAGCTGGCTCGTCGACAGCACCGACGACGCGAGGGCCACCGCGGGCGCGGGCTGCAGCTCGAGCGCACGGGCCTGAAGGTAGCGCTCGCGGGAAGCAGCCGCACGCACAGCCCTACCGCTGCCGCCGTCGCGCTCCCACTGCAGCTTCGCCGCCAGGTGGGCCTCCTCGCGCTCCGTGTCCCTGCGGCCTTCGAGAGGAGTTCCGCTGAGGACCTGTCTTGTTCTGAGTGCTCTGAACATAACGCCCCTCTGCCCCCCTCGCCACGCACCTTGAGGCGGACGTGCAGCTGCGAGTCGGGAGGGTCCTGGAAGAGTGCCCGGGTGCGGACGGGCGGTGCGGTGGTGGTGTTGTTGCCCCCGCCAGAGGCCGCGAGGTTCATCGCGCTGGTCGAACGCACCATCCCGGCGGCAGTCCTGCTCTTGTCGGCGCCCAGCCCCGCCGTCGACCTGTTGGCCGTCTTCTGCCGCGAGATGGCCCTCCCCTACTCGCATCCCCAGGACTGTGAGTGTCTGTTGGCGACCTGAGGGGTCCGCACCACGGCTCCAAGGGGCATCGCGGACGAGGCCGTCGTCGACGCGCTCTGCGGGGGCGGGGCTGAGGAGAGCGAGCACGCCCCCGTCACGTAGCTCTGGTCGACGATCTGCTCCTCGAGTACCACCTGAACGACGTACTTGGGCGCGTTGGACAGCGAGTTTGTCGACGACATCGTCGACTGCGCGTTGTTGGTCGACGTGGCCTGCGCCGACCCGGGGCCCGGGGCGCCGGCGGCGGACGGCGGGGCCTGTTGGGCGTCGAGCTGCTTCAGCAGCCGCACGCAGGGCAGAGTGACGCAGCCCACGCCCACGCGCTCCGCCAGCATGACGTCGCGGTCGAAGAGCTGCAGGCGCAGGCGCGGCAACGGCGCGGGCCACGCGAGCATCGACACGTTCATCGACGCCGAGGTCGGCCCGATGCTGGACTTGAGCACGTGGCGCATCACGACGGCCCGAGGCTCGTGCGGCAGCGTCGGCAGCGTCTCCTCGACCTCGTGCGCGCTCTTCCAGGGGTCCGCGTCGATGGAGAGTCCCGAGCTGGTGCTCGTGACGGTCAGCTGGTACATCCCGCTCGCGGTCTTGGCCGAGCTCCTGCACTCGCCGACGACCGCGTACCCCGCGCGGTTCGCCGCGAGCCGCAGCGGCACAGAGCAGTGATTGAACACCGGCAGGTCCACGAGCTTCTCGTTGTCGACGATGCGCAGGCGCACGACGGGCCTCGTGGCGTCATCGGCTGCGCACAGTAATGACACCGGTGAGAACGGGGGGATAAACCTGAGGAGAACCGTACTCATGATGAGCCGGACGACGGCGGTGAGCTCCTCCTTGACGGTTATCTGGTAGCGGAAGAGGACGTTCCACGTCCAGGGCTCCTGGGCCTTGAAGATGCCCTCGACGGTCGCCTGGTGGAGGCGCAGGCGGTCGCCCATGACCTTTGGAGCGTCCTCGACGCTGAACTCGCCCGTCGAGTGGAAGTGCAGCTGCGAGGGCGCGCTGCAGTCGGGCCGTATCGCGTAGATGTGCCGCCCGGCGGGCACAGTCATGCGGCCGGCGACCATCGTCGCGCCCTTTAGCGACATGGCGATCGTCGGCTGCGCGGTGGCGCTCATGTGCTCGAACAGCTCGATCTGCCAGCAGCTGCCGTCGCGCGACGCGGCCTTGGAGGTCACGGGCCCCGTCACGAGCCCCACGACGACCAGCTGCGACTCAACCGGCTGGTCGAAGTCTGCTCCGGGGTCTCAGTGCACATCGGATGTGGAGGGGCTGGGGGGCCGCGGTGCGCACAGAGGAGGTGCGTCGTGGGGTTCTTGGACGTGCAGTCGACCTCGTGGACCTTGGTGTGCTCGTATTGCGTCGTCGAGATCCAGTTGGACGCGGCGAAGGTGCTCAGGAAGTCGTCGATGCTCATCCAGAACGCGTACGGCGCCGCCTCCTGCGCTTCTGGTGTGAGGGCCGTGCCGCAGCTGCGCGGTGCATCGGGCTCGTACGGGTATGGTGTAGTCAAAGGTCGCGAGGTTGGACGGTGTCCAGAATTCGGTGTCCTCTGCGCCGTACTTGCCCGTCCACTTGGAGAAGGGCGACAGCAGCTTGACCAGCCGGACTCCCTTGAACTCGCGAGTCTCCTGCACGCTGTACAGGTGGTCCGCTGCCAGCCCCGTCGCCGCCAGGCGCTCCGCCGTAGCCGTCGCGACGGCCGTGACGATCGCTCCCGCCTCGCGCAGCGCCGACTGCAGCGACCTCCACGTCGGCTTCAGCGACTCGGGCACTCGGCCTGTCAGCACGTGCAGCAGCAGCGACTCCCACTTCCTGCGCCGACGGTTATTCGCCGATTCCGGGTCGGTTGGCTGCATGCGCACGTGCGGCCCGTGAGCAGAGCTTGAGCATGGCCTTGGTCATCAGCGCCGGCCAGAGCTCCTCTGGGTACGCCGCCATCCGCGGCAGGAGGTGCGCGCCGCTCTGGTCGACGGGCATGCGGTCGTCGACGACGACCTTGCGCCACGTGCGCATCAGGCAGAGCCTGGCGGCATACCTCCCGGTCGGGCTCTGCACGGGCGGCGCGCTGGTCCCCACGGGGGCGGCCGCGTCGTGGGGGAACAGGAGCTCCCACATGTACTCGCCCTCTGGGGCCGCACGCGCACGGCCCGACTCGAGCAGCGCAGCGAACGTCGACGCGTACCACGAGCCGCAGCGGTCCGGGCCCGCACGAACGCTCGCCCCGGACCTCGCAGAGACGTTGGACTCGCGGGTGTACGCCGGATCAGCGAGACGGAACACAGGCGCGGGCTGCCCACCCTCCATGACTCGCTTCCAGCCGTACGACCTTGAGGAGAGCAGCGAGTGAGTAGCCGGCACCCACAACAGCATCGCAGGTCTGCGCCTTCACAACGAGCGAGTCTCCAGGGGCCTTCCCGGTGTTTTATTTGCGCGCGGAAATTTCAATTGAATCGCCGATTTATGTCAAACGACACCAACGGAACGGAATTACGTGACAAAAGTGGAAATCTCGCATCCAACGATCACATCACGTAACCCAAGCGGTGGTGATACGTGTGACGTGGCGTGACGTTGGCACCTGTGGCCGAGCCCCTGCGGCAGCTCGATCGACCCGTTGGCCTCGTCCTCGAACACCGCGTTTGCCGCCGGCTGCAGCGCCTGGGCCGCGGCCGCCGCCGCCGCCGCCGCCCGCGCCGCCCTGCCCCCGCGCCCGTGCGCCGCCGGCGCTGTGGGCACCGGCGCCGGGGCGACGGCGGTGGGCACGAGGTCCGGGTCGCCCGCGGCCCACGAGTCCACGTTCAGGACAGGGGCGCCAGCCGCGGGCGCGGATGGCGCTGCTGTGGGTGCTGCGGCTGCCGCGGGCGCGGCGCCCTTGTTCGCCTGGTTGGAGCTCATCGGGAGACCCCGCGCGCGCCGCTCCTTTATTTTTAGCCTGGGGCTATTTATGGACCCAGCGCCATGATTCGCGTATCTCTGGTGGTTCCTGGAGCCCACACCCTATAGGGGGAGCAGTGTACTACAAGTGCGCATCGTCGAAAGCACAGGCTGGTGTAGATATCACAGATCGCAGGCCCCTATCACTCGTTTATCTGCAAACTTATATTTACAGGTGGAACGGGCTTCGACCAACACCCGCAGAGCCGTCGGATTAAACTGCCGATGACCCACACATCCGCAATGACCTGACTCGTTTCCTCGTGCCAGGGGAGACGACCAACGAGGCGCGGGCAGCTGAAGCTGGTCCAGCCAAGGGGGTATGCATAGAGGATAGAGACCGCCCAGAGTTCCGGGGCCATCGCGGGAAGGCCCTGAGTATCGGGAGACCGTTGGGTAGGGCACCCAAGCCTTCCTATGTTTGTAACTGACCCGCTTGATATTTCCTGTACGTTTCCCTGATCATCGCGTTTCGTTCCTGTTGAGGTGGAGGAGAGCTGGTGGAATGACCCCTCGATTGGTGTCCCTCGCGCTGTTGCACCCCTCCTTCCGATCGGGATCCGTTCGTCAACTGTCGCACAGCGGGCAAGCCCGAGGGCTGGGGGTGCGTGTTCCCCGCTGCTTCCTAACAGTCACAGGCGGGTGATTTCCGAGGAAACACTTTTGTTCAAGTTAGAATATAAAAGCTGTGTGGAGCACACCACCCTCTACCACCGCTTGGCGAGCACAGCGCGGGGAGCAGGCCCAGGGGATATCGCCGGCACTGGAGTCCAGCTGTCCCGATTGTCGTCCTGCTTCTGTTCTGTTTGAGGAGATGTCCGTTTTTCCCTGCTCGAGTCCCGAGTGCGCCGTCTTCCTGCGCGTCTCGCCGACCAGCATCATCAGGGGCAAGACTTTCGAGGTGCGCCTAGGTGTCCCCATCTCGCATGGGCAGCCTCTCTGTTGCGCAAAAGACGGGCAAGCACAACAGTATACTTTTACACCCTAAAAAGGCACTGCATTTGTTCGACGATAATTCAAGGTCGTCTGTCTCGCACGCCCCGAGTGGATGGCCGCGAGGGGGGTCGAGCTGGAGCACATACGCTACGCTGCGATACGGGCCCAGGTCTACCTCGAGGGCGCCGAGGACATGCCGCGTTCGCTTTCAACCGTTTTTTCTAGTGTTTCTGACATACTACCCTTCCTCTCTCGGCTTCACCTTCGGCGCTCCGCGAGGGGCCTCAGCGATCGCTCCCTGCCCGCGCTGCTGCGCTCCAAGACAACGACAGAACGTATTCGTCGCGTCAGATGTTACAGAGAGCACAGAAGCTCTGCCCGGTTACCGTCTGTTTCGGTTTTCCCGCTGCCTCTCGTGAGTCTCTGCGCCCCCGCGCAAAGCCTAGCCGTTTCTTCATTGACTTTGTGCGCCTCCCGCACAGGTACTGCAATTCTTCGAGGCTGCACCTCGGCGGGCGTGTCGTCATTGCGTTTCGCATACGCAACAACGAGGGCACCGAGGTCACGACCGCGTGGAGCGAGCCTCTGGCGCTCCAGGCTAAAACGAACTACATGCCAGTCCCCCGGACCCTCAAGTGGACAGACAGCCACCCGAGGGCCGAGAAGCACAAACGCACGTCCGAGCACCCAGAGAGGGTCGAGTCACCCGAGACCCCGTCCCCCGAGGCCCTTCAGCAACAACCGACCGTTGTTGATGCGAATTCAGGAGAAGTGGAGGAAAGAGCTCTGCTGCTCTGCGTTCTCCAGGCATTGCAGGCGCTCCAAGCAGACCAGCTCGATAGGATTCGGGTGCTCGACATGGCCTTGCGCGGGGTTCAGTGGTCGACTCCCGGCGGTTCAGAGGACCACTCTCCGAGCGACAAAAGCGAGTAAAGTTCAACACTGATTAACCCGGTGTTGACAACACCGAGATTTGATTCAAACCTTCTGGCTGCGGCCTCTTCTGTCGCACGGCAAGAAAGGAGTTGCCCCCTGCTTGTGCTCCTTCGCCCCACGCAAGGAGCAGTACCGCCCGTTCTTTTCCAACGGCGAGAGGATTCCTGTTGGATTGTGATTCGGCAAATTATCAAGGTTTGTAGGTCTTTTTTTAATCTGTTTTCAAATGCTCCTGTATTGAGAACCAACTGAGTCACAGAACGTGTGTTCATTGGAGTATGAGATGCGGAATGCGGATGCGGAATTGTTGTGTTCTGTTTGTCACAACCAGACACTTTTCGGCTTAGGTGTACACAGGGAAAATTAACTGTAGAGCTCCATTTCTCTTCAAGCACGTCTCTCTCCCTTCACACACTTGAGAGGCTCTTCTGTATGCGAAAGAAACACTCCCGTATCTGAGTTTGAGTGGCACGATAATGCAGGCCTTTCAAGAAGTCGATAATTGAAACCCGAAAAATCTAGAAGAGAAAATGCAAGCAATAAAATCTGGCGACGGCGGGGCCTGTTCATGCATCATCAGCTCGTGGAAAACCTGATGTTCCAAATTGGCCGTCACTCTTTTTCCTCGCCCGCGGCGTGGCGGCTGGCACTGAATGTCTTCACCAAGTCCTCCGGCCCGCATATTCTGGACTGGGACTGCATGTACTCCACACGATACTGCCACAAAGTGTACAGGAAGGCGGCGTCGATAGGCATTCCTTTAATTGGAGAAACCAAACAGAACGGACTGTCGGTTGGCCTTCTGTTTTCCCTCTATTTTTGGGATTTCCAGGTCCACAGAAACACACACGGAGACTGAACCTATTTTGTTCTCTGCACAGACGGCGCTGCGATCGCCCGCAGTCTCGCCGCGGTGGGCGCACCTCAGACGGTCGCTGTGTGCCGGCAGCCCCACATTTTTCTCGCCCAGGCGTCATTCGTTCGCGGCGTGATCTCGCAGTCCGTCGCTCACCCAGCACCCGGAGAGACAGCGATCGGCAGTGCGCAGCCTCGGCGGAGCGCTGGCGACACTGGGCCGTTCCTCCTGCGACAGCAGAGAAGGGCGGACGTGTTGCGTGGGCGAAAATAGGGTGCCGAAGATCACGGATCGCCGATTCCGTCGATTCCGTTCCGAGCTTCGGCGAGGGGTCCCTCTAAATTTCTGTGTCGGCTCCTGAGTGTGACCCAACAGAACGCGTGGCGGGACGCGAGATTCTTTCCTTTCCTCTCCCGAAACGCGTGCTTCTCCGGATGCGGGCATCGCGGGGTGATTTCGGTTGGATGAAATCAGAGGCGGCCCCAGACCACAACATACAACATCCGGTACCGTGCACACACTTCGTGGCCCTCCGAGTATTTCTTGTTCGGAAAGCGGCAGACACGCATTACGCCATGCAGAGCCCCACGAACTTCCTCACGCAGTTCCTCGGATCGCCCCAGGACCGCTGCGTCCTCCCGCCCCCGAAGTCGAACGGTACGCCCCCCCGACCCTCCCGCATTTCCTGCAACGCCCCACGCCCCCCTTTTCGCAACTAGTGGACCCCCCACACCCAATTTTCCTCTGTGCCAACCTCCCCAGAGTGGCCCTCCCTTCCCCCCTTCTTCTTCTCTCTGCTTGGCTCGTCCCAAAACGAGGGCCGGCTCACTTGGCTGCGATCTCACCCCGCAGACGCGGCAGGGGTCGAGCACTGGCACCTGGGCAACGACATGTTCGCGCAGGGCGGCTGCGGCAGGCCGTCGCGCTCGGGCTCTGCGCAGATCGCCAAGTCGCCGATCTCGGGGCCGCTGCCGCAGCCGGCGTCCGTCGTGGTCGGCCCCACGTGCGCGCCGGGATCGCCGCAGCTGCGCTGGTTCGAGTTCGTGCCCGACGACCACAGCCGCTCGGCGCACGGCCGCTTCGCCCGCATGTTCTTCTGAAGCGGCCGCCGTCCCGCGCGCGGCCAGCGCCGGCGGGGGCCCCCCCTCGACTGGTCCGCTGGGGAGGGCCCCCGGCCAAGTGCACAGAGAGGAGAGAGCGGACTGAATCAGGGCAGGCGCTGCGATCGATTGGGCTCGCACGAGTCAAAAACCCCCATAGCGGACAGGCCCACATAGACACAAACCCCCACTCACACCCCCCAGAGACGTGTAATCGCCATTTGCACACCACACGCACCCCATTGGTTGTTTTTTTCTTCTTTCGAAGCCCGCCCACCCACCACCACACGAAGCGACTAGGAATTCCGCCCACCAAAATAGAAAAACTTGACCCCGCAGACGCCGCACCTGCTTCTCTGTGGCCATTTATAGCCTCTCGCCCACCGTTCGGCGATAGCCCCGCCCCCCCGCAGCGCCCCGCACCCACAGAATTTCCGTCGCGCTCTCCGGAACGGCCGCTCCGGACAATGAGAAACTCCTCTTCTGCCCCCGCGCCCATCCGCGGAGGCGACGAGAGGGGCCGTGTGGGACGGGCCAGGGACGTGGGCGTGACAGGGGTGGTGCCTGCTGGTGTCCGTTCGTTGGGCCGGTCGCGATGTGCGCGGGGGTGGCTTGAGAGGTGAGGGGCCCGTATGTTGTTACGGTATCGCTGGGCCTGGGATCGCCGCGCGCGCTTCTCTCGTGGGATCGTGATCGCGGGGTGCCAGCGGCGGGTGCCCGTGTGGGGGCAACCGGGTCCCAAGCACGGCTGTGCACCACCGATGGCTCTACAGCGCTTCTTTGAGGCACGGGGGCGTGCGCAAGCGAGTCCGTCCGCCGGCATTTCGAGGCCTGCGCCGCTCGCCCGTGTTGGGTAGAGCTACACCTTCCGGCGACGTGTCTCTGCGAGGGGTCCCTTCATCCCCCGACTCCAAGGATGATCATGCGATAAGTTGGCCTCACGCTTGGGCTGTGACGGTCGGTGGGCGCTCCGAGACATTGCCACGCGTGCGGGGACGGTGGCTCGTCTTTTGCATTTTGCGATAGGAGCAGTCCCCCCCGAGCGAGGGGTGGGCCAGTGCTACCCGCAGAGCGGAGTGGCACCGAGGTGGTGGCAAGAGAGCAGCAAGTCTGTCTGCATGCCTTTGGTAGTGCGAAGAGCGAGGAATGCGGCACCGAGGTCTCATTGCTTGTGCAAGCACTTCGTCGATGCTGAGGACTGGTCAGGGTGTGCCGCACAGCTAGCGCATCAACGGAACTGAATTATTCTGGTTTTTCCCGACGACAGTTTTGGCCAGAATCGGAAACTGCGCCCGCCAGCTCGCGTGTGCCACGTCAAATGCGTCCGTCTGCCACGGCACAAGCACGACGGGAGAGTCAGGCCACACCCATCATCGGCCGGCGGGCCGTTGGGTTGCGCGTATCCGGGCATGAAAACGGTGACATCACATTTTCCCTTTTTCACAAAGAAGAAGGGGTGGACCCGCGGCGCCGAGCGCAGCCCAATAACACCGCCTTGGAAGACCAGACCCCACACGCCCACCACACATCCCCCCACCCAGACCACACCCGCCCACCCTCCCACCCGCCAAGGCCACACTCCCCTTCCCCCTCTCAGCACCCCGCGGTCCCCCCGGTTCCTCTGTCCCTCTTTCCTCATGATATCTCGTGCGTACCGCCTTCTCCTCTTCCTCTCCTTTTTGCCGAAAGAATTCCTCTCCCCCCGCCACGCCGCGCGGGGGCCCCCCTGGCGGCGGGATCCCTCCCTCGCGCCCCCGGCGGCGCCGGCCCGGCCCAGCGCGCCGCGGCGATCCCGGTCGCTGCCGGGCGCGAGTTTCATTTTTGGCCCGAGGGGCCGCGCATAGTCATATTTAGCGGAGCAATTTAGACGTTATAACGCCACCCGCGTTGCTAATCGCGCGCGGCCGCGCTGCCCCGCGCCTCTCGCGGCCCGCTGCGCTGGGCAGGAAGCGCACCCGTCCTAGCGGTGGTCCTGGCACTTGCCCTTGCGCCGCGCGCCTCGGCGCAGCGCAGGTTCGCGGTGGTGTGCGGCGACGGCGCCGTCTCGGGCGACGAGCAGTGCGACGGCGGCCCGCTGTGCACTGCGTCCTGCCGCTGCCCCGCCGGCACGACGCCCACGCCGCTGGACCGCGGCTGCGCCCTCGCCTGCACCGCGCGCCCCGCCGGAGCCTGCGGCGGGGCGTCGTGCCTCAACTGCAGCGCGCTGGGGTGCCTGCCGGCCTCGCTGGGGCCCTCGTGCTGCGGCGCGCTGTTTGTGCAGTCGGCCTGTGTCGCGTCGCCCGGGTGCCGCTGGTGCGGGTCGACGGCGGCCAGCGGGCGCTGCAGCGACGCGGCGTGCGCCCGGCCCGCGACGTGCTACGACGCCGCGTCGCTGGACCTCTGCGAGGCGACGCCCAGCCCCGAGGGCGGCACGTGCAGGTGGTGCGCCGGGTCCTGCGTCAACCCCGCGTCGTGCCACGTCGCGTCGCCCGCCGTCCAGCACGTCGCCGTCGCCACCCCGGACGGCCCCTGCGAGATCGGCTGGACCGACGTCTTTTTCGACGTCACGACCGACGTTCCAAGCGTTAGTCCACTTTTTCCTTTCAAAAAAAGACAAAAAAAGGGCGCGTTAGCCGAAAGGGCCTGCGGCTCACCGCCGGGTTTGCCACGGGTTCCCTGCAGGAGTTCGAGTTTGACTGGCTCGTGATGCCGGCGCAGTTCGTCGAGACGTACGTGCCGCCAGAGGTGCTGGGCCGCACGGACCCCGGGGTTGTCTCGGTGAGCTCTGCGGGATCGAGCGCCCCGTATGTGTACCGCTTCGTCCTGCCGCGCGAGAGCACGCTCCCCGGCGACCAGTGGATCCTCAACGCCTACGCCCTCGCGAGGGGCGTCCGCTCCCGCCCCGCCGCCACGTTCTACATCAACAGCACCCTCTGCAACCGTGCGAGCGTCTCTCTCTCTCTCTCTTTCTCGCCCTTCGCTGTGCCTCGTTTCTCGTCCTTACTGTCTCCCTCCCTCCCCACGCACAGCGACGTGCCAAACGAGGACTGAGTACCAGCAGTGCCTGAGCGCGGGGTGCGCGTGGTGCGGCGCCGCGGGGTGCGCCAACAGCAGCGCGGAGTGCCCGTCGCTATCGTGCGGCAACACGGCCGTCGGGAGCAGCTGGGTCGCGCACGCCGACCCGCGCAGCCGCAGCAACTGCAGCACCGAGGCCCTGCCGTCGACTTCGTTCGCCGCCATGTGGCTCTGGACGCCCACCGCCGGCCAGACGGAGCGTGTCGCCAGCGTCTGCCTGGCGTTCCGCGTGTCGAGCGCGACGGACGAGGTGTCCAACGCGACGGCCAGCATCGAGCTCAGCGTGCACGCGCTGCTCGCCAACGGCAGCCCCGCGCAGGCGCCGCTCTGGGACGAGTTCCTGACGCTCTCGCACGGCTCCACGGGCGACTGGGTTCTCTCGCAGTCGCTGTTCCTCAGCGGCCTCGTCTTCAACAGCTCCGTCTGGATCCGCGTGCGCTGGCTCGACGCCTGCCCCCCGCTCGAGCTGCTGCTGCCGCCGGCTACCGGCAGGCGCTCGCCGGGCCCCGTGTACAGCGTCGACCCCTACAGCGACGCCGTCGACAACCTCACGGCCATCACCGGCGTGCTGTCCCCGCTGCTCTCCGCGAGCCCCTGCGGCAACGGCGAGCTCGACGCGGGCGAGACGTGCGACGGCGGCGCGTTCTGCTCGGACAACTGCTCGTGCCTCGCCGGGTTCGCGGGCGACGGGTCTCTGGGGTGCCGGCTGGTCAGCGGCCCCGCGTTCGTCTGCCGCTACCAGCGCCTCGCCTCGTCGCTGACGGGCGCCACGCTGCTCGCCTCCAACGCGACGTCGCTCGCGGACTGCGAGGCCCAGTGCTGCGCGGCGCTCGGCTGCAAGGGCTACGTCTACACGGCGTCCGCTGGCGGCGCGTGCACGCTGCTCGACAGCGTCGGGTACGCCACGTCGTGCGCCGTCGGCGCCGCGGACTGCGTCAGCGGCATCGCGCTGCAGTGCGCGACCGTCGAGGTTGCGGGCTACGCCGTCGGCACAGACAACGCCTCGGACAGCGCCGTGCTCGCGGGCGTCGCCGACCAGCTCGCCTGCGCGTTCGCCTGCTGCGCCCGCGGGCTGGGCTGCCGCGCGTGGTCGTTCGACTCGGCCGACGGCTCGTGCACGCTCGTCGCCCGCGCGGGCTGGGTGCTCGCGGACGCGTCGTCGGTCGCGGGGTTCCAGCCCGCGGTCAGCAGCAACACGTCGGGCGAGTGCTACGACACGGAGCAGTGCGTCGGGGCGCCGCTGGGGCGCTGCACGTTCGGGCACACGGCGATGCCGGACCAGAGCTGCGCGTGCGTCGGCGTCGACGCGCACAAGCTCGTGGGGCTGCCGACGATGCGCGCGCAGTACGTCAGCGAGACGAGCGAGGTCGAGGTCTCGGTGGCGCTGCCCGACACGGCCCCGGCGCGCAGCAACGTCGTGGCGTCGATGGGCACGACGGTGGCGCACGCGATGGCCGACACGGGCGCGTGCATGTTCGCGGCGACGTTCCGCGTGCCCGCCGCGAGCCTGCCGTCCAACAGCGCCTGCAGCGCCAAGCTCGAGGGCGGCGACTACGTGCTGACCTGCACGGTGACGGTCAGCTACCTCGAGGACGTCACGCTGGCGCTCAGGAAGCGCGCGGGCGACTTCACGCGCAACGTGTCGAGCACGGTCAGGTTCCACCTCAAGGCCTCGCGCTACCTGACGAGCAACGTGTCGTCGCTCAACGTCATGGGCACCAAGGCCATGTGGGCCGTCGTCAAGCGCAGCACGCTCTCTGTCGGCGCGCACGGCGACCTCGTCACGGAGCTCGACATCGCGACGCGCGCGCCCGAGTCGGCGTACATCGACCCCGCGTCGGTCGTGCTGACGCCGCGCAACCACGTCACCAACGCGACGCTGCTGGCGGCGCCGGGGCTGACGCAGGTCCAGACGTGGAGGCTGCTGCTCTCGCTGGACCCGTCCGTCTGCACGCTGGCGGCCAACGACACGGTCGACATGGCGTTCGACCTCGTGCACGACGTGGCGACGCGCGTGGCGTCGAGCCTCTCGGTGTCGCTGGCCTCGTTCGAGTCGCTCTGCGCCGTGTCGGACAAGACGGCGCCCGAGAACCAGTTCACGACGACGGCGGTGACGTCCTCGAGGCCCGCGCTCGACGCCACGAGGACGGAGATCTTCCTCGACAGCCGCGTCTACGTCGGCGTCGCCATCGCGCTGCCGTGGCTCAACGTCACCGGCGCCAACGCGATCAGCGCCGAGGCCACCAACGTCACGATCGTCGGCCCCGCGATCAAGGACGGCTCGGCGCAGCTGGCGGTGCTCGACCTGCCCGAGTTCGAGTTTGCGCAGTATAACTGCACAGACGACAAGTACAGCGTCTGCTTCGGCTTCAAGCTGACGTCGCAGCACCTGACGCACGACTACTCGCTGTCGATCACCAGCACCATCGAGGTCAGCGAGCTCAAGATCACGCGCAGCGCCGCGCACAGGCAGACGGTCAGCGCCGAGAGCAGGATCTTCGTGCGCCAGCGCTCGCCCGAGAAGAGGGTCCAGCCGCACGGCGCCTTCACCGTTGCGTACAACGCGCCCAAGACCGTCGTCGTGTACAGGACGCCGTGGTCTGCCATGGTGGCCGCGGTCGCGGTGGCGATTACTGCGGGCGTCGGGATCAGCTCGGCGGCGTTCGTGGTGCTCAGGCGCTGCGGGAGCGCGCCGAGGGTGTAGACCTCTGGCGCAGCGGGCAGCGGGCACACCTTCCCTACAATCGAGTGAAGAATCATCTTCCCCCTCAACATCCCCCCACATGCACACCCCCACACCTCCCCCATCTCTCCGCATACAACACACAGAGCACACCTCCCTCTCATGATGCACACTCATGCACACGCACTGCACACGCCAACGACCTCTCCACACATGAACACCAACGCCAACCCCACTCCCTCTACGCAATGAAAGCACCACAAATACAGGCTCAGGGCCCGTGGAGCTCTAAAAGGGCCCCCCTCAGACACAAGCCAATCACCTCTGCTACGCAGTCAAGGCACCGTGGCCTTAATCAAAAGCCTACCTTGCTTGCCCTCCAAAAGCGCACCCCATTTCCGATTGGCTGCCCAAAAGCCCAAGCCAGTTCGGACGCGGTTGGTTTTCGCTTTTTCTGTCCAGAAAAAATGAAATAACACCACAGCGGGAGACCGCAACCTCCACGCCGATACCGCAGCCCGCCGCCAAGTCCAGAGTGAGTCTCCTGCCTCTTCAATCGATCAGCCATTGTTGATTTTCGCCTCCCAGTCCCAGGGGCCGTCGAACTTGACCTCTGTGAAGTACTTGAGGGACTGGTTGAGCAGGCGATACTGGGGCAAGTTGCTTCTGGACCCGTACACGTAGGAGCTGTCCTTCCAGTCGATGTCGTAGTGCATCACCAATGGAGTCGCGATGCCCGTGGACGGGTAGTTGACGGTCGCCTGCACGAATGTCTCGTAGGGGTAGAAGTGGTACCCGCACTGCTTGTGGTTCCCCACCACTCTCACAGGCGTGAACAGGTTCTCCATGGTCCACCACGTCATCGGACGCACCCCAATGGGTTGGAAATCACTGGTGTTCTTGGGATTCCACCGGAACAGGGCGAAGACCTGAAGGTCAGAGCCAGATTGCATACCAGACACCATGGCCTGAGGGAATATGCGGTTTCCGCCCGCCGTATTCTGAGCTATCAGCACGAACCTATGGCCCTCCTTGCACCACTTCGGCCTGCCTATGGTGCTTCTGTTGTTGTACTGGAGGACAGTGGCGCCCAGGACCCACTTGCCACGGACGAGCTTCTTGAGACGCTTGCCAGGGCTGCGCGAGTCGAACGCGCATTCGGAAGGGTCCCTCCTGTCCATCATGCACCCCAAGTCTGCGGGGACCCACGTGGCTGCGCTCTCCTCTGAGGGACAGATCATATTCTCGTTGGCAATGCTCGTCTGGCCGGCCCAGTAGCCTGCGCTGTGGCCGTGGGTGTTCCCACGAAAACTATTGATAATGAAGCCGCCCTGGAGGTAGTCGCGGGTTCCAGGGCGCCCGGTCTGCACGCGGAACTCATCGTTCCAACCCACCACCTGGGCGTCGAATACTCTGTCGCCAAACGGGGTCTTGTGGACCACGAAGACGCCCTGCTTGTTGATACCGCTGTGGACGGCGACCATGCAGCAGCCAGAGCGGGCCTTGCATGGGTTCAGGCACAACTCGCACTCCTTAGCGTCAACGACTCCTGTGACTTCTCCCTCCCCCTTGCTGTTGTTCTGTCTCCACGGTGGCTGTTCCGGGCAGGGGATCTCGTAGGTGACGTCGAGAATGCTGTTGGACCACACGAGGCCCACCTGCTTCTCGTACAGCAGGCGCTTGATGCTGCTGACCGTGTGCGCAGTCTGCACGCCCCTGATCTCGAACTGAAGAGGGTTGTTCTCCCTCACAGTCCGCTCCTCTGGGCACCCGCCGCTGTACGATCTTCGCAGCACACAGTGAGTTCATCGCGTTGCGCTCACTTGTCGCGCACTCGGCGCTGGGGCAGACAGCCTCGGGCAGCACGTAGCGCTGGAGGAACTTAACGTAGTAGAGCCACTCGGGCCGCCCGTTGGGCGTATTGTTATCTCTTTCGCCCAGCGCCAGACAGTGCATGTCGTTGTAGTTGACACTCTTACAGTACTCGTCGTACCCGTACATGTCTGTCCCGGGTGACGTGGCCCACCTGAGTCAGCGGGTGTCGCTCCGGATAACGAAAGCGCATTCGTTTCCATCCCGTTTGTCTGAGGTGAGAACCCTAAGTGGGAAGCAGACGCACAGGCCCACTCGGAGAAGGAGAGGTACTGGTTCCTGTCGAGGTTCCCCTTGTCGACGCCTGCCTTGCGGTAGCTGGCCTCGAGGGCCGCCAGCGTCGAGAAGACCCAGTCGTCTTTGCTGCTGTGGCCGAGCGTGCTCTTGACTGGCGTCCTCCCCGTCTCTGGCACCAGGAACACCGTGGGCAGCACGGCCCCCTCGGCCAGCTGCTGCGCCTTCAAGCGTTCGCCATCCTCGCGCGTGTCGAGGCTGCGGTGTTGTGGCGGCTGTGCAGTACGGTCAGTCAGCGGACTTTTTGGTGCAGTGCAGCAGCGGAGGGAGCGTTGTCGTCACGATGAACGCCAGCTGCGCGAAGCTGGCAAGGGCCGCGAGAACAATGAAGGCCTCGATTGCCGTGGCGGCCAGACGCAAAAGAGAGCGGTGCCTGTGCCTGGGAGCGCCGACTGGGTCCTGCATGGGTGAGGGGAAGGTAACCCAGTTTTCAGATTTTCTGTGGATGTTAGGCACAAATTCTCTGTGTGCATTTTCCCGATACGCAGTGCCATTCGCCCAATTTGCATACCCGCGGTGGCGCTCGCCGACCTCCGACCGACGAGAAAGAACATTGATTGCACTGGCGATGTGGGGTGGCCACATGCCATTCCACACAGCAGGATCGCTGTTGAACTGTTGGGGTTCTGCCTCGTGATCACAGGTCTTCAGTGGCAAACCCAGAACGACCTCAGGCGGGTCTTCGACAAGAGCAGGCGTATGGGAGCAGGAATCTACAAGATAACCCCTCTCCGGAACAACAAAATCAAGGGGTAATTTACGTATCATTTTTCTTCGATTTTGTCGCATTTTTGTGGGCTGGATGTCGGGAAGACGGGCGCGAGGTGCCGCGCGTGGCAGGCCGCCCAACGACGCGGTGGGGCAGGCGCTGGCACGCGTGGTGGGCGGCATCGAGGGAGCGCTGCCCGCCGACTCGACGCCCGACGAGCTGCGCCTGACCGCCTTCCTCGAGGCCCAGCGCCCGGCGCGCGTCTACGAGATGCGCAACCCCCTGCCCGTCGACTTCAACAGCGGCGAGTCCTCCAGCACCCTCGTGGCCCGGTGCGCAAAACAAACTCTCAATTCAATTAAATCCAAATTGAATTGCGGAATTCCAAGTGCGGCGCTGCCGCTGCTGACCACGCGCCCGCGGTCAGGCTCGGGGAGGAGCTCTTCGCCCCTGAGGCGTCGACCATCGCGCGCAAGCTGCGCATGCGGACGCCGACGGCGGCGGAGCGGGCTGTGCTGTGCACGTACCGCGCCATCGGGGCGGCGCTCAGGGCGGCCACGCGCCACGCGGGGCACCGCAACACCGCGGTGGACTGCCTGAGGCTCGTGGCGCACCTGACGACGCCCCCGCAGCGCTGCATGGCCGCGGCCCTCGAGGCTGCGCAGCTCGAGGCGGCGCAGGTGGCGTGCGCTGTGGCCCGCGCGCAGCTCGGCGACACGTGCGCGTGCTCGGCGGCGCTGATGGTCGTGGCGTCGGCGCACTCGTTCGGGATGACGCCGCGGGGCTACGAGCAGTCCTGCGGGGTCGTCTGCGAGGCCCTGGCCGCCCACCCAGAGTCCACGTCGGTGGTGCAGACGGCGGCAGCGGCAGCGCGGGCCATCGCGAGCACCGAGGCGGGCAAGGCGGCGGTGGTGGCCAACGGGGTGCCGGCGGCGCTGGTGTTCGCACGTCGGGTGAACATGGGCCCCGGGGAGCGCGAGACCATCGACAGGGCGCTGCGTGCGATCGAGAGGACGGAGGACAGCGTTAACGACAGACGCTGCGGGGACGGGCTGCCTGTGGGCCGCCTGCAGTGGTTCCGCGTGTGCGAGCAGTGCCACGCTGTGCTGTGCGACAGGTGCTGCACGGAGCGGCACAGCGGCCACACGGTCTCGCAGTACATGTTCGACAGCGTCTGGTGCAGCTGCCCAGAGCACGTCAACTGCTGAGGCCGAGAGGCGTCGCTGGAGGGTAACTACCTGACTGGATTGTACTCGAATGATATGAACGAATGCGATTGCACAAAGAGATAAATGTGACTGATTGCTTGAGGGAACGCCACCAATGCCGCTCGTTGATGGCCTACTTTGCTGTGGCGAGAGACATCTCGATTACAAGACCTCTCCAACACACAGTCATCGGACGCAATACGCGATGTGCCGCCCAGCCAGAAGTGGTTCTATAGCCGGCCGACCACTCGCTGCCAGGAAAAAAAACTCAATTTAGTCGCCCATTTTACTCTGAATTTTCTCTTTTTGTGAAGCAAATCCAGCAGATCGAATAATTCGCCGCCCCAGCACATAGGAATGCATCAGAGAGACCCACCTCCGCCAAATCAATCAATCGGGAGACTGACACACTTCCAGCGTGCCACTTCAAAAACCAACCAACCAAAATACCGGGCTCGTTTTTTCTCCCATTTATGCGATTTTTGCTGCTGCAGTAGCAGAATGGACCACAGACAGCAGATACCGACCCTCTCTCCGAACGGCCATCAGTACAGTCGGTAGCAGCACAATGGGAAGAAGGAGAACTCGTGGCGAGGGGCATGCGGCCCAGGGGGGCGACGCGAGGGAGCAGACAGAGGAGGGCTGTGGAGGACGAAGGCCTTGGACGACGGGCTCCGCATGTGCCTTTCCCTTGAGGCTCAGCACACTGATGCGCGCCCACGAGCTGCGCCAAGCCCTGGCGGGCTTGATCAGCGGGAGGCCCAGAAGCCCAACGCAGAGAAGCTCCGCACACGATCATTGTGCGCGAAATACCTGCCCCTGTTTGCAAAATGAAGCGCCCGTTGCAACGCGATTCAGCGCCACACCCAAGCGAAGCGCAGCCCTTGGGTACTGTATTCCACCACAGCGCAGCGTCCCATCGCATCAGACGCCGAACGCAGCAGCGGAGAGCAAAATCGCAGTACTAAAAGAGATGTCAGACTCAAACTGAATTCCCCACGCGCAGACATCCACAATTCAGGCGTCCCATGGCTGCAGGAGAAAGGGAGGAACGAGAGGAGTCATCTGCAAGACCCTCGTCCGTGTCGCACAGAGTCACGTCTGTTGTACAGACAGCAGTGGCAGTTCCTGGGGTGGGTCTGATGCTAGCAGCCGAGGCAGGCAGCAGTGGTATCCAACGGGGTACCCACGGCACACGTGACAACTCAGATAGCCCCGGCGAGCACAAGACTATCAGGTGGGCTTGGAGCGCCATCGACAGGACGCAGAGGCGCGCTCACTGTCTGCGCCGGGGGCGGGATTACTCTGCTGAATGGAAAAAAGGGGGCGGATTTGAAGATAAAGCAGTATAAACCCCTAAACGCGAGCCTATGTGCAATACTAACGCGTCGTTGATACCTGCCTGCGTAGCTGTGCTCTGATGAATGTCGTCAGAACCATTGTGAGGTGTTTGTTTCTTTCTTCACAAAAATAAAAAAGTGTAGACTCCAGTCGGAGAATGAAACACGGTCCATCATCCACAATCTGAATGTGGCAGGAATTACTGCTGCTTCCCTTTGTTGTCTGGAAGCTCGTGCGAATAGAATTGTCCCCGCAGAACAACAGTAATTACCGGACTTCCGTCTCGCCCGAAATTTCTTCTCACATTTGTTTTGTCGACCGAGACAGCAGACTGCTCGACCAGCAGCAGTAACAACAAAGACACATGCAGGAGAGAAGAGGAGCACGCGGCGGGGCACGGAGAGGGCGGGGCAACGCGGTGCAGCAGGCAGAGGCGAGCGTTGTGGGGGGAATTGCTGGGGTGCTGCCTGTGGAGGCCACACAGGACGAGCTGCGCCTGACCGCGTTCCTCGAGACTCAGCACCCGACGCGCGTCTACGAGATGCGCAACCCCCTGCCAGTGGACTTCATCAGTGGGGAGTCCTCGAAGTCTCTTACGCAGAGGTGCCCGCATACACAAACGCCGTGCCTTAGGATTCTCAACTCGTTCGGAAAAACACCGCTCCAACGGCTCACTCTTACGGAGGCCATTAGAGCCATCACCAACCAGCTGCAACAGCCATACAGCCTTCTTAAACGCAAACCAACGGGCTGGAATTGATGACTCGAACTGAAGTTGCCAATATTCACATCCAACAAGATTGACGCCACCCCCTCCAGGCTCGGGGAGGAGCTCTTCGCCCCTGAGGTATCTATCATCGCATGCAAGCTGCGCATGCGGACGCCGACGGCGGCGGAGCGGGCTGTGCTGTGCACGTACCGCGCCATCGGGGCGGCGCTCAGGGCGGCCACGCGCCACGCGGGGCACCGCAACACCGCGGTGGACTGCCTGAGGCTCGTGGCGCACCTGACGACGCCCCCGCAGCGCTGCATGGCCGCGGCCCTCGAGGCTGCGCAGCTCGAGGCGGCGCAGGTGGCGTGCGCTGTGGCCCGCGCGCAGCTCGGCGACACGTGCGCGTGCTCGGCGGCGCTGATGGTCGTGGCGTCGGCGCACTCGTTCGGGATGACGCCGCGGGGCTACGAGCAGTCCTGCGGGGTCGTCTGCGAGGCCCTGGCCGCCCACCCAGAGTCCACGTCGGTGGTGCAGAATGCCGCCGCGGCAGCGCGGGCCATCGCGAGCACCGAGGCGGGAAAGGCAGCGGTGGTGGCCAACGGGATCCCCGCGGCTCTGGTGTTCGCCCGTCGGGTGAACATGGGCCCCGGGGAGCGCGCGACCATCGACAGGGCGCTGCACGCCATCGAGAGGACGGAGGAGGAAGCCAATGGCGCGAGGTGCGGAGATGTGGTGCTGTTGGGCCGCCTGCAGTGGTTCCGCGTGTGCGAGCAGTGCCACGTTGTGCCGTGCGCCCGGTGCAGCTCCGAGTGCCACGTTGGACATCCTCTGTCGCAGCCCATGTTCGACTATGTGTGGTGCAGCTGCCAAAACCACCAACCCAGGTACGCCTAGGAGTCCCACATTCGTCGAGAGTCTTCTGCTTGGACCACTCCTGTTGCGCTGTCCGAGATTGACAGTCCATGTTGAACAGGTTCATCATATGTTCCTTCAGATCGTGGGGGGGGGGGGGGGGGGCACGCCAAGGAGACTTCCTTGATGTAGGGCTGTCTCGCAACCAGGTGTATGCGTGCCGTGCCGTAGTATGTTTGGGCATGTACGGTTGATACAGCCCTGTACATGAGCTCCCATCCTCTTCTCCAGATGCAAGCAGGCAACCACGCATGAGCACAGCGGCAGCCATGCAAAAGAGCATCTGCACTTGAACGCCGCTCGCGGGAAGGAGCGTACACAACGGACAGACAGGGTCAAGCGGCTCTGCACACGAATGGAGCGGAGTGTGTGTAGTCCTCAGAATGCCGAAAGCCGCGAGCGTGCTCAGCTGCGCACGGTGTTGATATCTCAGGAAATATCCAGTTCTGCGAATTCCCCGCCACAAACAGGAATAAGATATCTTCTCTTGTTGGCACAGCAGCGCAGGTTTGCTGCACCTTTTACGTGTGCCTATAACAACCGCGGCCTGCACCACTGCACCCCCGGCCCCTCAGCACCCGCATCCCGTACCCCGTTGCACGTGCGCCCGCCCGCCAGAGACGATCACATGCGCCCCGCTGCCACCGCGCTCGCCGTCCTCGCGCTCGCCAGCGCCGCGTCGTCGGCCGTCGACGCGAACCCCGCGAGCCGCGTCTGCACCGCCCTCGACGCGCAGGCCGCCGTGCTCGGCGCAGGCGTCGTCTACGACGTCCCCAGGGACCACGTCATAGAGGCCAAGGCCTCCACCGGCGCCCTCGAGGTCGCCCAGCTCTTCACTGTCCCCACCGTCCCCTTCCTCGTCACCTCGGTGCGTCCCCGGCGCCGCCTGCGCAGCGGTGACGTGTTGTTGCGTCTGACACGACATTTCCCTCCTGTGCCTGTGGCAAACACCTCAAAAAACGCAAAGGTATGCGCGTTTCTGTGGAGCAGCGACCCGACGGGCAGCAGGAACGCTGTTGTGCGGCTGTACAGGGTCGCGGAAGACGGCGTGTGGCCTGCGGATCAGGTCAAGGCGAGCATGGATCTGCCCTGGGACAGCGCGCAGATCACGTGGGCCAGGATCTTTGCGGAAACCTCGGGGCAGTGGAGTGCGTTCATTGTTTGATTGATCGCGATGCACAGCCATAAGCGTTGCAGTTTCTTTTTGGTTTTTCACTCCCCCTTTCTCTTTTTTTTCGATGGGCTACGTCACTCCTCACCACTTTGTCCGCCAGTTGTGTGGGATAGGCACGTGTTCGTGTCGGTGATTGTCAACGGTACGGGAATGCAGGGGCTGCTGGTGAACACGCCGGGTGTGACGTCGCCCAGGCCGTCGTTCTACCGTGCCGAGGGCTCGCAGTGGACAGAGCTCACCAACTTGACAGACGCCGTGTTCATCCGCATCACGGGGAAAAGTGGGCCGCCACCTCCTCTCGCCTCTGTCACTCGCGTTCCTCACCGCGTTGTTGGCTGGCAACAATCATGCAGGCGCGAATGCGCTGCGCAGCACCCTGGAAATCAAAAATCCTCCGGGTTGGAAGTGCAGAAGAGAGGCATACCAGGATGGCAAGACCTGCGACTGCAACTGCATGGGATGGGACTCGGTATCTTTTTTTCCCTTTGCTCCTCCTTGGAGCCCACGCTTTCTGTCTCACAAGCGCCTCTGTCACAGGATTGCGAAAACAAGTCCCTCTTGTCGACCTGCGGTACTGGAAGTGTCTGCGATCCGTTGACCCTCACGTGCAAGGGTGAGCAAAAGAAATGCGATCCCACTCTAAACTGCAATTAACCCTCCCTCCCCACCGACTGCCGCAGATCTGAAGTGGGCCGGCTCTGTCTGCACTCCTGCAAACTACGCGAGCGGGGATGGATGCCAGTGCTGTCCAGGCGCCAAGGACCTAGGTCCCTCCCATCATCGAACGGTCTTCCTCTCTCACACGACGTCCCTCAGACTGCCTGTTCACGAGAGACCCCCCAAAGTGCCCCAGCGGCCTTCCCGGGAAGTGCACCTCCAGTGGCACTTGCAAAAGTGAGCTGTTCTTCTTTGGGTTGTCGCGCTGCGCTGGCTCCCTCACACCCGCATCCCCAGCAACGTGGACGTGCCCGGAGGAGAAGTACACGGACAAGGCGTGTGACTGCGGCTGCGGAGGGCACGACCCCGCCTGCAGCCTCTCCACGCCAGTCAGCACGTGCTCAGCGTCGAGCGATACGCTGTGCAAGTACAACGGCGACTGCTGGGGCACGTCGCCGGCCCGCCGCCGTCTCTCCTTCCACCACTGTTTCTGACGGTCTGCGACTCCAGTGCCAACCTCGTGGACCTGCGGCTACGCATTGTACGACGAGAGGTCCGTCACCAAGGCGGCATCGACTTGCAACTGCAAGTGCGGCGCTGAAGACCCGGTGCCGATACAATTGCAGCACGTTCCGCGATTCTGAGCCTCGCTCGCAGGACTGTAGGGGCTCTTTCGCAACGACGCAGGGCTGCGCGGCAAACATGACGTGCCTCAGCGACGGCTCTGGTTGCGTCGCTCCATGTGCGCAGACAATTGCCCTGCCGTTCTCGCGCCAGTTCTCACGTCTTCTCGCCCGTGAAGTGTGCGGGAACAACGTTGCGGAGCAGGCCCTCAACGAGCAATGTAAGCCAGTCACAAGCCCGAGAATATGACTCGTTGTGTCGCTGAGCTAACCACTCACTGCGCAGGCGACGGAGGCCTCGGCTGCTCCGGGTGTGCGTGCACTGACGGATACGAACCGCTCAGCCCGGTGTTCAAGGACTGCCATCCAAGTACGGAGTCTTCCCGTTTTTGGGTCTCGCGACCGCTTCTCACTGAACTGGTCGTGCAGAGTGCGGTGATGGCAGAGTTGTCAAGGGGGAGGAGTGCGACGGCGGTTATGCGTGCACGGAGCAGTGCACGTGCCCCAAGAACCATCGCGCAATGTCGCCGCCCTCTATTGACTGCTCCGGGAAGCCCCGCCCAGTGAACAGTGAGCAATGCAGTTCGGGGGCAGTAGGGGGCAGGCCGACAGCGAACTGACCACGCCCGTTGCAGCCGCCGCCATTGTCGGGGGCGTTGTCGGGGGCGTCGGTGGCGCAATTGTCCTCATGGCTGTGATCGCCCTGATCGTGTTCATCAAGACGAGGAGGACCGTGGCTGCTGCCGCTGAGCGCCACCTCGAGCTCGAGAACGCCCCCCTGGCGAGCAGCGGGCGATTCGCTCCCCTCACGACCCCCGTGGGCCCCAAGTTCCAGAAGGAGGGCTGCCAGTACGTTCCATCCCCCTGTGGCGAGCGGGAGCTCGCGTGCTCACCTCGCTGCCTGTTCAGGCTTGTCGCGGCGGGGGCTGCAGACTGGTCGATCGGGGTGGAGCGGTTCGACTTCAGCCTGGGAGGGCAGCAGGCGACTGTAGGCGACCTCTACACACAGGAGTTCCAGATAACGAACCGCCTCGACACGCGTGTGACGTACACGTTCTACCCGCCGCTCTCGAACAAGTACACGGTCATCTTCACGCCGTACTCGGACACGGTCAAGTCTGTGAGTCTTGCGTGCTGCGCCAGCCCTATTGCGACTCACTGCCCGGCTTAGAACCAAGTGGCTACCGTCAAGGCCACAATTCAGCTGCACTGCACGACCAAAGTAGAGGACCCTGTGCCCGTCCAAGTCACCTGTACGGCCCGCGAGAGCAACTTGGCTTTCCAGCTCCTGGCACTGACAGCCGCCCTCTCGTACATACAGACGAAGGGAAAGACGGGGCGGCCAGGAAGGAGTACATGACGATACCCATCTTCGTCGAGGGAGGCCTGAGCACGCGCATCGACTTTGACGAGCTGCAGATACAGCAGCCGGCTGTCGGCGAGGGCTCGTACGGCATCGTGTACCGCGGCAAGTGGCGTGGCAACGACGTCGCCATCAAGCAGCTCAAGGACGCCCTCGTCGGCCAGGACGAGACCGCCAAGGCTGACTTCCTGCGCGAGGTCCGCAACATGGAGGGCCTTCGCTCACCGTACGTTGACATACCTTCCCATTTGCCCTCCGTGTCGGTGGCGATCTCACGGGTCTCTTGCGAACAAGGTATATTGTGAACTTCTACGGCGCTGTTATCGTCCCGGGCAAGATGTGCCTCGTGACAGAGTTCTGCGAGATGGGCAGCCTCGGGCACGTGCTCAGGACGCACAATCTCCAGCCGACATTGCGCGTGCGATTCATGATCGACTGCGTCAAGGGAATGAAGTGAGCACTACAGAACTGGCCTTTCTTGCTGGCTCACAACGCATGCGCAGCTTCCTGCACCTGTCGAACATCATCCACCGCGACCTCAAGCCCGACAACCTGCTCGTCGTGTCGCTGGCGGAGGAGGCCCCTGTGCTGTGCAAGCTCACGGACTTTGGAACTTCGCGAGGCGCGACGGCGGGGATCAAGGAAGCCGGGATGGCACGCGACTTTGCCTTGTCTACTCGGTGACTGACAGCCTGCGGCAGACCAAGGGGCTCGGCACTCCTATCTATATGGCCCCGGAGGTTCTCAACGCGGGGCAGTACACCAACGCCGCCGACGTGTACTCGTTTAGCATAATGCTGTGGGAGCTGTGGAAGGACGAGGTGCCCTACTCCACAGCCAACTTTGTCCACGCCTGGGGTACTCGCAGCCGACCGCGCCGTTCGCACTTCTCACGCTTGCTGTCGCAGACATTGCGAACTTCGTCACGAGGGGCGATCGTCTCGAGCCGCCCTCTGACGCGCCAGCCAAGTACAACCAGCTCATGGTGGACTGCTGGGCCCAGGAGTTTGGGCGGAGACCCAGTGCGCATGCCCACCCCACCCCTCATGCGTCTTCGACTCACAATTCGGGGGCAGCGTTCACGGAGGTGCTCCCGAGGCTAGAGGAGATTCTCAGAGAGGTGCACGAGGCCGCGGGAAGCAACAGCAGGCAGCCGAGCAGCGCCACCCTCAAGGCCGACGCAGCTGGCGAGGAACTCCAGTACGCACACTGGGACACAGGGCGTGGGCCCGATCACTGACCTCCTTCGCAGCGGTGGAGCGCAGACACTGCCAGCCCGCCAGAGCTTGCCGATCGAGCCCGGTGACAACCCTCTGACCGCCACGGCCAGGGTCTGAGACACCCCCCCCCAGTATCGCCCTACACCCTTCCCTTACAAGTATAGACAACGCACGCCAGAACCGACAACAAACGCAGACCTATTTTTGTTCTTCGACTGTTGTGGTGGCTGAGCCGCAAGCTGCTAAACGAATGCCGGGGCAGTTGGCGGTTTTGGTTTGTCAACAAATGCGAAAACGGCGAGTAAAACGGCTGACAGGTGATGAAAAAAGTCAACGGACGAGGCTCTGCAGCATCCGGACGACCTGCGGGTGCCCGCCCTGTATCGCGAGGCGCAGGGCGGCGCTGTCGTACAGGAGCACGTCGGACCTGCCCAGCGAGAACGGCGGGCTGAGCAGCAGCCTGACGACGTCTGCGTGGCCGTTCTTGCTCGCCTCGCGCAGCGCCTCGCCGCCCTTGGCCCGCGCGTCCCGCTGCTTCAGCAGGAACGGCGCCTCGGCGAGGCACTTGACCACGTCCGCGTGCCCGTTGGCGCAGGCCGCCCGCAGGGACTTGCACTCCTCTGTGTGTGCCGCACGTTCAGTGAGGGGGGGAAAGCAGCGCAAGAGAAGGGGGGAGAGGGCAGAGGGGCCAGCGCTCGCCTTCTCGCGCGTCTTCCGAGCTGAGGTAGAAGGGGTCGCCGGCGAGCACTCGCACGATCTCGGCGTGGCCGTTCTCGCAGGCGGCGCTGAGCGCGAAGCTGTGCAGGAGCCGCGCGTCGGAGCGGCCGAGGCGGTAGGGCGGGCGGGTGAGCAGGCGGACGACGTTTGCGTGGCCCAGCGCGCAGGCGAACCGCAGCACAAACGAGTCCGACTTGCGCGCGTCTGCGCGCGTCAGCCCGAACCTCGGCGCCGCCAGCGCCGCCACGGCCGACGTCAGCCCCGCCAGCACCGCCGCGCGCAGCGCCTCGTCCGCCGTGGCCGCCGGCGCCCGCGCGAAGCCCGCGTAGACGGCGGGCATGCGGGAGAGCGCGCGGGCGACGTCGGCGTCGTCCTGCGACCCCGCGAGCACGACGGCGCACACGCGGCCCACGCTGGCCGCCAGGGCCCCGGCGCCCAGCACGCCCGCGAAGGCGCGCACGCCGCAGAGCTCGCAGACGGCCGCCGTGTCGCCGCGGACAAACGCGTCGACGAAGCGGTCGCAGAGGACCTGCGCGACGCCCGGGCGCGCGCGGAGGCGGCCGGGCGCGGGGGAGTCGAAGCAGCAGGCGGCGGCGAGGACGGGGGGCAGGGCGAGCGAGAGGTTGACGAGGTCGCGGGCGGAGCTGAGGCGCGGGACGACGTGGTCGCGGACGAGCAGGGCCGGGACGAGCGAGGCGGGCGGGGGAGGGGCGGGAGGGGGCGACGGGGCGGGCTCGGGGAGGACGTCGTCCGGGTAGACGGAGAAGAGTGGAGTGCTCGTGGTGGACGCCGACGAACACAACACTGCAGGGCTGCCCCGCCGCATAACGCAACGGAAAACAGACAGGTGCACAGTAAAGTATACCCGCGAGCCTCCACGGCAGTCTCCTCCGCAGGGAGCGATCTCACCCTCTTCTGGGCCCCGCGCTTCTATTTCATGTATCAGCCGACCTAGCTCAGTCGGTAGAGCGCACGGCTCTTAACCGTGTGGTCGAGGGTTCGACCCCCTCGGTCGGCGTTGCTTTTCATAAGCGGAGATTTCTGGCACAATTGTGTATCCGCGTGAGATTCGGGGATCTTTCCCGGGTTTTTTGTGCGTTTTACATGAGCAGCGGCCGTGAGCTGTTCGAGGCCGTCGTCCGGGGCCGCTCGGCCCAGACCCTGGCCCTGCTGGCCTCCGCGCCTCCCGACGCCCTCCTCTACGCCGACCCAGCCTCGGGCGACACTCTGCTCCACGCGGCCGCCCGCTGCCCCGACGTCGGCGTCCTCGCGGAGCTCCTGCGCCACCACCACCGCCGCGACGCCCGCAACAGGACCGGCGCCACGCCGCTGCTCTGCGCCGCGGTCCTGGGCAACGCCGAGGCCGTCAGGGCCCTGCTGCGAGCGGGCGACAGCCCGGACGTCCGGACGCATCGTACATTTCCCCCCTCCTTTCCCAATTCCAATTGAATTCCATTCCGCCCCTCCAATTCTGAAAAGCCAACTGCAGGCACGCACGTCACCGCGCTGCACGCGGCGGTGCTGGGGTTCCACCACGACGTGCTCGACGCGCTGCTCGAGGCGCGGGCCAACGCCGAGGCCGAGGACGCCGACGGCGCGACGCCCGTCGTGGCCGCCTGCGCCGCCGGCAACGTCGCCGCCGCCAAGCGCCTCCTGACGCACGGCGCCTCCTCGGACCGCCTCAGCGACACGCTCCTGGCCCAGCTGGCCACCTCGCAGGCCCCCGCGCCCCTGCTGCGCCTCCGCGTCGCGGCCCTGGTGCACAGGACCCGCGCCGGCTGCTCCGCGCGCCTCGTCGACGCCGTCGCTCGCGGCGACTCCGTGCAGGCGCGCGGGATCCTCGCGCGCGCCACTGCGGCTGACGTCAACGGCGCGGCCGGGGACAGCGGCTACACGGCGCTGCACGCGGCCTGCAGGGCGGGGTCGGCGGAGCTCGCGGGGCTGCTGCTGCGCGCGGGCGCGGACCCCAGCGCGACCAACTCGCCCGCGCGCCAGACGCCGCTGCACCTGGCCTGCCTGGGCTCGCACGTCGCCGTCGCCCGCGCGCTGCTCGACGCCGGGGCGAGGGCCGGCGCGCGCGACGCCCTCGGGGCGACGCCGCTGTCGATCGCCGCCTGCTCGGGCAGCGCGGAGCTCGCGGCGCTCGTCGCGGGCTACGCGGCGGACATCGACCAGCGCGAGGCCGGCGGGGCCACGGCGCTGTGGTCCGCCTGCAGGCGCGGCCGCGCGGACGTCGCCGAGGTCCTGCTGCGCGCGGGCGCCAACCCCAACAGGGCCCACGCGCACGCCCGCACGACCCCGCTGCGCGTCGCCTGCGAGGGCGGGCACGGGGCCGTCGTGGGCGTTCTGCTCCGCTGCGGCGCGGACGCCGGCGCACGGGGCGGCAGCGAAGAGCTCTCGCCCATCCTCGCGGCCGCCCAGAGGCGCAGCGTGGAGCTCTGCCTGCAGCTGGCCCGCAGCGGCGCCGAGGTGTCGGAGGGGCAGCACGCGAGGATCAGGGAGCTGCTGGGCGGCGACCTCTACGGGGCGTTCCAGCGCGGCCTCGACGCCCTGCGAGGAGCTGGGGGTGGCAGCGCCCAGGCGCAGCTCAGCCCCTACTTGATTCCTGATTTCCACGGGACGACGTACAAAGGCCTCCTGCGGTTCGGCGAGGGCTACAGGCCGCCGTGCTCGTGCGCCCAGGAGCTCGCGCGGGCCACGGGCGGCGGCGGCCCGTGCGCGGACGACGGCGCGCTGCTCCAGCGCTTCTCTGCTGTGCTCCGCCGGCCAGTCGCCTCCGCTGTCGTATGTGGGCTTCCGTCCTCCCCCTGCGCGCCTGTGGCACTGAGGGGGCGCCCTGCCCCGCGCTCAGGCCAAGTGGAGCGGGCTCTGCGAGGCCGACGCCCTCGCGGTCTCCGCCTTCGCCAGCGTGTGCTTCACCGCCGATGGGAGGGACCTGGCCGACGCTCTGTTCCGACGAGACGTGAGGGGCCCCGCAGAGCGCAACGCCCCCCTACCCCCGTTCTGACCTGCGCGCAGGGCGGGCAGGTGCGGCGGTGGAGAGGCTACCTGTGGTTCCTGTTCCGCGCGCTTGCCAAGCTGCCCGACTTTGCCGGGGTCGTCTACGTCGGCTGCACGAGGCGCGACCTCTCGCGCTACGCCCACGGCGGCAGCGTGCGGCTCTCCGGCATGCTCTGCGCCACGCTGGTGCCCGAGCTTGCGATGGAGGAGTCGGGGCCCGAGGGCGTCGTGCTGCGGCTGGCAGTGTCGCACGCCAAGAACGTCTCGCCGTTTGCGGAGCAGGCGCCCGCGGGCCTCGTGGTGGTGTCGCCCAACGCGCTGCTCCGCGTCGACGGCGTCAGGGCAGCGGCCTGCGGGTGCTGCGTCGTCGAGGCCACGGAGCTCGCGGCCAACTGGCCGTTGGAGGGCTCGCAGTTCTAGCGAGCGGGCCCGCCCTCGTTAAGTTATTTGTTTACTCGTTAAGAATTCGCAGCGCCTCTTGCGGTTCTGTCTTGTTGCTCGCTCCATGCGTGATACGCCGTGCGATAATGCTGCATGTAAAAGCGTGCCCTACCCACGAGTGAGAGACGTGTGCCCTGCGCGGAGCCGCAGATGCCCGATCAAGAAGTCTGCTCGGCAAAGCCCTCTGCTGCGGCTGTCCGCCGATCTGTGGCCAGTGGCACCGCTCAGCAGTGGCCACCGCGCCGGTCACCACTGGGCGATGGTCCAGAATAGCAGGGGCTCCAAACGCTTGGCAAAGCGCCAGGCAAAACAGCCCCCGCTCCTGTTTTGAGTTTCGATGCAAATGCGCTCTCGCCTCGCTTGCCGATCGAGAAATTCAGCAGAAAAAGCCATTCTGCGGGCCAGCGACCGCAGAGTGGATGCTCGTGGGCGCAGCCACGGTGCTGCTGGGGCTCGGTCCTAGTGGGCCTGTGAGTTCCCGAGGCTCGCGGGCAGCGGCCGACGCCGTATCCCGACGATCGGCCGTTCCGGGCTGCGTTTTGGTGTTTTTGCCCGCGAAGAAATAATGTTACACGGCATTACACTGCGCGGCAGTGCAGCGTCCTGGTTGACTGAAGGTGTTGTTGGGTAGGACTGTCCTGAGCTGGGTGCGGGTCGTGCCGGCTCTGCCAGAGGCAACAGTCCTCCCGTTCTCTGATCAATCTTCCTCGATAATCAACCTTCGCTTCGCCGGCTCTGCATCCCCGCCAGAAGGTGCCACACACCGAATCTCGCTCTCTGGGTGCAATCGGGGGCGGGAGCGACTCGCCACGAAAGCAGCCCATCCTCGATCGAGCAAGATTCAAAGGCACAGGAAAAGGCGGTCATTCCATAACGAGCGAAGAGAGAAAAAAATCAGCGCCACAACCACAATTACACCCCCAGGCAGTGGCCCACCACCCACCCGCATCCCACCCACCCACCCCCACCCAACACCAGTGCCCCCTTCTCCTATTTTCGGCACACACTCAACAGCACTCTCCCACGATGATGAACTGGTCCCGCAACGGCATCCCCGACCCTCTCGCGCTCAGCCAGAAGGCACACCCTCCCCCCCCCTCCCTCTCCACCCACCCTCCCCCGCCCGAGCTGGCAAAACGCGCGGAAAGACGTTCTGCCTGCCCTCTGTTCCGCCCCGCTGTCCCCACTCCCCTCTCCGCCCACTCGAGTGGCCCGTATCTCTGACGAGCAACGCCGCGCGCGAAGAAGGCCGGGCAGCTCGAGAAGCGCGTCGTCCAGCTCGAGAGCCTCCTGCAGCAGGAGACTGGCCGCACGCTGGCCATGCAGCGCGAGCTCGAGGAGCTGCGCTCGGACGTGCGTGTCCCCCCGCGCGCATCGCGCGCGCACGAATCAGACAACGGGAAATTCAAATATTCAAATGATCGTTTCCCCCCCCCCTCTCTTCCGCGGCGTCACCGTGCAGAGGAGGGCCATCGCGGCGGACAGGGACAGCCTGATCGAGAAGCTCAGGGCGGAGACGAGGGCACGTATACGCGATCCCACCCCGCAGCGCGCGCTTTTTTTATTTTCGTTTTCCCCCGTGGCACTTTTGTTTGTTTTTTTTGCTCTCGTGTAGAAAGTTGCATCATTTTTTCCCATAGGCCCGATGCGGTTTCAAATTCAAAATTTCAAATTCAAACCGCGAAAATAAACCCCCACGCTAAAGCGGGAAAAAAAACAAAAACACAAATCTCAACACAGGACCACAAGAAGGCCAAGGAGCAGCTCCTCTACTACGAGAACCAGGCCCAGACAGCCCTCGGTGCGTTTCCCCCCACCCCCGCCCCGTATTGGCGAAGATCCGCGTATCTTCTCCCCTTCCGTCCGCTGATGTCCGCACGCGAACCCGCAGCGACGCAGCGCGGCAGGAGCTCGTCTGTGTCGTCGCCGCCCGGGAGCCCCGCGAGGGCCGACCCGGCGCTGCTGGTGCAGCTCGAGTCGCGTGCGCTGGAGCTGCGGCAGGCGCGGGAGGCGCTCTCGCTGGCCCGGGGCTCAGCCGACGCCCTCGAGGCCAAGTCGCGCGAGCTCAAGTCGCAGCTCGCCCGCAGCGACCGCGAGCACGCGCGCGACCTCGCAGAGGCCCGCGGCCAGCTCGACGCGGCGCACCGCGAGTCGGAGCAGCGGGCGCAGCGCGTGGGGCAGCTCGAGCAGCTCGTGGCGACGCTCGAGGGGCGCGCGGAGGACCTCGGGCGTGCGCTCAACGCCTCGCGCGAGATGCTCGACGAGCAGCTCGACGAGCAGCACAGGCTCGCGCAGAAGGCCGCGCGGGCGGCGGCCGAGCGCGACGCGGCGCTCTTCGCGCTCGCGGGGGCGCGGGAGGCGGCGGAGGAGGCGGAGCGCGGGCTGTCGGCGTTTGAGTGCCACGCGCTGCAGCTGCGCGACGCCGTCGACGCCTCGTGCGTGCGGATGCCCGTCCTCGAGCGCGCCATCGCCGCGATGGCCGAGCAGCGCGTGTCGGACAGGACGCGCGCCAGGGAGCTCTCGACGGCGCTCGAGCACAGGTCGCAGCGGTCCTGCCTGCTGCGCAGGCGCAAGGAGGCGCCGGGCGGCGGCGACGGCAGCGGCGCCGAGTGGGACACGAGGCCCGCAGAGTGCGAGACGGCGGCGGTCAAGGAGGCGGCGACGATGCGCCAGGACCTCGTGGCCTCGGCGACGACGCTCGAGTGCATGTACGAGGCCGCGCGCGACCTGAGGGCGAGGGTCCACGACGCCGTGGCCCGCGCGGTGGCCCTGTCGCCGCGCAGGACCATGTCGTCGCTCTCGGTGGTCGGGAGCCCCGACAGCGTCGCGACGACCAAGAGCATCGGCAAGATGCTCGGGCGCAGGAGCTCCAAGCGGTCGTCGGCTGGCAGCAGGAAGCGCCACCACAGGTCGACCGGCGAGTACGCGGCGGCCAAGGCCGACTCGGCCGCGGTGGCCTCGGACAAGGAGAACTCGACACACAACGCGACCACGACGACGCCGCCCGCCAAGGTCGACCACACCAAGTCGGCCACCACGCTGGTGCCGTGCAGCAGGTCGCTCCTCAGGCTCTAGGGGGGGCAGGCACCGCCACGCGAGGTCTCTACGATTCGGCCAGTTTTGGGTACACCCGTGTCGTCCGTGGAACAGTAGTAGCTCTCTCATCGTCGCACCACCACGCGTGATGCGATTCACACCCCATCCACACCCCCCTTTTGGGTGTATGTAGCGACCGCCCAGTGCTCCCCCCTCAGCGTGGGGCACAGAGGCGGCCTTTTCTCTCAACTTCTCCTCGGGGATTCCGGCACACCAACAAACACACCGTGCAGCAGAGCATACCTGAATGCCCGCTGCCTCCCACTCGCAACCTCAAACGCAACGAATCCCAGCACGGCAACAATACAGCAGTGCATTTGTTTCTTCTACCAGTACCCTGCAGGCGCGCCGTTGTTGGGAGGGTACTGCGCGTAGACCACCGGCGGCTGCTGGGGCGGTTGCGGCTCATACACATAGCCACCCGCTGCCATAGGATCGAAGTACTGCGGCTGCGGCTCCGGCATACCCATCGGGCCCACGGGCATCATCGCTGGCGCCTCTGCGACCACCTGTGGCTGCATCGCCATGTCGAACTGCGTCTGCGGGTAGTACTGCTGCGGCTGCTGCTGCTGCTGCTGCGGCGGCGGCGGCGGCTGATACTGCTGGCACGCAGGCTCGAACTGGGCAGCGCACCCTCGGTCCAGGAACGGTTCCTGTATCGGGGGCGGGCATGACCCCGCATAGCGTCGTGGTTCTACATGCTGCGTGTGCCGTGCGCGTGCCCCTCTCTGACCGTAGGGTCTCCCGCCACCCCTGCGCGCACCCCTGGCCCCGTTCTCCCTCCCGCGGCCCCGCTGGGTCACTGGCGTCACTCGCTGCTGTCCCTGCGCCACCGCGTGGTCTACAGGCACACTCACGGGGGGCGGCGGGGGGTCGTTGGGCGGTGTGACCGGTGGCGGCATCGCGTCGAGGCATTCGTGTGGCTGCTGCTGCGCTGGCATCGCTGCGACGGGCATCGGTGGCGGCTGCTGCTGCTGCGCGTAGACGTAATCGGGGACGCTGGCCTGCAGCATGACGACCTGCGGCGGCGGCTGCTCGTAGAACGTCGCCTGGGGGACGGGGGGCTGCGCCTCGACGGCCACCATCGGTGGCGCTGCGGTCTGGGGCACGGCGACGGGGGGCGGGGGCATAGGGGCAGCCGGCTGCTGCTGCTGAGGCGGCGACTGTTCGTTGCCGCACTGAGGGGGCAGACCCTCGAGCACCCGCAGCAGGGCGAGGTCCTCCGACCGCCGCCTCCTCTCGTCCGCGATCCACTCGCGCAGCTTCGGCGCAAACTGCACGATGCCGATGTACTTGCCCGAGTTGGCCCTGTTCTCCACGTCGCTCAGGTAGTGCCACTCGATCCCCTGCAGGCCCCGCACAGCCGCACACCAGCTTAGACTCCCTCTGGGCGAGCAGCAGCAGCAGCAGCCGGAGCAGCTGGGGCCCCGCGTGCCTTGATCTCGTTGCGCGTGAGGGCGCCGAGCTTGAGGGTGATCGAGACGTCGGCGACGACAAAGAGCTCGACGGTGCGGCGCCCGCAGACGGCCTTGATCGAGCGGGCCTTGCTGATCTTGGCCGAGAGGTCGAGGCCCGTCTCCTCGCGGACCTCGCGGGCGGCGCACTGCCAGGGCTCCTCGCTCTCCTTGATCTTGCCCTTGGGAAACCCCCAGCCCCCCACGAAGCCCTTGACGACGAGCACGCGCTCGAGGTCGGGGCTCAGGATCGCCGCGCCCGCGCAGGGGGCGGTGCCCTTGTACTGTAGGAACTTGTGGCAGAGCTTGTCGAACCCCGTGAAGTTCACAATCACGTCGCGCACCTTGCCCAGCCGCTCGCTGTGCTCAAACACTGCCGATGCCAAGACAAAAGGGACGGTTGTGCCCACGCAGGCAGGCCCTCGGGTGAGCATAGACTGAGTGAGGAAGGGGGGGCTGTGGGCGCACAGGACTGCGCAAAGTCCCTGAAGCCGAGGTCGGGGAGGTCCGGGTAGGCCTCGCGGTACACGTCCATGTAGAACCACCACGCCTCCTCTGCTCAAGCCCCAAGCCACCCGCCATCCCTGTCAGTCGCCCCGCTCGCGTGCTCTGCCGTGCTGCTGTGCCCGCCACGGCTCGCGCAATCGGAGCCGCATCGCCCAAGCTCCACCCCGCAGGGTCCTCGCGCGCGTCCCAAGGGTGAAAGGGGACACAGACGTCCCCCCTCCCAGTCGCTCTCCACGGTATTGCGGGGCGCGAGAGAGAGAGGCAGAGGGGGGAGAGCAGAGAGCAGAGAGGAGAGGAGAGAGAGGAGAGAGGAGAGAGGAGAGAGGAGAGAGGAGAGAGAGGAGAGAGGAGAGAGGAGAGAGGCAGAGGGTCACACGCGTGATGCCGAGAGCGCCGTGCTGAGGGAGTGGCCAGGGCAAGCGTGGGGTGGGAGGAGGTGCGGTGCCAGCGCGAGGCCTGCGTGCCTATGAGGGTGAAGAGCGACTCGACCGACTCGAGGGCCTCGATCTGCGCGTCGGGCATGTAGTCCTCTGCCAGCGCGTCCATGACGCTGGGCAGCTCGCCCGGCGCCAGCGCCTCCTTGCCCCTCCACCCCAAGAGCCCCTCGTCCACGCCCCCGCTGCCCAGCCGCCTGCGCTTCCGCTCGGGCCCCTCGCCGCTGGCGCCCCCGCAGCCGCCGCACAGGGCGTCGCGCTCGCGCGGGGCCGAGGGCCGCGACGTCGTCAGCAGCGACGCGATCTTCTCGCGCCGTCGCGTGTCGCTCTCGCCCGCGTCTGCCGCCGTGCCACCCGCTGCTCGGCCCTCGCGCATCTGCTGCTGCTGCTGGGGCTGCTGGGGCTGTGGCTGCTGTGGCTGCTGTGGCTGTGGCTGTGGCTGGGGGGCCTGGGCGGGTCCCGGGGCGCCCTTGGCCCGCGCTAAGTACTGAGCGACAGTCAAGCGGGCGTCGGGGGCGCGCGACGACATGGGGAGGGCCTTGTGTCGGTCGGCCTGCGAACGGGCTCTGGGGGGCCGCGTGCAGCCCACTGGCTGGGAGGTTCGACGAGAGTCCGAGAGTGTGCGCGGCCGCTGCGCCCGGGATGAGAGGGCGGACGCGCAAGGGCGAGTGTAAGGGGGCCTTAGGCGAGGGGGGAGCGGTGCTGTGCCCGGTAGCGGTGGGGCCTCAGGGGAGCGCGAGAGGGGGACGGCAGGCAAGTCAACGCCCCACACGCGCACCACAAGAAGACTTTTTATCTCTGGAAAACCGCCTGATTTTTCGGATGGGATATCAGCACGGATTCCGCCAGCAGATCCATCTTCTCCCGCAAGAGACAGGCACCCTCGCCCCCGGTCCAGTGCGCGAGAGTGTGCTCGTACAGACATTCAGTGGTGGAACGGAATCAGTGGTGCTGTTTCCCATACGTCGCTGAGATGAAAAGATATGAGTATCTTCCCATCTTAACCTCCATTCCGCAAAAACTAAAATCAACTGTTTACCTGTCGATGGCAGCCGGCGACGAGCAGCGCGACGAGCTCGAGGCCCTCGCGGCCATCTTCGGCGACGACTTCAGCGAGCCCTCGCCCGGCCTCTACGACATCGCCGTCCGCCCCACCGACGGCCGCCTCCGCGCCGCCTGCTCGCTCCGCTTCGGCTTCGGCGCCGCGTCACCGGGTCTCGCCGCGTCTTACCCGCGCTCGCCGCCCGCCCTGCTGTCGGTCGTGAGCCCCGACGCCAGCATACCCGAGGCCGCGGTGAGCACCACGTTTCGCACACCGGGTGTCTCGAGTGACGTCATACGGACTGCAAGTGCGCGGTGCTGGGCAGCGCGCTCGCGGAGCTGGCGGGCAGCATCGCGCGGGACGAGGGAGGGCCCGCGATACTGAGGCTCGTGGAGGCGCTGAAGGAGCAGCTGCGCGTCGCCAGCTCGTGCATCGACGCTGGGATGCACCCCGAGGGTGCGTGCCGCTGGGCCCCCGGGAGATCCGCGTATCTTGCAGATTCCGAATAATGAGATCTCGGACCCTGGGGATCAGAGGCGACGAGGATCCTGGAATTCTCTGCCAGCGGCGTTGCGATGGGGGCGCGGAACGACGCTGCGTCTGCGTTGGCCATCAGCTTCTTCCAGCTCGTGCCCCCGTGGGTCCGCGAGGGGTTCGCAGGTCGCCCGGTCAACTGATCTCTGTTCCGCAGATTCTGCGGAAGATATTTGGAATGCTGGACGGCACGTCCCTTGGGCGCTGCTCTGCCGTGTGCCGTCTCTGGCGCGAGACGGCCTCGGACAGAGACCTTTGGCACGCAGCCCTCCACCGCGAGTTCCTCTCTGCCGAGGAAGCCGGCCGCCGAATCCACGAGGAAGCGGAGCGGAACCGTCCGAGAAGCGCCGCTCCACAGTACGAGTGGACGGCTATGCAGGGCATCCCCCTGGACGACTCCGCCTGCGACGACGACTACGAGCGCGAGCAGATCGACGAGTCGGGGTACTTTGCGTGGCGTGACCCGCGGGCCGAGTACGCGAGGCTGGCGGCTCGGCTCCTGCAGCAGCAGCGCAGGGAAAGGGAGGCAGCGCTGAGGGCCAGGCAGGCGCGCGTAGTCTGCGCCGACCCGCTGTCGCTGCGCGGCCCCGGGGGCAGGTACCTCGAGCAGCTCCAGAGGGACCAGAAGCAAAATCGCCAAAAGAAGTGAGAACCGTGGGTTTTTCGTGTGGCAATCAAATGTTTTATGGCTAGCCACGTTGTGGCACAGATACAACGGGTAACACAGGCATCCGCATGTTGCACTTGGCATCAGTATCGCATCACTTTCCGATGGTCTTCGCGGCTGTCCAGTCCAGGGGCAGCGGCAGAGTGAGGCTCTCGGCCTCATGCATGAGGACCCGCGCGGGGAGGTCGCTGGGCCACATCTCAAGGTGGTATCTGAGGGCATGCAGACTCTGAGGTATGTTCCCGCTCTCGAAGTACCCGAGCGCCTCGCCGTAGCTCTTGGCCATCGCGAAGTTGGTCTGCATCGCCGACTTGGCACTCGAGATGAGCTCGTAGACCGCCCGCGGCTTCTCAAACCCCTTGAAGATGCACTCCCTGATCTTGCGCTGCAGGAACACGTCGTGTGTGGCCTCGTGCACGCTCTGTGAGATCAGGATGTCGACGCCGAAGACCCTCGTCGCGGGTTCTAGCCTCGCAGCCTCGTTGACGATCCTCCCCGTTATCGTGAAATTGAAGCGTTCCTTGCCCCCAATGTTCCCGATCAGGCACGGGCCCGTCGACAGGCCGAACTTGACGAGGATCCTCGGGCCCTGGCCGGCTTCGAGTTCGCTGATCCTGTTGGCCGCCTCGAGGCACTCGAGCGCTGCCTCTGCCGCGCGCTCGGCGTGGCGTGGCACCGGGACGGGCTCGTTCCAGAAGCTCATGATGGCGTCGCCAATGAACTTGTCAATGGTGCCATGGTGGCTGTGGATAATATTGCAGAGGTTGTCGAATGTCCTGGCGAGCGACTGCACCAGGATCTCGGGCTTTTCCGTCTCGGTCATCCGCGAGAAGTCGACGACGTCGAGGAAGAGCACCGTGACCTCGCCGTGCTTCACGCCAAGTGTGGGCTGCAGCTTGCCCTGGACCAGGTTCTCGCAGACCGACGTCGGGACATACTTAACGAACGCGCTGAGCTCTGTGTGGACCTGCAGGAACGTCTTCTGCAACTGGTGGACCTCGGAGAAGAGCGACGAGTGGCTTCTGGCTGTATTGAGACCGTCGGACGACTCAAAGTCGAGCTTGGCGATGCACTTGAGGAGCCGCGAGATCTTCCTGAGCGGCCGCGTGATCCTGAACGACGCGGGGCCTGCTATGACCATCGACAGCACGATGACGGTGACCGTGAGCCCGATCAAGAGGTTCCTGAGCAGCCAGACCGTCCCCATGACCGACTGCGCGTCCCTGGCGACGGCGATGACGATGGCAGCAGATAGGCTGTTGTACTTCCAAAGCACCACGTCGACCAGCCACAGCCTGCCGTTGCCGTCGGCCATCTGGAACGAGAGCGTTCCGTTGATGGCCCCGAGCGATCCCACCGTCGAGTTGATGTGTTTCGCAAAGTGCGTCCAGAGGTCGCCGTCGCGCTTTAGGCGGTAGGGCATGTCGGGCAGCTTGTACTGCAGCACTGAGCCGTTGACCACCGCCGCCGAGCCTTCCTCCGATGAGGCGACGACGTCCCAGTTGTCCTCGATGAGCACTACGCGCGTGTCCTCGCTGTCGCCGCTCTTCCTGTCGGCGACGAGGTCTCTGGCGAAGCCCGTGAGGTCCGCGAGCACCGCGTCGACCTCGTCGGCCGAGGGCCCCAGCGACCTGTTCCACCGCGCCTGGCTGATTGCCGAAGACAGAATGACCCTGGGCCCCACAGCCACGGGGTAGATCTGAGCCACGAAAGTCCCTTCGATGGCGTAGTCCGTCTGCTTGGGCATCGGCAGCTGTGCCAACAGCCGCGGCCTTGCCAGCGCCGCGGAATCCGTCGACGACAGCGCGTACAAGCGAGCGGCCGGGTACGTGCTGAGGTCCTGGCAGATGAGCATGCCCTGCATCCAGGCCACGAAGCTGCCGTTCTTGCGCCCAGCGACGGCGCCGTTCTCGTACATTCTCCGTACCATGACCGCGCTGATCGCCGTCTTGCGCAGAAAGGGCACCATCAGCAGCGCCGCTGGCGGGAAGTGCGACCCGTTGGTGCACCACGGCAAGTACGGCTCCTGAAGCTCCGGGTGCGAGTCTACCACCTGCCGAAACCAGATAAGACCAGGGAGCAAGAAATGAAAGAGGCGGAGGGCGGCGGACCCCCAAGAGGACTTCGAGGTCCCCGAAGAGCGAGTCGAAGAAGGTCTGTGTGTTGGAGACAATCTTGGAGGTGAAGCTGCGTCGCAGCGAGTCGGAGAGGGCGACGGTAGACATCTGGCCCAGCACGATGCCCGGCAGCCCCACTGCCAGAGACGTGATCACCATGAAGCACAGCGTCCAGGAGAGCAGTGCGACCGCCAGCGACACGCGGCACCTGCACCGCCTGCTCTTCTGTCTCGCCCTCGGCGGCTGTATGCGGCTCACAATCATCGACTGAGTGACGGTATTCTCCATCTATGCGCTCCGCCTCGCCTCGTGCCCTGAGGCAGGTTCGCTGGAGTGATCCTATTTCTGTAGTCAATCCTAGCTCGCCACGGGCGATGGGGCTGGATTTCCACGAACATTGTCCATTACCCATCACCCCCCAAAAACGGACAGAAAACCGGCGGGTCAGCAGACTTGGGACTGACCCCGGAGATTTTGTGGGGACAGAGAAGATTTTTGTGGGGACACAGTGTGGGGACAGCTGTGGGGACAGAGGCGGGGACACAGGACGCGACAGGCGGCGCGCCTGCGGATCACGCACCCGCAAGCGAGCCACGACAAGTGCGCTTGCCACCGTCGGCCACCGTCGTGTGTGAAGCCTCCTGGCCACACACAGGGACGCCACACCCCGTGCACGGCCACCAGGGCACACACAGAGCTGCCGTTCTGGCTCGCGCACAGCACGCTGCAGGCGGCAGCTCTGCCTACTCATCGTGCGCGCACTCGCACTGCACAGGCAAGTGTCAGTGCCGCCGTGCCCCTCAATCACGGGTGTCATGCGCAGCACAGACACAATGTGACGGCCGCCACGGGCTGCAGCTCGTTGAACCGACTGCTCTGCTGCCAGAGCTCCTGTACAACATCATCAAAGAGTGCACGGGCAACACCAATGTGCTTGTGGGCGTGCTGCTCGCAGTGTGCCACGCTGCACACGTGAAGGTGACGTGTGGCCTGCCGTCGTGCAGCCTCACACAAGTGTGAGTGCAGTCATCAACGAGCTCTCTGTCTGCACAGCCGAATGCCCGTGTGACGCACTGCACCTTGTCCAGTGTGTGTGGGCATGCCACTCGAGTGTTCACACCATTCATGTCCTCGTCGCCAGCTTCGTTCCCGGCATGCACTGTATTTGTGAGCAGGTTCATACAACACTTAAAGGAATGATAAGAAATACAGAAGGGCATCAAGAGCATTGTGGTGTAACACCAGAGTGTTAAGGACACGAAATGCAATGCAGAGGCCGCACTCATGATCAACAGTGCCAATATGTGCTGAGCAATGTGTTTGGGACGAGGGACCATGCAGATAGCGTGTGGGTGCTCACGCTGACACCATACTGTTTCACACAGACACAGAAGGATGTGCAAAGCTGTGGCAGCATGGGCACTGCAGGGCACATTCAAGCACTGTAATGCAGACGTCCTGTGACAGTTGTTCATGCAGCCTCCCTGCCTTGCAAGTGACAATGCACATTCATTGCACAGCACCTGCACTGGAGGGCATGAACATCATGAGTCCCTTCCCCTTCCCCTTCCCCTTCCCCCCCCCCCCCCCTTCCCCCCTCCTCTCTTGCACCATCTGTCAAACAGTGCTATGTTCTTACTCTTACTAGAGCTGCTAGAGTCAGCACCAATGTCATGTGCACTCATGCCCAGAGAGGTTGTCATATACAAGGCTGTCTTGATTGAGTGTACAGTGTTGTTATTTGTCTGCTACAATGCTGTGTTGGAGGTGTGGGCCACAGGGTGGAAGCTGAATGGGGACAACTGCAGGTGCTATGGCACTGCGGCGATGGGGTTTGGCCCTTGCTGCCTGTTCTATCTCAATCTGTTGATATTGGTCAGGAAGGGGATTGGGCACATGCTGACGAGCACCCTGACAAATCTCGTCCTGCAGTCTCGAGGATGATAACTTTGCTGCACGTTGCAAGAGAATGACACCCAGGTTGTGCAGCTCATCCTTGGATCCACTCCAGTGCTCTTTACCAGACAGGTGAGCTGCTTCTGTGCGATCAGGAATGACTGTATTCACCAGAGCACGCATTTTCTGAGAGACTGTCTCTGAGAACATCTGAGGACTTGATTTGAAGAGAAAGTCAAGCAGATTGAAGGAGCCCTCAACAAATTGTGTTGTATGAGGTGTAGTATTACAGATATCCTCAACAAACTGCAAAATGTGAGGCATATGGTTCTTATCCAAGGGAGCATTCTCAGAGAGACAGACAAGAGTTTTTAATTCATTCTTGAATGGGGCCACTATTGCTCTAACAGCAGCAGCATCTGCTTTCACAAGGCCAGATAGAAGTATATCACTTACATGCTTCACTGTGAGCTTCTTTCCATTGCAAATATAGTATAGTGCATCTCCAAGCTGCTGGCGAGTCCTGGGATTACCAAGACCCACAAGAACAAGTGGAAACTCAAGCCATCTGAGAATATAAGACTGAATAGCATCATAAAAGCTATTAACAAACTGCTCCACAAACCATTCAGAACTAATACCATCAACTGCACAGGCAAGAGTCTCAGTAAATACCTCCTCTTTAAATGTAATCAGGCGAGTCAAACGGTCCTTCAGAGTTGCAGCACGCTCTGGCATCAGACATCCCTTGAATCCTGCTCTAAGGCCAAGAACAGAATCTGGAGCCTCTGCCCAAGCCTGTTCTTCACCAAAGAAATGTGCAGCAAACTCCTTTAGACAAAGAGAGTATAGGCGAATAACAGGTGATTGTAACCACCGTTCAATGTACTCTATGGTTGTTCTGAGAGCCTTATGTCCACTATCAACATGCCCTGCTGCAAAGTGAGTCCAGGCAGTAAGAGTATCCCAGTGTTGATCAAGCCACTGATTTGCTGTAATTACTGTTCCCCAACGACTCAGTACAGGCTTGTTAATCTGCTTCCAGTCTGAATCTGTATCAATCTCCTCAGTCTGGCCCTGTTGTTGCACAAAACTCTCCAAGGATGCACGAAATTGATCAAAGGGCATTGCACTATTTGTTGTCCACCATATCGAGAACAGAATTGTAAGAAGAGTCGCATCTACCTTTGTCACATCTGTAGTACTTGATGCAGTTCCACAGCAAGATTCCAGAGCTTCTTTCAAGCCAATGTTGAGAACATGAAGATAACAACCGATTTTCACAAGACCTCTGCCCAGAATCTTTGAAAGTTCTCCAATAACTCCTTCAGCAGCTTGCATTCCATTACAGTTATCACCAATAACAGACCATATAGATTCTGTAGATAATCCCATCTCAGTAAGTACTCCTGCAATATAAGCAGCCTCCTCTTGTGCCTTTTCACTGGCAAGTCCACAATCAGAGAGTAAACACACAACTAGTCCTTCTTCTTTTCCATCAATCTCTTGATGACTATTAAATGCAATAAAAACTGGACCTCGAGGAAGAGAAGAACGAGTTGAGGTATCAAAAAGAACATGAACAGCTGAAACACCTTGAAGCTGCTGATGAAAAACACTCTGCTCTATAATATCAATAGCTCTGAGGGTACGCCGAATACTAGTAACACAATCTAGCTGGCTTGGATCTGCCTCACCATTGAGATATAACTGTGAAGTGAAAAGTACCTCTGGAATCTTTGTTACACTAACTCCAAGACATGAAAGATGACGTAATGCACATGCACGTAGAGAAAGAGGTGGTCTAATCTTCCCAGAAAGAACTCTTCTCAGTTCATTATCCTCTTTTTCCTTTGCTAGACACAGTAAACAAGCAAGTGCCTCTCCATGTGATCCAAATTCTGCTCTTTTACTGAATTCCAGGAACTGAGAGAATGTCTCTGGTGACACTTTGATATCCTTTCGAGTATCTGAACGCTTTGACATGTGTATGTCCTCCTGGGAAGCTGCAACTGCATCACTATCCTCAGGAATCTGTTCTGCTTGGATATGATATGAGACCAGCACCATTTATAGGACGCACCTTGAACATCCCCCAGTGACGTGGAATTCTTCTGACTCGTCTTGCCCTTTTTCGGCTGGGATTGGGATACAGGTTCTATTTCTGGATCCATTCTCTTTCTTCTGTTTGCTGGCTCCAATGAAGCCACTTCCATTGGGGCCGGTGTAGAGGCTCCTAGCACTGGAGTGCCCTCATCTCCCTGTGCTGAGTGGGTGTGATCAGGGTGCCCTCGTCTCCCTGTGTATGGGAATGATGTGATACCAGTTTGCTTTTGAGAGCTCTCAGGAAGCCCCTGCCCATTCCCGCGAAGAGTAAGGCCTTGTTGATTAGCCTGTGGGCGTCCCTCTGCTGTGCGCCCCTGCATTGCCTCGATCATTTCACTACTGAGCCGAGCCTGGGCCATTCCGTGTGCTTGTTCCGGAATTTTTGCTTTTGTGACCGAGGATTTGTCAAGATTTCGTGTGGGGACAGTGTCCCCACATTAATATCTGTGGGGACGTGTCCCCACCCGGGTCAGACCCAAGACTGGGCGCTCTTGCAAAGCTAATATTGCGGAGCTATCGGAGGCCGATAAGGAATCGCCGGCAGTGCGTCATGCCAAAAAAGGTGCTCTCTATTCTTGATGTCGGCTGCACGGTTCGTGTGGCGCCCTGGGTCGACGAAGGGAAGTCCGTGTCTTGGGCCACATCCAAAACCAATAATCGAGGGCAACACCGAAGAATCATTCGCACACTTGGCAATCGCCTATGATTATTGATGGTTGGACTTATTGCTAGCAATGTCTATCAAAGAGAAAAAAGGAAATATTCTTATTACTCTGTATTCAATTGTAATACATACTTTTTCGGTGGTTCTATGAGTTCTTGATTTGGTTCTGGTCCATATACATATTTCTCCTTAAGGTGGGCCCCCGAGGGAAATGTGATAATTAGTTCCCATATCTTATGTGATTGAAATAGTAACTTGATCTTTATAAATTATGAATAACTGCACTTATTTTCCACATACATTTTGAAGGTGTTCATTAGCAAGAACATATGTCCTGCAAAGAGTTCGTATCTTCCCACATGGGCTTCAAAGGCAGAAGCGCCACCAGTGGCTCGGACTCCTGGTGCCCTACAGCTCTTATATGCACACTGTTTCAGAGGATTACCCATCGAAAGAAGGGTTAGGTTTCTGCTTAAACAGATATTGAGCTATCTGACGAACAATATCTGCTGGACACGTGAAGAAACACATAATGGAGCCACAGTTCTGCTAGAACAATACTGGCCACAGAGCAGCCATTCCCATTCATTGGTTCTATTATATAACTCACTGGCTTGGTGTCTGTTTCAGCTCTGGCTCGTTTCTATGTATCACTGCTATATTATTTATGTGGTTCTCTCTTATTTCTACCCAAGTTTTTCAAGTTTTTCGGCACAGGCCATAGGCTGGAAACCATGGGCTATATCAAGGCTGAGTATAACATGCAAAGTCATTGTGCTATGAAATAGCATTCTGGTGGTAGGATAACATATGTGATGTAGCCCCAGATGGTATTAAGGCAGCATTTGGGTACCTGCTCTGTTGATTCCATGCCTCTGTACTGTTCTTTCTTATCATTAAGTTCCAACCCTGACCAGTGCTTTATTTTCGGCCTTCTGATTTATTACTGTGAATATGAAGTCATATTGTACAGTATGGTTATGACTGACAGAAGAAAGATCTGGATCTTCTTGATACACTCATAGTGAATGAACCTGTTCTTGCTGCTGGCCATGCAGTTGTTCAAATGAAGGCAGAGAATGGCAGGTCTGTAACCAGACGAGGTAATGGAGTTATAAAAAGAAACATGACCAAAATCACTTTAGAGAGGTACGTGCAATTCGAGTGGGAAAAACACAGCTTTCCACGGAACTCTGCAGCTCGTGTTTCACAGTACACACCTGTCCTGGATTCCTTCTATCGTTCCCTTACATGCTAAGGCCAGCAGCACACTTGGCAAAAACAACCTGATTTCTGCCACAGGCATGCCCACTCCTGCAGCCCCGGTTCAACACTTTTGCTGCCAGAGAGCTTCAGCCATGGCAGAAGTCCCGTTGCTGGCCAGCTTCCTCTGCTTCCTGTGACTGGGGTATTCCAGGATGCTGGGATGCGCACCAGGCAGGTTACTTCTGACTCCCACTTGATGGCTCGCCCAGCAGAGTGCTCCAAGCACGAATCTGCTGACCTTGTGGCCTTGTACCCTCGTTCATGCCCTGGAGACACCACCACAATTGCAGCAAAAAACCCCCGCGTTTCTCCGAGTGCAATCATGGTCCAGATTTGATTGCTTTTCAAACAGCCAGTTCCGACTGCAATCATCCTCAAAAAGTCAACCGGGCATCATTTCTTGTTTTCGCTCGATTGATGACATTTCTTTCCAAGATTGATTCCGATCGGATCCACAACCTCTTGGAAACGGTTGGAACCTCGTGTTCGTGCATCCTGGTGCATTTCTGTGTACATGCCATATCTCTGGCGGGGTTCTCCAGATTTTATCACCCACTAGACGCAACCAGCCCGTGTTTCGTGTTGAGGGTGTTTCGAGCGCCAACCAACATGCGGTGCTGTACTGCCTGCGCCTTTGTCGCTGCATGCGTTGCCGTGGGCCTCGGCATCGCCATCAGGGCCTCCACTGCCGACGCCCCTCTGGCTGAGCCCCCAGACACTCCCTTCAGTCCGCTGCCCCGTCCATTGTATCTGGGGGCCCGTGTCGAAAGCACTCACGCGTTGGCGTGCCTGCAGTTCGGATGTCCGACGGCAGGGTGCTCGAGTACGCAGAGGCTGGCGACCGCAATGGCACCCCCGTCCTTGTCGTCCACGGCTCGCTGCAGACTGGAGACGGCATCTGCAAACTGACACACAAGTGCCCGTCCACAGACGATGGGATCCCTCCCTCCTCAGACGCTGACTGGCCTCCCACCGACGACGCTCCACAGGGTCTTCCTGGAGCACCACGCGCGGGCTGTGTGCCCGTCGCTGCCCGGGTGCGGCTACTCGTCGTGGACCGACGCCCCGGCCGAGGAGTGGCACCGCGACGTCGCAGAGCTCATGCAACACCTGGCGATCTCTAAGTCCGCTGCTGCTCGCAACTGCCGTCTCGGATGCACAGACTGAGGCCGCCACCGGGCTCCCGCAGGTTCAGCGGCACTGTGGGGTGGTCCGCCGGAGGCCTTATGGCGGCGGTCGCCGCGTCGGGGCTCGGAGAGCGCGCGGGCGAGCGGCTGGTGCTGTCGGTGCCGATGCCGCCAGAGGTCTCGTGGCTGGGCGACTACAGCGCCCTCTGGCTGCGCTTCCTCGACCTCCTGCGCGTCTCCCGCCTTCCCAGCGTCGTCTACCACTACGTCGTGGTCCCCATGCTGCGCCGCAACTGCACGGAGCTCGTCCTGAAGAGTATCGGGCCCGGCGAGGCCGCGACCATCGACACGCTGTACACCGAGCAGGTCTGCGCCGACATGCTGCGCAGCGTGTCGCACAACGAGCGCGGCATCACGTCGCTCTGGCAGCGGCTGGTGCGCTCGACGCCCATCGACTGGGAGAGCGTCGCGAGGGGCCGCAGGACGCTCATCGTCTACGGCGAGAACGACACGACGGCGCCGCCCAAGGCAGCGCTCATGTACCACAGGCACATCCCGGGCAGCCGTCTGTTCTGCAAGCGCGGCGCGGGGCACGCCCTGACGGCGTTCTCGTCCGAGCAGTACCTGGGGTTCCTGTGGGGCGACGAGCCCTCAGGACTCGAGGAGGTCACTGAGAAGAGCAACTGAGCCCGGGAGTTCAGAGCAGGCGATTTTGCTCTGCTCTGTTCGGTTCAGCAGCCTCCTGAGCCGAATGTGCACGAAGCTGGCAGGCCACCGCGGCAGACATGCACGCACAGCGCTTTTCACAGGGTGACGTCAGACTGCGGGATGCGGGGGTGCGGGATGGAAAAAGCAAACCGACGTTGATTGCTCCGCCTGTGCGGCCTGCCTTATAAGCAGCCACCCTTCCGTTTGCCATTACATCAGGCAGCGCTGAACTGTCGACGAGCAAACCCCCCTTTTTACACCAGAATGAAGTCTGTCATCGCGCTGATCTCCCTCGCTGCGCTGGCCACTGCGGGCCCTGGTGCGCCCGGCTGTGCCCACGCCCCACATTCGCGCATCTCTGACGGTGAGGGGACCGCAGTGGGCATCTGGGAGTGCGGGCCGCTGCCAAGGTGCCCACGCGGGACGCACTGCGTCAACAGCGTGTGCTACCCCGACAGCTGCGTGGGGCTCAAGTGCCAGGACGGGTGGGAGTGCCGCAACGGCGTCTGCGTGGAGCAGGGCGTGATCACGATCTGGGAGTGCGGTTCGCTGCCGAGGTGCCCCGAGCTGACCGAGTGCGTCAACAACGAGTGCGTGCCCGTGGACCCCTGCCGCGGCCGCCTCTGCGCCAGCGGCCACCACTGCGAGCACGGCAAGTGCGTCGAGGACGCCCCCATCCACATCTGGGAGTGCGGGCCCCTTCCGCGCTGCCCCGCCGGAACGCACTGCGTCGGCCAGGTCTGCGTCCCCGACACCAGTGCGTTGTTCATCGATCGTGGGCCCCACTGGGAATTCAATTGCTGCCCTTCGAGCTGACAGACTGGCCCCCCTCCACAGGGCGTGAGATCGGGATCTGGGAGTGCGGGCCCCTGCCCCGCTGCCCCGCTGGCACGCACTGCGAGAACCAGGTGTGCGTCGACGACCACCCCGTCCACACCCCGAGGTGCGGGTCCCTGCCTCGCTGCCCCGACGGCACGCGCTGCATCAACCAGGTCTGCCTCGCCGAGAGCAGTGCGCCACCCTTCGCATGTCCCCCCGTTCTGGCGTCTTCGCAGCTCAGCAGTGCCCTCAGAGCGCGAGATAGGGATCTGGGAGTGCGGCCAGCTGCCCATCTGCCCCGCGGGGACCAAGTGCTTCAACGAGCAGTGCTACGCGACCTCGTGCGACACCGTGCGCTGCAGGAATGGGTACCGCTGCGAGAGGGGCGAGTGCGTCGAGGAGGGCGTGATCACCATCTGGGAGTGTGGGCAGCTGCCGAGGTGCCCCGAGCACACTGAGTGCAGGAACCAGAGGTGTGTGCCCAAGGACCCCTGCGAGGGTCGTCTCTGCCCTGTTGGCTCGCACTGCGAGAACTCCGTCTGCACTCGTGGCCTCTGAGAGAAGGCGCCGTGATCATGTGAGATGATCATGCCATCTGGCAGGGAAGGAAATGAGGACAATGTACTGCCCTCCATCCTTTGGTGATACACTCAGCATTTCTTGTCTGTGACACGTGTGCTCGACAAAGGTCAACTCATCAGTCCGGGTCGTCCTAGTTTTCACCACCGGCTGAAACTCGTACAGCGTTGTGCGAGGCGTAGGGGGAACAAGTGCACTGCGGCCACGGGCCATGAACTCGGGATGCATGTGCCAGATGCCTCAATCCTTGTCTGTACCGAGGTTGAAGAAGCGCGTTGGCAACATGGCTGTGCCTGTCATTGCTTGCCAGAGCGTCTGCACACACGGCGCTGCGGCAGAAACAAAATGAGGGCGCCGGTATTCCCCCCCAGCGCCCGTTCTGCCTCGGAGCCGTGGCCCGGAGCACCCAGCAGCAAACTGCCGGAGAGAGAACGGGGAATGCCAACTGGAGCTCTTTTCCTCCCATCAAGAAGTGCTCGCATGTTCTGCGAGCTGCCAGATACGCAGCGCCTGGAGCTCACTTTCAACACGGGAGAAAACGGCCGGAATGCAACAGCAGAGGGACTCCCACGTCAGCAGAGGGAATATCGCACCACTCGCCCGTATAACCAACGAGAACCCCACCAGCTCGCTCAGCGACCGAGCGAACCCACACGAGCGCGCGCGCGAGGAGGGGGGCAAGCTCCAGCTCAATGCCGGTGCAGCTGCTGGGACACTGGTTCTACGCCCTGAAGAAGGCCGGACGCACGAGCCGGCGCAGGCTGAGCGACGCCGCTGGGATGCCGCTGGCCTGGGACGCCCGCATCGAGGACCTCGTGCGCAAGGGCCTCGTGTTCTCGTACGCCGGCTGGACGTTCGTCTGGGAGGGCGTCCCCTACGAGTGCGTCCCCGAGAACGAGGTCACCTTCTGGCGGGCCTTCCGCGACCGCCTGGGCCTCGTCTTCGCGGACGACTCTGAGGTGTGTGATTCATCGCTTTTTTTTCACTCCCCCACCACGCGGCTTCTCCGCGGGTTCCCTCAGTTCTCAACGTATTTTCATATTCCGTCCCTGCCGCGTTTGGCGACAAATAACGCGAGAAGCTGAGGGCCGTTGAGAGCGCTGCGCGCGAGTACGAGAGCGCGGCCAGGGGGACGACGGCGAGCACGGAGGAGGGCATGGCGGTCGACACGGAGAGCAGCCAGAGCCCGCCAGACCTCGACATGCTGCCAGGGCCCTCTGTCATCAACTGAGCCTGAGTACTTGCGCGTGTGTGGGGTGGGGTGCGGGGGGAGTGGGCGGGGAGTTGCCATCTCTGCTCCGCTCCCCTCCGCTCTGCTCTGCTGGCAACGTCGTCTTTGTACATTTTTTCTCCTTTCGGCAAAGAATGCAAAATGCGGTGGCCGCAAAAGAACTCCTCTTTGTCTTTGCCTTTTTTCGCAACAGTGGTGCCAGGAGGTGCGATGGTGGCGCCTGTGTCTTGCTTGACTTGAGGAATTGGCACGGTAGCGTGCATCACAGCCTATCGTAAATGTTGCCTGCTTGATGGCGTCGTCATAAGCCGGAATACGATGCGTGATGCGCCTACAGCCCATGGGCAGCCAGCTCAACAATTGAATTACATACAACTTCTGTGGCTGCGTGTGGATCACTTAGGGTCCGACTTACTGTGCGCGCTCGTGCCGCTGTTGCCAACGGGCTAGTCGCCACACGCCCCTCCCCATCCGGCGCCTCCCTCTTAGACGGACACCGGCGGCGCGCGCCCCGTGATGCTCTGGTGCATCGTGCCGTTGGACATGACGTCGACTCCGCGCGCCACCTTGATCTTGTAGAAGGTCTTGCGCATGGGGTTCCTCGGCTGGAAGTCCTCCGGCACCGGCTCGCTGGGCTCGGGCCTCGTCGCCGCGTACACCGCCACGCCCGCAACGGCCGCGCCAGCCGCAGCAGCCACAGCGCCTCCCACGGCGATGCCCACGATCGCCCCCGCCGACAGCCCGCCGGCGGCAGCGCCGGCGGCCACGACGCTCGCCACTGGCGTCCCCGCGGCGACGGGGAAGACGACGGCGGCCTGCGCCCCGGCGATGCCCACGTTGGCCAGGCCGCCGCCGGCGACGGCCTCGGTCAGGCGGCTCGCGAGGGCGTTGGAGTAGGTGAGCTCTCCGACGGCCTGTGCGCCCTCGGTCGCCTGGCCGAGGATCCCGACGGTCGTGTTGGAGTCGAGCAGCGTGACGTTGAACGTGTCGTACTCGCCGTCGCCGCACGAGGACCCCGCCGACCTGGCGCCCCTGACGTCGGCGACGGACGTGCCAGGGACGCTGAGGGTGCGCGAGACCTGCGCGCCCCACTGGTCCTCGGTGAGGCACGACTGCATGGCGACCTGCACTGTCGTCCTCGTCGCCAGTAGCGGCGACCGGAACGTCTTCAGGCCGCCCGACGCCACGATGAACGCGCTGCCAACGGCGGGGAAGAGGTTCCGATCGACGGTGTAGTACGAGCTGCCCGTCATGGACGCGCCGTCGAGCCAGGGCTGCGTCGTGATGTTCCAGCTGCCCCCGCTGCACTGCAGCCCGAAGTTGACGGTGAAGTTGTGGAAGATGTTCATCGCCAGCCGGAGCTCCGCGACCGTCTGGCACTCGTCGTAGTCACGGAAGAGGCACTGCAGAAGGTACGCAGATGCCAGCGGGCCCTCGGTGTACGAGAGGACCGAGAGCTTCCACGAGATGCCACTGAGCCCGTTAGTGCCCTGCCCGCCGCGCATCCCGATGCCCACAACTCCCGTGCTCGACGTGGCGAACTGCACGCCGAACGACGTCCACGACTCGCTAGTGTACAGCCACGACCGGTTCCACATGACCCGCTTCTCGAAGTCCGACGACGTGAACGTCGCCAGCTCGAGGCCCGACGCGCCCGTCGTCACGTTGAAGTCGCCAGAGGTGCCCGGCGGGTAGTACTGCCACCAGTCGGCCTCGCTCTGGACCACGTCGCAGGTCCCGTTGGCGCTGCAGACCTCGTAGCTCGCGCAGTACCCGCAGGCCAGCGCGAAGCCGCACCCGTTGTCGACCGACCCGCACTGCCGGGCGCCGCACACGGCCTCCTTGGACAGGGGCGAGCACGGCTGCGGGCCAGGGGTGGGGGTGGGAGTGGGATGGCCCTTGGCGACAGCGCCCACGGCGCCGTGGTCGGCAATGTGGCAGGCGGAGACGCCGCGCTCGAGGCGGAAGTAGCCCTCGCCCTTGCCACCGGACGTGTAGTTGAGCGGCTCGCCCCAGTCGGCTCCCCACGAGTTCAGGACCAGCCAGTACTTCAGCCCGGCCTGCTCGCCCCAGCCCACGAGCGTGACGGCGTGGTCGGCGGCGTAGTAGCCCTTGGAGGTGTAGAGGCAGCTGGCGTTGTGCCGGATGATGCCGCCCTTGTAGCCCTTCATGCCGCCCGAGTTGATGGCGACGCCCAGGGGCCCGTACTGCTGCAGCCGTGAGTACAGCGTGCTGCCCTCGGTCTCGTCGACGGCCTCGGTGAAGTAGCTCTCGACGACGACAGCACCGGTCTCGTTGAGGCGCCGCTTGCACGTACCCATGCGCGTGTTGTACGGGTAGTCGCTCTCGAGCGCCACGCCGCCGCCAGAGCCCCCGGCGTCCGCGAGCTCTGCGAGCATGTCGACGACGGTGTACCCGCGGCAGCCGTTCCACCCGGCGTCCTCGCGCCTGTACTGGGCGCAGTCGAGCAAGTTCTGCGGGCTCACGAGCACCGACTTGGCCGTGGCCTTCTGGTGCGCCCCCTCGAGTATCGCGGCCGTCGTGAACGCCCAGCACGCGCCGCACGACCCCTGCTGGCGCGCAGAGGTCGTGTACGGCGTCGTGAAGGTCGCCGGCGTGCTGGCCCTGCGCCATTTACTCGCCAACTCAGGCGACTCGACGATCGGGCGGTCCGCGAGCTCCGAGCGCTGCAGGCCCTCTGGGCGCAGGTACTGCTCCGCGAACTCCTCGGTGGTCAGGTCGGCGAACCTGTCTGGCCCGTAGACAGCCGTCTGGCCGGGCTCGGCGTTCCTGCGCGCGTACTCTGCGACGTTGGATATGAAGACGTTGAACCGGTACTCCTCTTCGGGAAGATGATCACGTTGGCGTGCAGTCGGCCGTTAGAACCCTGGAGGGGAGCGCGGGCAGGGCACGCAAGGGCTGTTCTCACCGACCTCGGGAGTGCTGTACGAGCGCGAGTACTCGGCTTTCCACGCAGTCTGACGCGTTGGATGGCGGTGATTGTGGGGGGGTCAGTACTGCAGTTGACAGTTGACACGAATACGGCGAAGAAGGGGCGCTGACACAACGGTATGCGTGAGTCAGGGGCTGGGGCGCACCCAGCGGCAGAGGTCATCGCAGGACAGAGACCCCACCACGAGGAGAGCGAGGAGAGCTGCAGCGTGCGGCATGAGAGGGTTCGCGGGTGGACCTCAACCGACACTGTGCCAGGGAGCGAACAGAAAGTTGTGCACTTTTCCTGCAGCCGAATGCCAAGATATTTCGTAGACTACTGTGGCGCGTGTGGGAGATGTGCCCCGTATCTTGATAGCTCGAGACAACCAATCTCAAAGGGAGCATACATGTGCCTCAGTGCCAGCGATCAGCTCCACCACCTCGCGGGCCGTGTATGAGTTCTTCAGTTCTTGATAAGCTAGTGGGATCGAGCCTTGGTCATCGAGTGCAACCACTATGGCCTGGTTCCAGAGAAGACAAGTGTCAACATCTCGTTGTTTGGTACCCCAATACTGGAACGATAAAAATCGCCCAAGATATTGGTATCTTCCATCTGAGGAGCGGCCCACACCAACACCCACCCTCCAAGCAAAACACCGCGCAGCCATGGCCGAGGCGTTGCAGGGCCTGAACCACCTGCTGAAGGCGCCGTCGCGGTCGGCGATCAACAGCATCTTCGTGGCGATGTTCGACAAGCGCTCCGAGGGCCTCAGCGACGCCGAGGAGCGCCAGATCGCTGCGGCCCTCTCGCTCAGCCCCGACGAGCTCGCCCAGCTCCTCGCCGGCATCCGCCTCCTCCTCCGCGTCGCCCTCAAGAAGGCCCGCCCTCCCCCTTGTGTCGCTCTACCCCCCCTCTCTCCCTGCGCTGACGTTGCTCGCGAGACGCGCACAGAACGTCACCGCTGCGGACCTCGTCGCTGCGCTGCCCGACAGCGTCGACAAGCGCCTGGCGTACGAAACGCCCACAGACACACACAGCACATGCACAGAGGAGGCAGCATCAGCAGGGAAAGGGGGCAGGCACTGACCCAGGGCCACCCATGCAGGGAGCTGCTGGGGAAGATCGTGGGGGCGCACATCGACGAGTGGCGCGAGGCCCGTGCGAGGGACCGCGCGGCGGGCGCGCAGTCCCCGGAGCCCGCGAGGCCGCAGTCCTCCAGCCCCCAGCCCGCGGACGCCTCCGCCAGGCCCGCGTCCGCCGCGCACACGCGCTCCCCTGAGCCCGCCAGGCCCTCGGAGCAGCAGCCCCACCCCACGTCCCCCAGGGCCAAGCCCGCTCAGCAGCAGCAGCAGCCAGAGCAGAGGGTCGTTGCCGAGGCTGCGGCACAGCAGCAGCAGCCCCAGCAGCAGGAGAGGCAGAGAGTGGTGGCTGAGGCTGTGGCACAGCAGCAGCAGCAGCAACCCCAGCAGCAGAGGCAGAGGCAGCAGCAGGGGCAGAAGAGGGCGGCGGGGCAGGGGCTGGTGCAGCCGTCGCTGCCGAGGCTCGAGGGGCTGGACTGGCGCGTGGACATCAGGAGCGCGTCGGACGCGGTGGCGAGGATGGCGGCGCCGACGGTGCTGGTGCAGATGCGCGTGCAGGGCGAGGAGGAGAGGCAGAGGCTCGTGACGTTCGAGCTCAGCAAGGAGAGCCTCACGACGATGCTCGACGGGCTCAAGTTCGTCCGCGACCAGCTCGACGGCATCGCGCACTGAGCCGGGGGGCCCCTGCTTCCCTCCCTCGTCGGCCGCAGTCCCGAGCCTGTCATTCCGAATAGAGAACTGCCAGGCGAACTGCGCTCGCCTGCCCCGGCTGAACTGGCTGAAGAGACAGAACGTAGGTTCTCGGCCACGTCCCCGGCTTGGTAAAGGCACCTTTTGCCTCCGAGAATAAGCTGCGGACGGTTTGCACTGCTGTCCGTTGCAAATGCTTGGTTGCTGCTGCGGGAGGGGAGAAAAACACCGAATCTCTCGGGTTTTTTGCGAAGATTTTGCTTGTGTGGGTGGAAATCTGCAGCCGTTGGACGGGTATTCTGTCGAAATAGTCCTGTGCGGATGGTACACACAAGCGCGCTCTCCCCTCCCTCCACGGGAACCCCCCAGTGCCCCGTATCTCACGCCCTGCCGCCAGCAGCAGGCACCCCTGAGCCCGTCGCTGTGGGCCGAGCCCGACAAGGAGGGCTTCCTCAACAAGAGAGGTACTCCCGCCCTGCCCCCAACCCCCCCTCCCCGATTTCGCCGCCCCCTGCTGCTGCCGCTGCAACCGGCGGTGGGTGTGGGGACCAGCGCTCACTGAAATCGCGCACTCCGCCCCTTCCAGGCCACGTCGTGAAGAACTGGAAGAGGAGATGGTTCAGGTGCGCTGGCCCAGCCCCCCTCGTCTCTCCTGACTGACCCGCGGCTTGCCAGGCTCAAGAGGGACACTCTCTTCTACTTTAAGGAGAAGACGGTCAGTGTGGCCCCGCCCGCCCACACCCGGCGCCAGATAGAGGAATCTTGCTGACGTGGGGATGGGTGGTGGTGGGACGCGCTGCGGCGTGGGCAGGACCCCCAGCCCGTCGGCGAGATACCGCTGCGCAACTGCGAGCTGGACGTGACCACGAAGCTCGGCAAGGAGCACTGCTTCATGCTCAACTCGCGCGCGTCGCAGAAGGTCTTCTTCATCCAGGCACGCGGCCGGGGCGGCTGTGGGGGGGCCGCGGTTTCTCGAAATGTTGACGTTTGCCTGCGTTGCGTCACGCCCCCGCCCCCTCCCCCCACCCAGGCCACGACGAAGCAGGAGCTGGACGAGTGGGTGGCGTCGATACAGAAGGGCAGGGACTACAGCCCCGTGGGCCAGCCGTTCAACGTCAGCCACAAGCTGCACGTGCAGTTCAACGCCGCCCGCGGCTTCGTCGGCCTGCCGCCCGAGTGGGAGGCGCTGCTGCACAGCAGCGGCATCTCGCGCGCCGAGCAGGAGCAGAACCAGCAGGAGGTCCTCAGCGTCCTCCGCTTCGAGAGCCAGCGCCAGGAGGTGCGCGTGTTGCTGTGCTGTGTTGTGCTTTGCTGTGCTGTGCTGTTGTCTTTTGTTTGCCCCTCAGGCTGACACGGGCCCTGCAGGAGGCTGCGAGGCTCGCGGGCAAGGGGGTGCAGGTGTCTGTGCCGATGCCCGACGACCTCACGACCATCCCGCTCGGTGCGCGCGCCCGCCCCCTTGCCTCGCTGGGGTTTTCCGGTGCCGGATCGCTTAATTGTGCATTTGCGCGATCGCTGCGCCAGGCGAGCTCACGAGCAAGGAGGACCCGACCAAGTTCTTCGGGAACTTCATTAAGATCGGAGAGGGGTGCGCCAATATCGCCACGTGCAGGGGGGCCGGGTTTTCTTGGCTGACGTGGGACGGCCGTTGCGCTGCAGTGCCGCGGGCGAGGTGTTCCTGGCGACGGACAACAGGAACCAGAGAAAGGTCGCCGTGAAGAAGATGGAGATCAACCAGGACAACGTGAAGCTGCTCGCCACCGAGATCAGCATCATGAAGACGAGCAACCACCCCAACATCGTCGACTATGTCGACAGCTTCAGCATCAGCGAGAAGGGCACGCCGCGTCTCTCTCTAGTAGCCCTTGCAGTTGCTTCCCCCCAAACGGGTTTTTTCTGACAGTGCCATCGGTTTTTGCGCCAACTCAGAGATCTGGGTGGTGATGGAGTACATGGGGGGCGGGTGTCTGACGGACATACTCGAGGCGTTTGAGTCTGTGCGCCTGTCGGAGCGCCACATCGCGTTCATCTGCCGCGAGACGCTCAGCGCGCTGCAGTACATACACGGCCTGCACCGCATACACCGCGACATCAAGAGCGACAACGTGCTGCTCTCGTCCGAGGGCGGCATCAAGCTGGCGGACTTTGGCTACGCCGCGCAGCTGACGCAGAAGCAGCAGAAGCGCAACACGGTCGTCGGCACGCCCTACTGGATGGCGCCAGAGCTCATCCGGGGCCAGGACTACGGCACCAAGGTCGACATCTGGTCGCTGGGCATCATGGTCATGGAGATGGCCCAGGGCGAGCCCCCGTTCATGGAGTTCCCCCCGCTGCGCGCGCTGTTCCTCATCACGACCAAGGGCATCCCGCCGCTCAAGGAGCCCCAGCGCTGGTCGCCCGAGTTCCACGACTTCTACAACAAGTGCGTCGAGATCAAGGTCGAGCTGCGCCCCGACGCCGCCGCGCTGCTGCAGCACCCGTTCCTCAAGCGCGCCTGCAACGCCGCCGAGATGGTGCCGCTCATCAAGCAGGCCAGGGAGTTCCAGGAGCGCGGCACTTAGCAGCACGCCTCTCTCGCAGCCTGGCTTGGGGGGCCCTGCCGTGCCCGTAGTCCTCCCGTGCTGCTGCCCGCCCAGCCTTCCCTTCCCCTCTGTGGCCGTCTTCTCCCCCTGTTGCTTGCGCCTGCATTGCTACCCGAGTGCGGGCGAGGCCACTGCGGGGGGAGGGGGGCCCCAGCGGATGGGGGGTTGCGGGGTGCAGAGCGCGCTTGATATGGTAGGACGGCACACCTCACACCACACTCGTTATGACTGGCATCCCATGCAGGGACACACCACCCACCAACAACAATATCCCTCGCCGTGTGTCAGACATTCCAAAACACCACCATCCCATCCGCCGAAATGCCATCCCCCCCGCCCTTTTTCTCTACTTCCGGTATTCCGCAGTGCCGGCGATGGATTGGTGGCTTTGCTGCACACGGCGGCTGTCTTTGGGCTGCACCCTTTCCTGCCAGCAGTCACACTGCACGTCCCACAGTAGTGCTGACATGGGGGCAGGTGGCCCAGCCACAGCAGCCCCCTCACCAGCGCTCCGAGACGCGCCTACGAGCAGAGGGCGGTGCAGTGGCGAGCAGCGGGGCCACAGGACCCGAGGGAGGCGCGCGCGCTGGCACATGACGTCAGATCTCGCGTTTTTGAAAGAAGATTTTGTGGATTAAAAGGTGCTCGGCCGCTGCCCCCCTCTAAAACACAGCGCGGGCTTCAATCAAACGCGAAGTCCGCTCCTGTCCCAGAGCCGCCGTCCCAGCCGGGTCACACGGAGCCGGCACCCCCCGCGCGCTACCAGCAGCCGCCCCCCCCGCAGCAGCAGCAGCAGCAGCGCGCACCGACGTGGGGGCCCCCCCGCAGCCACCAGAGAGGGCCCAGCAGCCAAAGCCGCCAGCGCAAACACATACACGCGCGCACACACACGCACACACCCCCCTCTCGCTCGCTCGCTCTCTCCCCACCTCCGCCACTCCCCGCGCGGACTAGACAGAGCGCACACGCGCGCGCGGTACACGTCGTCGTCGTCGTCGCGATGATCCCGCAGCCGCGCGCACAGCAGGACTGCAGCGCTCCCCCCGACGCCGCCGCCTACGCCCAGCAGCAGCAGCAGCAGCAGACCGCCTCCTCCTCCTCCTCCTCGTCCGCGCAGCAGCCGCCGCCGCCGTCCTCGGCGCCCTCGTGGTCCTCCTCGGCGCTGCCCAACACGTTCCGCCTCGTGCGCTCCTCTCTCCCTCCACTCTGTGCTCTCTCTCTCTCTCTCTCTCCTTCTCCCTACTGAGCGGGGCGGGGCGCAGGCGGCGACGGCGGAGGTGCGGGCGGAGGTGCTGGCGCCGCCAGAGGCAGCGCGGGGCGCGGGGGGCTCGGACGCGGTGCTGCGGGCGTTCCGGGCGCTGCTGGACGCGGGCGTCGCGTGCATGTGGCGCAGGCACAGGCCCCCGATCCCAGCGCCCCTCTCGCAGCTCCAGCAGCTCCAGCAGCTGACCTCCTCTGCCGCGGCGCCGACGTCCGCCCCCACGACGACGCCGGCGCCCGCGAGGCCCTCGTCGCGCGCGACGGTGGCGGCGCTGCACCAGAGGCTGACGGCGGGGGGCCTGCAGCAGCAGCAGCAGCACGCGGGGGCGCAGCAGAGGGGGGCGGGCAGGGGCGGCGTGAGGGCCAAGGAGCTCGTGGCGTTCTACTGGGGCGACGAGCACAGGGCGCGCGCCCGGGAGAGGGTCCAGGAGCTCGCCGCCCTCGAGGTCTGCTCCACCGGGCCGCTGGACGAGCGGGCGGCGCCGACGTTCTTCTGTGCCCTCCGCAACCTCCTCGAGAGGTGCGTCTGCGTGTATGTGTGTGTGCGTGTGTGTCTCTTGTACTGTCTGTGATCCGCGATGTGGCTGCGGCTGGTCTGTGTTGGCCTGCGGCGTATGAGTGCATGGCGTGTGGGCCCGTGTGGGACTCTTCGTGCCGTTGGCCCTAGACATCTCCTGACGGTTTGCCCTGCGCAGGGGAATGCACCGATCAGGGTTCGTGCGATTGGGGACGTCGTTCGTGCGATGTATACCGCCAGCCATGCGGCCAAGGTAAGCCCCTCCCAGCCCCTCCCCACCCATTTTCTCTCCCGTCCGATATGACGCCATATTGCGTGCCTGGGCGTTTTTTATTGGAGCTTAACGTCTGCGCGTGTGGCCCCGCGGCCGGCGCAAATCCAGCCTCGAAGCGCAGGACAGGTCGTCGGTCTGCGTGGCGCTCGCGTCGTTCCTGAGCGGCGGCTCCGTGTGGGTGCACGCGGCGGTGCACAGGCGGCACATCCACGCGGCCAGCGCCGACTGCACGCCGGGCACCTCGGTGCTCGTGGCGACCAACGGCGACGCCGGGACGCTTCGCGGCCCCGCTGAGCCCGACGCAACTGGCGACCTCGAGCGCGCGTGGGACGACTGGCACGGCCTGCGCTCGCCGCGCCCCTCGGCGGCCCCTGCGTTGCGTGTGTCGATCGACGGCGTGTCGCTGCGGTTCCCCGCCGGCCTCGTCTTCGCGTTGCAGGCGCCCGAGGCGCAGCAGCAGCAGCAGCCGCGGCAGCTGCGATTGCTGGCGGCCAACGGCATCACGGACGCGGGGTTCCAGGCGCTGCTGTACGCGGCGGTCTGCGAGGCCGACGCACAGGGGTCCGCGCAGTACGGCACACAGCAGCTCGGGTGCGGGTACGCGGGGTCGCCGCAGGGCGGGGGCGCGACGCCGCTGATGTCGCCGCCCGGGGCGTCGGGGGCCTACCAGCGCAGAGGGCAGGCCGGCGTGGGCACCCCGCCGCCCGGGCCCCCCACGGGCTCGATGACGGCGCTGCAGGCGGCGCTCCTGCAGCAGCAGCAGCAGCAGCACGTTCAGATGATGGCCGCACATCAGGCACAGACGCTGGCACAGCAGCAGCAGCAGCAGAGCTACCCGAACCCGCAGACGGCCCCCGCGCAGCTGCTCTACACGTCGCAGGTGCTCGCGGCCTCGAGCCCCGTCGTCTACGGCGCGCGCACGCCGCTCGCACTACCCGGAGCGGCCGTGCCTGCCGCCGCGGCGCCGACGCCTACGCTGCGGCCACAGCTCGAGCAGCTCGAGAACGAGGACGCGGGGCTCGGCGACGAGGACTTCCAGGTTCCTCTCCCTTCCTCGCGTCGTCTCTGGCCCGGCTCTCATCGCTTTCGTCGCTGCAGGACCTGTTTGCGCACATGGACGGGGGTGCGGGGCGGGCGGGAGGACAGGACGGGCAGATGCGGGCCGGGGATGACGGGGACGCGGCGGCGGCGCCGCTCTCGCCACCGATGGTCGTCGTGAACCCGCCGACGTTCTTCTCGCTGCACAGGCCGTCGGTGCGCGCGGTGCCCAACGTGCTGCCGCGCTACAGGGGCTCGGGCAGCGCGCTGCTGCTCACGCACGGGGCGTCGCACCGCGGGCCGATGCCCAGCAGGGCCCCGCTGCCCAACGGGGCCATCGGCACGCTGTACCCCGCGCAGCTGCAGCAGCCGCAGTCGCAGCAGCAGCAGCGCGTGTGCACGCCGGCGCACAAGGCGGCCGCCACGCTGGGGTCTTCGCCCACGCAGCAGCCCGACCGCACAGGGAGCAGCGCGTCGCACCAGGCGGCGCCACCGCGCAAGCGCCAGCGCGTCGTGGACGACTACGACAGCAGCTCGTCGGAGACGGAGGACGCGACCCCGGCACCGCCGCCCGCGCAGCTGCAGTTGCAGTTCGCGGGGACGCCCAGCAGCGAGCAGCACGCAGTGTCGACGCCCGCCCAGCTGCGCGCCCGCCCAGAGGGCGGCGTCGGCGTCGGCAGCGGCGGTGGCGGCGCGGAGCTTGTGGAGGACGTCCTGCGCCTCGAGGAGACGCAGCGCAGCGCGGCGCTCGCTCTGCTGCACGCGCAGGAGGCGGCGCCGCCGATGAACGGCCCGCGGCCGTGCTGCTGCCCGCACTGCTGCTTCTGCACGACGCTGTCGTGCGCCGGCGTCCCCGAGCCCGCGGCGCCCGTCGACGCGCTGGTCCGCGACGAGCTCGCGCTGCTGGCGACGGACCCCGCGTTCGAGCTCGACGACCTCTGCGCGCAGCCCTCCGCGCGGCCCGCGGGCGCCTGCGCGTGCGGCTACGTGGCCAGCGCGCAGGACCCCGGCGACGCGTGCCCGCTGGAGCTCTCGCGGTCGGTGCTCTCGGAACTGCGCTCGACGGTTCTCGAGTTCGCAGCGCCCGGCGGCGGCGCGGGCGTCGAGATGGTGCGGCCGCTGCGTGAGCACGTGGGGTCCGCGCAGGGCTTCGACGCGGTCGAGGAGCTCGCGGCGCCGCCCGTCGTCGTGGGCCAGTGCGGCGCGTGGCTCGAGGCCGACGCCTCGTGGCTGCACCTCTGGGAGAAGTCGCAGCTCGAGCCCTTTGCCCCGCGCAAGAACGTGCGCTACTACGCCGTCGCGGGCTCGCAGCGCCTGCCCGGCACGGCCCCGGGCATGGCCGAGTACACAGTGCAGTCGCTGCTGCGCGACCTCAGCGCGGTCTACGAGGCCTGCAACCTCGGGCGCCACAGGCCCGTCGACGCGGCGCTGCGCGTCGTCTCGGACGCCGACTACGCGAGGGCCGCGCGCGAGGTCGCCGAGTCGCTGCGCCCGACGGCGCGCGTGTACCAGGAGAACCTCTGCGTCGTCGTCTACCTCGTGCTGCCCGCGGCCTCGCTGTCGACCGAGGCGTCGGTCGTCACGACCGCGCGCTTCGACATCGCGCTGCGCTCGGCGCTCGCCGCCGGCGCCCCGCGCGGCGAGTGGTGGTCGCTCGTCGTGCAGCCCGTCTCGCTGGGGCCCTCGGGCAACGTCCCCTCGTGCTCGGCCCTGCGCGACCTCGCGCTCTGCGTCTACTCGCGCCTCCGCAGGTACTCGCCGCCCAACGCCGGGGGCCTCCCGCCGCGGCCCCCGCAGGGCCAGCAGCAGGCGCAGGCGCAGGCGCAGGGCCAGCAGCAGCAGTGGCTGCTGTACGAGCCGGCGGTGGCGCTGGCGCCGTCGTGGACGCGGCAGTGGCAGGGCAGGCCGGCGCACGTGTGCTACGCGATGTCGCCGGGGGCCCGCTGGATCGTCTCGGCCATCACGGACAGCGCAGGCGAGCTGCTCGAGGTGCAGGCCGTGCAGCTGGCGCCGCCCGTGCAGTCGCTCGAGGGCCTCGTGCGCGCGTCTGTGGCCGAGTGGTACCGCTCGCTGCGGGCGCTGGTGCCCGGCCAGCTCCCCGAGGTCGTCGTCACGCGGCTCGGCGCCGTGCCGCGCCGCGAGTTCGAGGCGCTCAAGGGCACCGAGGCCTCGAGCGCCGCGCTGTGCTCGCTGCGCGTCGTGCCCGAGTCGCAGCTGCTCTTCGCCTCGTCGGCGCAGGGCCAGCAGCCGCGCACGCTCGCCTACGCCGTCGGGCAGACCTGCGCGTACGAGGCCGACCTCTGGTGCGCCCCGGCGCTCTGCTCGCTCTTCGTCACGACCGAGACGGGCCCGCAGCCCCCGCCGGGACCGCCCTGCAGCTCGTCGTCGCCGCCCGTCGCGGCGACGCTGACGTACAAGGTCGCGCTGCACAAGCAGTCGCTGCTCTGCGCGGCGCCGCCGGCCGAGCAGCTCAGGGCCGTCGCGCGGCAGCTGCACGGGCTCTCGTTCGCGGGCACGAGCGCGAGCGCGCTGGGGCCGCGCAGGGCCGCGCTGCCGTTCCACGTCGACGTCGTGCAGCGCATGCTGAGGCTCGTGCAGCTAGCGCCCGCGATGGCGGCGGGCGCGGGGTCGATGGCGCAGCAGCAGCAGCAGCAGCAGCAGCAGCAGGCGCTTGGCGGGCAGCTGGGGGACCACCGAACGTCGTGAGGGCGGTGGCCGCACTTGCTCACTGTTCACAGACCCACCCCCCCTCCTCTCTCCCCCACCGCTCTCCCGCCATCCCCGCCTGTGCTCTCTTCTCTGGTCGCCCGTTCATACACCTCTGCTTTTTTGTTCGTACTAAATTAAGCAACATCGAGCAGCCATCACGAACTGACCGACCGCCACAGCAACCCTCGTTTCTCTCTGCCTCCGCACAGAAGGGGGTCCCGTGACGGTAAGACACGCAATGACGCTATAGTGAATATTCGTTTGAGAACGCGACGAGAGAAAGGAAGTGAGCGGGTGATCACAGGGAGCCGCGCTGCGCGGGGTCGGACGGCCAGGCGCGGAACCCCAGGGCCAGCAGGGCCGGCTCCGAGACGCCCGCGCACTTTACGGCGGGATCTGTGGGCATCGTGGCCGAAGCGACGCCCACCGTGTCGATGGCCATGATCATCATCGCCTCCTGCACGTTGTTCAGCGACCGCGCGTCGAGCGACATCAGGTCCGTCTGCGGTGCGTTGGGGTCCACGGTCTTGACGTGCGGCTCGATGACCGTCAGCACCGAGTCCATCCGCGAGTCCCTGAACCGCGCCTGGCGCTTCCTGCAACGAGGGTCAGGCACCTCAAACGCACCGACCAATCAAAGTCCCCTGCGCACTTGATGGCGTACACGATGGCACCGACGGCAGCGGCGGCCACGAGCACAACCGACACGGCACCGCAGAGGCCGACGACCAGCGCGGTCGTCAGCGTCGAGTTGCTCCGGCCGAGCGCACCAGCGGTCACACAGCGGGTGTCGTCCAGAACGAACGGGCTCTCGCACGCGGTGCAGTTGGACTCGGTGGAGCAGGCAGCGCAGTGCAGAGAGCAAACTGCGAGGGTGGGTTAAGTGGGGCGCTTTTGGACAAATAGCCAGCGCACTTCTACAAACTGTGCCGTCACCCCACTCTCCGGACGAGCACGCGTTGCACTGGCCGTCGTCGAGGAAGAACCCGGCGGAGCAGTTGTCGCACTTGCCCCGACTTGTGTTGAACAGAACGCAGTGCGTTTCTGCGCAGACGCTTAGGGTGTTTCGAGTGCAATGGGACCGACTTACCCTCGCAGGGCTGCCCCTCCGCACTCCAGAATCCCGTCGAGCACTCGAAACAGGCCCCATTAGTGAGCTCCTTTCCAGCGTCGCACACAGTGCACTGTCCGTCGGAGGCATTGCATTCAGGGCATCCGCAATCTGCCCGCCGCATGCTATGTCAGAGGGCGCACAGACAGACGACGCTGTGTGGGGGCGCACCATTGCACCAAGTGGTCCCGTTGCTGAACGTGGACTGATTGCACGCTGAGCACACTCCGTTGAGCAGCCCGAATCCTCTGTCGCACTCGAGGCACTCGTTCCGTCCACCGGGCGAACAGACGAGGCACTGCGCCCCGCATTCTGCCAGCAAGGGGAAAGAGAGCAGCTGGTCAGCAGCAGACGAGGGCGCCGCTGTGTGGCATACCGATGCAGGAGGTCCCGTTCCACGCCGCACCCACTCCGCAGTAGATGCAATCTCCGACGGGTCGCAGCACGTAGGGGCTCTGGCAGGCGGTGCAGTTGCCGCTGGCAGCGCTGCACTCACTGCAGTGCGGGCCCATTGTGCAATCTGAAACCATAAAGCCATCAGAACGAACAAGCCACTGCGCTTGTCACGTACATTGGCACGGCCCTACGCCGTCGCTGTGCATGCGGGCACTGCAGGCGGTACAGTATCCATTGCTCCAGCCGTACCCGGCCGTGCAGCGAGGACAGTCACCGAGGCACGCTGCGAGACAGTTGAGTACCGGCGCTGCAGACAGCCGAGGAGGCTGTGCCGTACCGTGGCACGGGGTCGTGCCGAGGCTGTACGTGCCGTTGGTGCAGGGCACGCACTCGCCGTCGTAGAGCCCAGCGCCCTCCTCGCACTGGACGCATGCTGGCGACGTGTGCGCACTCACAAGGCAGTGGTCCTTCCCGACTGTTGCGCAGTGCGGTCAGCGGGTGTCTGCTGGCTGCACGGCGATGACGCGCCTTTGCACTCTGACGAGCCGTCGCTCCATGTGTTTCCCGTGCATGCCACGCACTCGCTGTAGTCGTTGAGCCCGTGCCCCGCGATGCACTGCGAGCAGCCGCCGTATTCGGGGTCGCAGGCCGTGCAGTTCTGCGCGAGATCGCACTCTAGACTCTCTGTGAGACCCCTCCCGGCTGCCGGGTTCTGTGGCGCACCTTCGCACTGCTCGTTACCGCCGTAGCTGAACGTGTTGCGAGGACACCTCGTGCACGTCTTGTTGCTGTTCCACCCGTAGCCCGTCAGGCACGACAGGCACTCTGCCGTATCCTCTGAGCACATGTCGCAGTTGTGGCACACTGCACGCACATATGGGGTCAAAACAAGCTGCCTGGATGGGTTCCCGGTGCGGCCTGGTGCGGGGTCCTCCCAGAAGCTTCCAGAGCTAGCGAAACCCGTCGAAAAGCGCTACCAGAGCCTCAGGGAAGGCTTGCGCACCCTCGACCGTGTTGGCGGAGATGAGGAACTCGGTGGGTGGCGCCTGCCACGTGAACTCGCCCGAGCCGAGCGAGTAGAGCGTCGCCGCCCGCTGCAGCGACGACAGGTGCATGTCTATCGGCGCCGTGCCGTGCGAGAGCACCACCCACGCCCGCCGCGACTGCAGCACCGGGCGCACCGCGGGCCACAGCGAGATCGAGTGCCACGGGCTCTCGGTGTACTGCAGTTCGCCGCGGCTGCCCAGGTCCGTCGAGATGGCCCCGGGCTCTGGGCGCCCGCTGCGCACGGCCTCTGGGCGCAGCGACACTGTTATCCACGGCCCCGACGGGTTTGCTCCCCTGCAGGACGCACACCAAGCACGCACACAGGGCGATCACGCAGCGCCGATGTCATGACCCGATGCAAAACCGGAGAAGAAAAGTGACGGGGCTGTGGCGTCATTTATGCGTTTTGCTATTTGGGAAAGGTGGCGCACTCGACCACGAACGGGGCCTTCCAGCAGACGCTCAGCACACGCCAGAACCTCCCCGGAGCCTGCACCCGCAGGCCGACCTTGCCGGTGAACAGCAGCGTGCCTGCGCGCGTTGTGAAACCGGTGACGCTGATTCAGGGACAAAAATAAAACAGTTCATGGCTCAGCGAAGGGATTTTTCCGTGCACTGAAAAACCGGAGAACGCGGCGGTGTGTGTGTGGGCGCACTGTGCGTGGGCGTCGCGTTGGCTGCGCAGGACTGGGACAGGGCGGGGGCGGAGAGCAGCAGGGCGGATACCGCCACAGCCAGGCAGAGCATTGGCAGTGGGCAGTGGGCCGACAGGCCACGCACTGGGTCCCAGCGCTCTAGTTCTGGTGTGTCCGCGGATAGTATCTCGCCTAAGATTCGCCCTGATACCAATCGAATCGGAATATTCAATCACGGGAGCAGAAGGGGTTCCGCCTCCGCCCGCCCTCATAATACTGAACCAAAGCGATCAGTATGGTGCAGCCGCGGCGCCGCCTCGATGTCGCAGCGAGGCTGCGGAAATGATGCGGCAAAGCAATGAAGACTAGATACGGAATCGACAGATCCGACAGCCTCAGAGGTCGCCAGGGAGATGCCTGGCTGGCCGCTGATGACGGTCTTGTCTGTCTTGCCCGCCTCTTGGTGGTGCACAGTCACCACGTTGCAGAGACCGTCACCGTTTCTCGGTCAATTCTCAACATCCTTTGTCATATCCCAATTGATCCGTCTCGCAAGGGCAGGGAACCCCTGTTCCCCTTCTGTGCCCGGTCCTCGGGTGTGGCTTGCTTGATAGAATCTGTAATATGACGCGTTTTTCCAGATCCGACTGCTGAAACTTCCTTCATTTTTCCCTCCGCAGGCACCAAGCCGATCCCCACACCCCGAGAAAACCACCTGATAGTTTGCCCAACCGCCCAGTCAGCCCACTGCATCTCTCATGCACATGCGCACCCGCCCCGCTCTCCCCGTCCTCCTCCTGCTCGTCCCCGCGGCCTGCTGCTGCCTCCCGCTGGCGCGCGGCGCTGCTGCCTCCCCCGCCGCCGTCGCCGGCGGCTCGTGCGTGTCGTCGCCTCCGGCCCGGCGCACCGGCTGGGACGCCGACGCCGGCTGGTCTGCGCCGCTGGGCAGCCCGTCGACGGCGGCAGAGTGCGCTGCGCTCTGCTGCAGCGACGCAGCCTGCGCGGCCTGGCGGTTCTCGCCTGCCTCCCGGGGCGTTGCCGCCGACTGCAGGTCGCTCGGTGACGTGGCGCAGCGTTCGCTTTCGCTTTTGCGCCGGTTCCGCAACGGCTTCGGGGGCGGCGGAGCAGAGGCGTCGTTCGGCGTGGTCAACCGCAGCGCACGTGGCACAGCAGACCTCATCCCGGATGAGCCGAACCTTACGTGGCCCGCGGACAGCGCGGTCATCGACTCGCTCAACACGTCGCGGACGGCCGTCAACTTCAGCTGGAAGAGCGAGTGGCCACTGGTGACGCTGGTGGTGCAGCGCGATGGCGACTGGCTGCCCATGCTGTTCTGGCTCGAGCGCGACAGCAGGGTGCTGACGCTGAGGCCGGGCAGCTACACGTGGCACGTGGAGGCGCTGGTAGCACACTCGGCCACGCGCAGCTTCACGATCACGGGGCTCTGCGGCAACAGCAGGCTCGACGCTGGGGAGGAATGCGGTTAGTCCCCTTGCGCCTCTTTCGCCTCCGGGCCCATTGGGAGTCTGCTGACGGGTCACACCGTGCCGCGCCAGACGGGCCGCTCGGGTGCTCCGACCACTGCAAGTGCGAGGACAGCTGGACGGCCGTCGGCAAGACCTGGTGCATGCGTGAGCGGCCTCTGCCCCGCCCTGCCGTGTCTGTCTGTCTGTCTGTCTGTCTCTCTCTCTCTCTCTCTCTCCAGCAGCTCACGGCACCGCCCCGCGCAGCCTCGTGCAGCAGCGCGGGCTGCTCTGTCTGCATCATGCCGCAGGTGTGCCTCTCGTGCAACAGCGGGTACGAAGGAAGCGCCTGCAACAAGTGCACCCGCGGGGGCGTCTACCCCCACTGCAAGGAAACCGTCCCGTCCGACGACGACCACAGCTCAGGCGGCGCCCGCCCCACCGCAGCCGAGTGCGCCATCGTCGACGCGACCGCCTGCCACGAGCGCGGGTGCTCGTGGTGCCCGAGCGAGGGCAGGTGCCAGCCCAGCCCCGACGCCTGCGCCAAGTGCGGCACCCACAGCGACCAGCGCTCGTGCGCGCAGCCCTGCCGCTGGTGCCCCGTCGACGGCCGCTGCGTCGAGCCCAACGCCACCTGCACCGCCTCGTGCGCCGCGGCTCGCGACAAGACCGCCTGCGACGCCGCGCTGAGCTGCATGTGGATCGGCACGTGGTGCGTGGCCGCCAACAGAAGCGTCGCCTGCGCGGACATCAGGGACTCGGGAGCCTGCGCCTCGGCCGCCGAGTGCGCGTGGTGCGACAAGACCCTCGTGTGCGTCAGCAAGCAGGACCCCTGCAGTAAGTGCGCGGGCCTCGGCGAGGAGTCGTGCGCCGCTGCGTCGGACAGCTGCGCGTGGTGCTCTGCGAGGAGCGCGTGTTACGAGCAGGCAAACATCTGCCCCGACTGCACCAAGATCACAAACCCCGACGTCTGCGCCTCGTCTCTCTACAGCGGCTGCCTCTGGTGCAACGTCTCCGGCACCTGCATCGAGTCCGGTGCGCTGTCCAAAGACCCGTTGCGAGGCTTAGAAAACCGGTGTTTTTCTTCGTGCAGACAAGTTGCCGTCGAGCGCCGAGTGCGACTGCGGGCCGTTTAACAGGACACAGTGCGGCGTGTCCAACGGATGCCACTGGTGCTCCTTCGACAGCCGCTGCTACCCCAAGACGGTGCAGTGCGTTCCGTGCACGACCATCGCCGACAAGGCCCGTGCCGCCACGCATTTCCGTATCGTTGTGCCCTGAGTTCCGCTGACCCCCTCGTCTCTGTCCGTCCGCGTGTGTTTCCAGGCGGGCTGCGCGAACCACGACAAGTGCGGGTGGGACAGCCCGACGCAGAAGTGCATCCCCGAGATGTACCTGACGAAGTGCACCGTCTACGACGTCGTACGCCCTCGCTTCCCCCTCCCCCCCCCCTCTCGTGGGCCGCCGGGAGCTCACGCTGCGCCACAGAGCATCTGCAACGCCGTGTACGTCCCCGGCTGCGAGACGTGCGACGGCAAGTGCTCGTCGTCGTGCTCCTCCGGGGGCACCTCGGCGGCGGCGTGGGCCGTGCCGCTCGCCCTGGTCCTCGCGCTCGCCGCCGTCGCCGCTGTGCTCGCTGTCCTCTTCGTGCAGCGGCGGCGCAGGCGCCAGCGCGGGGCCGGAGCCGAGCTGCATGCCATGACGCTGCCATTCGCGGAGCTCGCCTGCGCCAGGCCCGTGCGCTCCGCAGAGGAGGCCGGGCTGAGGCTCTCGAGGACCGCCATCGACTTTGGCGACCCGCTCGACGTCGGGAAGCAGTCGACCGCGATGCTCGAGATCGAGAACATGTCGGGCAGCCCCGTCGAGCTCGCCGTGCACCTGCACGACGCCCCCGAGGACTACAAGCTCGCGGCGTCGGACGCTCGGCTCACGATCGGCGCGGGCTGCAAGGCCTCGCTGGTGCTCTTCGCGACGCCCGCGTGCACCACGTCGATCAGGACCGACGTCGCGCTGAGCCCCAGCGGCTCCGGCGTCTTCGTCGCCGTCCCCGTGCGCGCAGAGGTCAAGCCCAGCACGGTGCTGAGCTGGAGCGAACTGGAGATCAAGAGCACGCTGGGCAGGGGCGCGATGGGCGTCGTGTACGCGGGCGTGTGGCGCGGGCAGCCAGTGGCGGTCAAGGAGGTCAAGGCGGACATGATGGCCTTTGAGAACTGCCGCGAGAGCGTCGTGCGCGAGCTCGAGCTGCTCTCGAAGCTGCGCTCGCCCTACGTCGTCTGCTTCTACGGCGCTGTGCTGACCAGCAAGCACACGGCCCTCGTCATGGAGCTCTGTCCCCTCGGAGAGTGCGCCCCCGCTGTGCCCGCTGCGCTCCTCTCTGCCCGCTCGGCTCTCCTCACCGGCTCCTTTGTGCAGCCTCGCATCGCTCGTGCAGAAGGGGCCTCTGGAGCCGCTCCTGAAGCTCAAGATAGTGGAGGACATCTCGCGCGGCATGAACATACTGCACGAGAACGGCATCATCCACAGAGGTGCGCTTGGCTAGCAGTTGCTGTTGCCGCCCTGCCCCCCGCTGCGCTCACCCGGAGCGATCGCGACGTCGCAGACCTGAAGCCGGAAAACGTGCTGATGGTCTCGCTGAGCCCCACGGACACGGTTCGCGTCAAGCTGTCAGATTTTGGAGAGAGCCGGGCCATCGGCAGCAATGCAGAGCAGTCGTACACCAAAGCAGTCGGCACGCCGGTCTACATGGCCCCCGAAGTACGGTTCTCAGTGCGTTTCCCACCGCCAGTCTCACTACGCGGGCGCGCCGCAGGTGCTCGACGGGAAGGTCTACGGGCCCAAGGCGGACGTGTACTCGTACGGGGTGCTGCTGTGGTTCGTGGAGACGCGGCAGATCCCGTACAAGGAGTTCCAGTCCTCGTTTGCGATATCAGCGTTCGTATGCGAGGGCAGGAGGCTCGAGGTGCCAGAGTGCCCGCTCAGGAGCGTGATCGAGCGCTGCTGGGCCCAGGCGTCGGACGACAGGCCTTCTTTTGCGGCAATTACCGAGCTAATCTGCGAACTTATCTCCACACCAGTAGCCAACACATAACACCAACGCGCACACCCACAGGGATGCACAAACCCATCGCCGCGGTCTGCACAGCGAACATGAGAACCGTTTTGAGCTGCACTGCGCTCGGGGTTGGCGCAGCACAACGAACCCTATTCGGCCTGGAGCAAATATCGTCTCTCGTCGAGGGGACCCCGGGGTCGAGGCGACCTCAGACGCTTGCAGACCTCGATGGCGATCTTCACGAGCTCGAACGGCAACGCTGCAGCCGCAGCCGCGCAAGCCGCCACGCCGAGGTCGCGGGGCTGGAGCCCAGAGAACCCCAGCGCAGACGCAGCCCGCGGGACGAGCACGGCGAGAGCGGCCACCGCCGTCGCGGAGACGATCCAGACCAGCATGGGGACGTTGCGCAGCACCCGCAGCGGGTCGGCCACCAGGGGAGCTGTCCTGGTCCTGAACTGCACCGCGAGGCACACGTGGCCGAGCAGCCAACAGACGAAAGCGACGCTCCTCGCCCGCGGGACGTCGCCCGTCGCGATGCCCCAGCAGTAGCCCGCCAGCACGCACGCAGACAGCCCCACACCGCCAGCGACAGTCCTGCCCAGCACCTCGAGCCCCAGCACCGCGGGCATAGGCCGCGGGGGCTCCGACATGGACCGGGGCTGCTCGGGCTCGGCGACGAACGCGAGGCTGGCGCCGACGTCCATGAAGACCTCCGAGGCGATGACGTGGGCCGGCGACAGCGGGTACGCGCTGGCCGACGTCGCGCAGAGCACGGACATGACGAGCCCGAGCTTGGCGGCGAGGTAGAACGCGACGCAGTTGAACAGGTTCTCGCGCAGCCGCCGGCCCTCGCGCAGCGCCAAAGTGATGTCGGGAAACCCGCCGCGCAGGACGGCTATCGACGAGGCCTCGCGCGCCGCGTCGGAGGCGCGCTCGCCCACCGAGAAGCCGACATCCGCGTGCGCGAGGGCCGGCGCGTCGTTGTAGCCGTCGCCGGCGACGGCGACCACGCGGCCGCCCCGCTGCAGCGACCGCACAACGTCGAGCTTCTGCTGCGGCGTCGCCCGCGCGTACACGACGGCAGACGCGGGCACCTCCTCCACGGGGCCCGCGCCGCACCGCACCACAGCCGAGGCGGAGGCGTCCAGGCCGAGGCCGCGGGCTGCGGCGGCAGCGGTGGCCGGGTGGTCTCCGGTGACGATGAGCACGCGGATGCCCGCGGAGAGGCACTCGGCCACGGCGTCGGCGCAGCGATCGCGAAGGGGGTCGTCGAAGCAGAAGGCGCCGCTGAACGCAGAACCGCGGGCGTAGCATATGACGCGGGTGCCAGCGGACGCCGCGGACTCGAGCGCGCGGTCCAGCCCCGCGGGGACGTCCTCGCACTTGGCCAGCACGCACTCGGAGGCCCCAACGAAGAACGTGGAGCCGTCCGCATAGACGGCGGCGAGCTTCGAGCCGCCATCGAGGCTGATGTAGTCGCGACGAGCCTCCGGATCGGAGCTGCCGAGGGTGACGAGCTCTGGCGGGACCTGAGACGCGAACTCGCGGACCGCGTCGTCGACGACATCCGCGACCCCCGGGCCCCTCGCGACGTCGCGCAGCGCGGACCACGCGACGAGGAGACCCGCGATGCGCGGGTCCCGCTCGGCCTCGGTGGCCGGCAGCTCGTCGCACGGCGGCAGCACGACGCTGACGACGCGCAGCTGCGCGCGGGTCAGGGTGCCCGTCTTGTCGGTGACGACCGTGTCGACGAGCGGCAGTGTCTCGAGGCCCCTGAGCCCACGCGCCAGGACACCTCGCGCCCCGAGCTTCGCCGCGCCGACGGCGAGCACGGCGACGACCAGCAGCGGCAGCTCCTCGGGTATCGTCGCGAACAGCAGCGCGAGACCCGTCAGCACAGCGTCGCGCCACGAGGCCGTCCCTGCCACCGGCCCCACTGCCGCTGCCGCAACGCTGGCGACGCCCGTGACGCCGCACAGCACCAGAGCGGACCTGCCCAGTGCGCCCTGCAGCGGCGTCTTGCGCTCCTTCGAGCCCCGCGACGTCGCGGCGGCTGCGGCAGCGCCGGCGGTCGTGCGCGGCCCCGTCGCGAAGACCACAGCGGAGCCGCGGCCCCGCGTGACGACGGACCCCGCGTGCACGACGTTGCTGCGCTCCGCGAGCGGCGTCGCCTCGGGGATCCCCGCAGCAGCCGCAGCCTTGGGCACGGGTGCGGCCTCGCCCGTGAGCAGCGACTCGTCGCACGCGAGCCCCGAGCTGCCCGGGAGCACCAGAGCGTCTGCGGCCACTCGCACGCCCGCGCTGAGCAGCAGAACGTCTCCCGGCACGACGTCGGCCACGGGGCAGGAGCCCGATGAGCGCTCGTCGTTAGCAGCGGGGCGGGAGACGGCGACGAGGCGGCAGCGCGCGTAGCGGGCGCTCGCGCGGGCGAGAGCGGACTTGGAGCGGCGCTCTGTGAGCATCTCGCTGGCCATCGCCAGCACAACGACGCCCGTCGCCAGCGCGGCCTCGGCGAGCTCGCCGAACGCGGTGTAGAGTACGGCGACGAGCAGCAGCAGGGCCTGCGCGGGCTCGCGGACCTCGGCGAGGAACCACTCGAGTGCCCCCGTGGCGCCCGCGGGCTTCGTCGTCTCGTTGGGCCCGAACAGCGCAGCGCGTTCGCGGGCGTCGGCCGCAGAGATGCCCGACGCGCACGCCGACAGCACGCAGAGGGCTCGCGTCAGGGGCAGGGCGTGCCAGCTGGGCACAGACAGGACCGCCTCGCGCAGTGGCGAGTCGAGGGGAATCGCCTGCAGAGTCCGCGGGGATTTGGGGCAGCGGCTCCGCACGAAGGCCGCAGCTCGCAGCACCGTCAAGCCAGAGACGAGCGCCAGGGCCACGCCGCCAGCGACGCTGTCCCCCGAGCGGGGCGGGCGGGTGCCGTGCGGTCAGCCGCTCAGCGCGGGGACCGGCGAAGAGAACTAAAAAGAATAAAGAAACTGCGGATCAGACGCACAGCCCGCGGGCAGCGTTGGGGGCCAGCGACGGGCGCCAGCCGAGGGCGCAGAGCGCGGAGCCCGCCGAGAGGAGCGCGACAGAGGCGACCGCAGCGAGGCCCCACGCGGCGCGTCGCGCTGCCCCGATCACAACGCTGCAACGGGGCATTTTTTCGAAGCGAAGGCGGAGGCGGATACGGCAATCTCAACACTTGCACCGGATATTGAGGAGCGGTTTTTTAGGCGCGGGGGATCTGCGTGCAGAGATCTGTGTGCTTGCCGTAAGGGACGCTGAGCGGTTAACTAACAATTAACAGTATTCTTGCGAGCTGAGGGATCGTCGGATCTCAGGGTGCAGTGCTTCGGATGGAGAACTCGTGGTCAGCAGCGAGAGCTTGCTTCCAACGCAGGGGGGCAACCGCACAAGGGGCACCCTTAACCGAGATGCTCCGCTCCTCCCCAAAAGCGAACGAAGAGGGCGCCGCGTCTCTGCACTCGGCGGTGCAGAGCACCTCGCCTGGGGCGGCACTCTCCTGGAGCCTCTGCGCCATCACCACAGGGGTCCCCCAGACCTCGTAGGTGATCTTCTTGCACCCCACCACTGCGGCGCTGCACGAGCCGCTCGCAACCCCGATGCGGAACTCGAGCGGCTCCTGCCCGGTGAGCGTCCTGGAGCAGCACATGCCCCTGAACGCCGCAGCCAGTGTCAGAGCCACAGCGACGTGGTCGGTCATCTCCTCCGGCATTCCTACTGCGGCCACTGTGGCAGTGGGGTCAGGCAGGATCAATGTGCGGGTGGAAGAGAAGCACGGACAGTAGGCATCCCCGATGGTCCTGATCTTGAGAGCTCCGGCCTTGTCGGTGAGCTCGTCCATGTCGCAGTAGAGCTCGTTTAGGCACTCGGTGACGTCCATGGGCGATGTGTGCGAGGACCACAGAGTGAAGTTGCAGATGTCCACGAACACACACGTGACGTTGTCGTAGTGCTCAGCAAACGGTGTCCCCACTTTGAGACAGTCCACCACGTGCGCCGGGAATGTGTTGTCCAGAATGAAATCGTATCTCCTGCGCGGCACATGAGTTCTGCATCGTGCATCTGGGTGAATCACCTCTTCTGAGCTTCCACGCTATCCATCAGGGAGTTGACGTTTCTTGCGAGACGGTGAAGCCCGTTGATATCAATGTCAACGAGTCTCTCATTGAAATGCTGTGGATCGTGAGCTCTGCAAAACCAGAGAAGGGGGGGGGGGGGGAAGATGGTACTTTGCTCTGGGAAATTTCAATGATGCGGTTCATGAACCCATTGAGCTGTCGGAGCACACCAGTTTCCAGAAGGACGAACACAATGAGTGAGATAGCGATCAGTGCCAGAAATGTCAATCCAGAAAGCCGTGTCATAGCTTTGTTCAAAGAGTGTGAGAAAGTCTATGTGAGATTGAGTGAATACCCGAGTAGATAAGATCGTGCACACTTCGAACGGATCTCAAGAATACGAAAGCCGCAGGGTTCCCATTCTGATAAGATAATGAGAATTGATGGATTTTGAAGGCTCTATATGTACGATATCGCTCAGTATGCTCACTGTTCCAACATAATGTGATGAGGCCTCACTGCAGAAAGGAGAGCAGAAGAGTGACTCGCTACAGCAATTCTCTTGTGCGTCGGACAGCGTTGAGGTATACACGTCATTGCCTTTATGAATGTGATTCAGTTAGGAGGCGCAAGTTTCGTGCTAGTCACATACTATGGGCCACTGGGTTTGTTGCATTGACAAAGGCGTGCTCCCTCATGAGGGGATCGAACATGGTTTTCAAGGAACTGTGGATGTGGTCGTAGTCTATGAATCTGGCCAACATGAGAGACAGACGTATGGGGGTGTTTCTTACAATGATATGCATACGTCGGCAGTCAGCGACGTCTTTCGGAGATCTGTGTAAACATCTCTTGTGAAAACGCACCACCCACCGTCATCTCCCGTGTGATCTGCCATCGTTATCCTCGATGACGCCACCCAATGAAGAGTGCCCCTGCGAATTCTTAGCACCATTGATGTCACGGCCAACTGCCACGCACGACTCCGGCTCGAATATTAGTCCCTCGACTTTGCCAGACCTTCTTAGAGAGCGCGACATTGGCCCAAGCCACTCGGATGGCACATTCGCACTGATTGCTTCACTCCTAGACTTGTACGCATAGCCACCGGAAAACTGTGTTCCAACCCTTATGAGATGAGAACATTGGTGATGGAGCGAAGCTACGTTTCCGTCGTTGTCGAAGTACAGCATCGCGGTGAGATCATAGGAATCAATGGCGAACGTGTTGCCCTGAAGCCATGACTTCAGCTGGCCCGTCGCTACAGCAATGTACAGGTCATCCTGCAAGGCGACGGGTGTCACCATTTTAATGCCGACGTCAGCGGAATATTCTAGAGGCTTTGAGATAACTCGGCTGAGGCCCGAACCCAAAAGGACCACTGTTGGACGAGGTTGAGGAGAGTGGCGTCGGTGGTGGACAGGGCTCTCAAGGCGAGTCCCATGTCCTTGACTGCCTGCTGGTGCTCGAGGAAGCCCGCCGTCTGCCCTCCCGTCGCCAGAAGGCCTCCGGTGATTGCACCAAGGGCGGCAGCCAGCACGAGCAGGGACCAGAGCACTGTCCGAGCGCGCAGGGAGTTCCACCAGTGCGTTCCCAACGTCAGCTTGAGGGATCTGCCCTGTGGGCGGAGGAGACGGCTTGACGAGGCGAGGAGAGTGTCGGTCGAGTGCATTAACGGCCGAGACAGCAGTCTTCTTTTTTTAGCTTGTGCGTTCCGTATCCTCTCTGGATATGCTGGTTGTACTCGCGGAGCTCCGACAGTCCTGAATGAGTGAAGCTGAGTGAAAACTCGTGGAAAACTACTGCGTCTATCCCCGAGTGTGATAACTGAGTGAGAACTGCATGCCTACCGCGTGGGTGTGACAGGAAGTGCGCTTGACTGAGAAGAGCAAGGCTACATCCCGGAGATCGACTCGGTCGGTGCATGTCGTTTATTGTTTCTGCGCCCTCACATCGTACTGCTATCTGTGCTAAATTTAGATTTGCTTCCGAAATAACGTAAAAACTCTTGGTGAACAAATTATAGAATCCGAACCCAATTCGGAGCAGTGATTTGAATAAGCATGCAAACTGGTATTATTCGAAATAAAACGCAGTGGAAGGTGAGTCACCACACTCCTCGGTCCGCCTCGAGATCACAACCAAAGTTGCTGCCCTCAATGAAGCACACTGCGCGTGCTGAGCGCCCCGATCTCGTAGAGCTCGTCCACAGCACGACGACAGGGGGCCCTGGAGCAGCCAGGGAGATCGAGACAACGTCACACTCGTCGGCGGAGCCCAAGATCGACGAGGTCCACAAGGAGTCCGGGTGGTCCGCCCTTTGGTACCGGCTCTCGGGGGTCTTCCGCAGGTCGCTGAGGGTCAGGACCGTCGTGGGTCTCGCCGCCGTGTTCGTCGTGGGGTCCGCGGTCGTGGTCAGCCTGACCACCGTGATGTTCTCGCAGAGCACATTGGGTCTCGTCAAGAGCAAGGCCAGAGCAGATATGCACCGAGTCGCGAACCTCCTGTTCGCGTCTCTGAAGGACCTGGACGGAGTAACACTGTCGTGGGCTGTCTGGGTGCGAGCCGAATGATGTAATATGAAAATAACAGGTTGGGATCTCAGGACGACGCATACAACTTTCTGCACACCAAGAACATGAGCAGCAGCTTCTGGACTGTGAAATATGGCAACGGAAAGTCCTACGATCAGATCTCTGGGACGAGACTCGACGCAATGTTGTACTACAAAGCGAATGGGGATTTATTGTGCGGCCAGGGGTGGAACATGATGGAGCAATTGCCTCGTACCCTGACAGAGACCGAGCTGGTCCAAATATCCACTGCTCTGAAGACTCAAGGCCGGGTTTCGGGCCTTCTTCACGACCCAACACAGTGAGAGCTTCAACACTCACAATGACAGCTCACACCCACAAGGGGGAAAACGTTCATGGTGGCCTCGGAGCCAGCGAGGTTCAGCAATGGCACAGGAGCGATGGTGGGTTGGTTGGTGTTCACATTGGACGTCCACGTTGTACTGAAGCAATGGGCCGAGGTATCAGGGCTCTGCATTGGTGCCCTGGCCACTATAGGGAGTGCTCCACCTCGGTTGAGATCGCTGTGGGTCAATACAATCGGGACGCCCAGCCTCTACACCAACGTGTCCACGACCTGGAATGTTTCAATGAATGGTACAAATTTCAATCCAGTCAGCATCTGGATTAACTGAGCAATTTTGTGATAGTGCATGGGCTTGAGATCAATCAAGCTGCCTCAGCATCTCTCGACCAGTTGATTGATCAGAAGGCTGTTTGTTGTTCTTCGACTAGCCCTTCTCTTCCTGACCATTATGTTGCTGTGGGGTCTGTGTTCGGGAACAACGTATGTCAGCACCAGACTTCGAGTTTACTAACGAGAAGCCTCTGTGCAGAGTGGTCAGCCAGCATTGTACGTTCTTGTTGGAGAAGACCGCACCATTGAGAAGAAGCAGAACTCAGCAGTGGTGAATATGTGTGTCATTGGAGTGTGTGTACTGTGTGGATGTATAGCGCTGAGTGCAGTTCTCCTCGAAGTTCTGCTTGGTAGATCAGTTCTGAGATTGTCAAATAGTGTTCGTCAGGCCCTCAACAGTACAAAAGAGAATAGGGTTCAATTTATAGGGGCAAGAGAGCTCTCGATGGTAGCGGCTGCAGTTAACAACTTGCTGGACACTCTCGATTCAGAGCAACAGTACGAGCAAGATGTGCAATCTCGTTAACAGCTATGTCAGATGCACTCAAGAGATTGTTGGATCATTATTTCCCAAGCATGTTTTTCTTGCCCTCCTTCAGGGGCATCGCACAAGCGAGCTGTATGATAATGCTGCAGTTCTATTCTCGGATGTGCAAGGCTTTCACAACTGGTCTGATATCACAGCGCCAAAAGAAGTAGTCCGTTTTCTCAATCAACTTGTGATGGAGATAGACAACATTGTTGAGAAACGTGGTGCCACGAAAATCAAGACCATCGGAGATGTCTATAGTACACACATAGTACTCCTTCATACTCACGTCTTTCTAGTGGCTGTTACTGGATCAGAGCGAGACCCCAAGTGTGCACACAAGCTGGCAATGGTAGCCTTGGATATTCATTGTGTCGCATTGGGTATATCAATGTGTGGTCAACCCGTGCGGATGAGAATTGGAATGAGCTGTGGTCCTGTTAGTGGTGGAATCATCGGAAAGAGTAGATGGGCTTATGATGTGTGGTCTGACACAGTGAACATGGCTGCCCGTCTTAAGAGCATCTCTGAGTCAACAGTGGTATGCCAGACCTTACATGACTTGTTATATGATGAGTTCGAGATGAGTGATGCCTTCGATGTTCGTTTGAAAGGAAAGGGAATTCACAAAGCATACACTCTGAATGGAATAAAGGCTTGACTAGGTAAATAACGTTCTTTTTAGATACTTCTTGTCTGACTGTAATCTGAAACAAGAGGCGTGGGTGAAATGCTAGAGGGAATGTGTTTGCTGAATTTGTAACAATACTGGCCTTGATTCTGCAAAATGGTGAACGCTTCGTCACTGGCTCTACAAACAAATGCCGCTGCTATCAGTGTCTTTCCACTTCCTGGGAATTCTCGGCATTCGGCATAAGCCCCACAAATTGTGAGTGTGAGGAGCCGGAATATTACTTGAAATCTCCTGCGAGAATGGATGGGTGCGTCATGAGTGTGAATCCTATCGAGGAGAAATGTATGGGAACGGCACGTGATACTGAACGTGCGCTACATAATCGATGGAAAGATATGAACAACCGCCTTTTCACAACCGGCATAGCCTCTTTCAGCTGGATTGTCGTGTTCACGGGGTGAAGCAACCGCCAGGGTTTTCTCAGTCTCTCAATACTCCCAGTGATCACAAGTGTTGGTGCACCTTCAGGCGCTAATGCGCGTCTCTCTCCTTATCCTATCAGCCCTCTTCGTGGGCGCTCTGTCGTGCGACGAACTGTGCCAATGGGTAAGCCCCACCGCATGCCCACATATGCCCTGGGAAGGAGACGAACAGCAGCAGATTCTGTGCCTCCCGTCGCTCACACTGCTTTGCGTGACCCAGAGAGCGTGGAAGACCAAGTACTCTCGCTCCTACGCCACTCCTGAGAGTGGTACGTGCCCTCCTGCACCCCTCGCACGCCCCGGGGTCCCATGTGCACATCTGACCGAGTGTGCATCGTGTGCATCTTTTTCCCCAAGAGGAACACCGCTACGCCGTCTTCAGAGCCAACGTCGCCGAGTACGCGCGCAGGAACGCAGAGCAGGGCCAGACCGCCGTCTACGGCCCCGACAAGTTCGCAGACCTCTCCCCCGAGGAGTTCGCTTCGCAGTATCTGCTTCCCCAGGGAGTGCAGAAGTCGGAGCAGCCCGAGCGAGAAGCCCCGTCGGCTCCAGTCCGCAGGGGGGCAGTCCCACAGGCTTTCACGTCGCCGTACACGACTCCCGCTCGGCAGCAGTACACGTGCGGCTCGTGCTGGGCGTTCACGAGCTCCGCGGTGCTCGAGGGCGCGTACCTGCGGGCCAACAGGCAGGTCGTCGTTGTCAGCCCTCAGAACATGGTCGACTGCGCGAGCTACGCCAACGCGGGTGGCAACTGGGACGGCTGCCGCGGCTTCAACGTCGTCGACATGCTGGCAGAGATCGCTGACGCCGGCAGGCGCGGCGGTGGCGTCGCGCTCGAGAGCCAGTACCCGTACCGCAACCAGATGGGCCGCTGCCAGAAGAGCCTCTATCAGCCCGGGGCCGTCACCGCCGAGAGCTACTTCACCGAGCGCTTCGACGAGGCCGAGGGCAGCAGCCTCTACTCGCGCCTGATGCAGTACGGGCCCCTGGGCATCGGCCTCAACGCGGGGATGCTGCAGGGCTACCGGGGCGGCATCGTCCGCCAGGGCTCGGGCTGCCTCTACACCCAGCAGGGCTACTACGGCCCCGACCACGCTGTTACGCTCGTGGGCTGGGGTCAGGAGAACGGGGTGAAGTACTGGCTGATCAAGAACTCGTGGGGAGCCGACTGGGGCGAGCCCAAGGACTTCGCTGCTGGCGGGCCCGGCCAGGGGTTCTTCCGCATCCAGCGCGGCGTTGGCGCGTGCCATCTCACCAAAACAGTCGCCGCCGGCGCTGTCGTCAAGGGCGGCGCTGCGCCGGACCCCGAGCCGCAGCCGGACCCTCAGCCCCAGCCCGGGCCGAAGCCCTGCGTCCCGCGGTCGAGGGAGGCGGCCTGCGGGTCGCGCCGCTGCGGCTCCGTCGACAACGGCTGCGGGTCGCCGCTGACCTGCGGGTACTGCGCCAACGGGCAGGCGTGCAGCGCCGCAGGGGTATGCGCCGTAGTGGACAACGCCGTCGACTGGGGGGAGTTCTTCCCGCCGGGCGGCGTCAACGACTTTGGCATCAACAAGGGCCCCGAGGGCGTCACGCTGATGACCGTCACGACGACGCCTCACGAGAAGAGGGCCGTCTGGGCCACGTCGGGGCAGTTCACGAGCGAGTCGTGGACGTCGTTCAGCGTCGACATCTCGGCGACGAGCGCTGGCGTCGTGGGAATCGGAATGCGCAACGGGCAGCCCAACGCGAACCTCAACGGCATCGCGTGGAAGATCTACGTGCCGCAGTACTGGGGCGGCGCCACGGCCACGGCGTACCTGCTCGAGTGCTTCTACTACGGCTCCGACCAGTGCAACAACCTCGGGTCGTTCGCCTTTGGAATGAACGCGTTCCACAACTTCACGGTCAACTTCGGGCTGCAGTACAACAACGGCTGGGTCATCACGATGCAGCCCTGGCTCGACGGCTGGGACATGACGGGCGGCAGGTACTACACGATCGCGCGCGACTACTATCCCGCCGTCGGCAACGCGTTCATCGTGGCGTCGGGCGCGGGCAAGACGTTCCGCTCCCCGCGCCTGCGCACGAAGTCGACAGTCCGCGTAGCCATGAAGTCGTGCCACACGGGCCCCGAGTGGTCCGCCGAGGTCGCGCGCATCCTGAGGGTCCCCGACGCGTTCATCGCCGACGTCCGCGGCCAGCGCAGCCCCGCCTCGTCGTGCGGCTACGGCACGTACGACACGTTCAACGTCACGCTGCTCGACTCCAACGCCACCCTCGGGATCCTAGGCCAGGCCGCTGCCCCCGTTTCCGGCGTGCAGCAGCTCACCTTCTCCAATGCGCTGGCCAGCCAGCTGACCGAGGCCGTCGCCGGGGGCGGCCTGGAGAACATGGGAATCGTAGGAGCCGAGGCCGCCGCTGTGTTCCCTGTTGCTGCGGGCGAGGCCGTCGCTAGTGCGGCCCTCGCAGCTGCTGGGGCCGGGCTGTCGGCCGGCGCGATCGTGGGCATCGTCGTGGGCGGTGCGGTGGCGCTGGCTGTCGTGGGAGCTGTCGCGGGGGTTGTGGTCTACAGGCACGCGACGGCCGGAACCACGACAGGCGCTGAGAGCAGCGCCCAGCCCGCCGGCAAGGCGCCGCGCGGAGTCGACGTCATGTCGGGCACGGGCAAGCACCAGAGCATCACGGGGCGCTCTCCCCCGGTCGCTGTCTAGAGGGGATCACGCTGTGTGACCCGCGAATGCAATAAATAGGAAGGCTGTGCTGCCTCTGTCTCTACTCCCTGCGATGGCGTGAGTTGCCCACTGCCTCTCCATGGTGTGGGTCGGGTGGGGGGGCAGTGGGTGGGGTAGCCACCTTGACGCGCCTGTTCCTGCACCCGTTGACGGTGGGGTTGCGTTCGTGGATGTCTGCTGCACCACAAGCCCAACTGGGCGAAGCTGCAACCGCCTTTTCTCGAGATCGGGACAACGCGTGGTGCAGGTGGTGCACCTTGCTGGCCCGTGCCCTTGATTTCCCCTTCATAACATTGCAAGGCGGCCGAAGGACAGAGAGCAGGCAAAATGCGCCCGGTTCTTCTGTTGGCGCTCCTCGTGGCCTGCTCCTTCGCGTGCGACGACCTGTGCCTCTGGGTACACTCCCCCTCCTGCGGGCGGGCGCACCTCACTTCTCGCAGAACCCCCTGAGAGGCGATGAGAGACGCCTGTAACAAACAAACGGCATGTGGAAAAACAACGGGACTGATATTCGCGTCACACACTCGCTCTCCCAGAACGCGTGGAAGGCCCAGTACACCCGTTCCTACGCGTCGCCCGAGATCGGTGAGCTGCCCAGCCCAGTGCCTCTCCTCCCGCCCCCCTCCAGCTGCTGCAATCCCATACTGCCCGTTCGCTGCACTGAGCGATTTCCGTTACGATAACACACCTCACTGTTCCCTGCACTTCTGTCCCGAAGAGGAGTACCGCTTCGGCGTGTTCAAATCCAACGTCGCCGAGTACGCGCGCAGGAACGCCGAGCCGGGCCAGACCGCCGTCTACGGCCCCGACCGGTTCTCTGACCTGACGGGCGACGAGTTCGCCTCCGAGTTTCTGCTCCCCGACGGCGTCCCGCACTCGCAGCGGCCCGTGCGCTCTGCCGCGGCCCCCGAGGCCCCGCTGCGCAGGTCCAGCGTTCCGGCGAGCTTCACGACGCCGTACACGACGCCCGCGAGGAGCCAGGGAACGTGCGGCGCGTGCTGGGCGTTCGCGAGCGTCGCTGTGCTCGAGGCCGCGTACATGCGGACGCACAGCGGCAGCGCCGTCTCGCTGAGCCCGCAGAACATGATCGACTGCGCGCGCTACACCCGCGAGGCGGCGGGGTGGGACGGCTGCCGCGGCTACAACACGGCCGACTTCCTCGCGGAGCTCGTCGAGGACGGCAGGAACGGCGGCGGCGTGGCTCTCGAGAGCCAATACCCGTACGAGATGCGCAAGCAGCGGTGCCAGAAGAGCCTCGCGAGCCCCGGCGCGCTCGTCGTCGAGAGCTCCTTCATCGAGGCCGTCGACGAGACCGAGGGCAGCGCGCTCTACCAGCGCCTGATGGACACGGGGCCCGTGGCCGTCGCCATTAACTCGGGCAACATGCGGGGCTACCGCAGCGGCATCGTGCAGCACGACGGCGGCTGCCTCCGCACCGCCTCGGGCCAGTACGCCGCCGACCACGCCGTCACGCTCGTGGGCTGGGGCGAGCAGGACGGGCACAAGTACTGGCTGGCCAAGAACTCGTGGGGGCCCCGCTGGGGGGAGCCGCTCGACTACAGGTCCGGGGGCGAGGGCCAGGGCTACTTCCGCCTCGAGCGCGGCGTCTCCGCCTGCCACATTGCCGACCACGGCGCCGCGGGCGCTGTCGTAAAGCCCCCGCAGTGCGTGCCCGCCTCGAGGGCCGCCGCGTGCGGCGCTCGCCAGTGCGGCGTCGCCAGCAACGGATGCGGGGCAACGATCGAGTGCGGGCAGTGCGCGGGCGCGCAGGTGTGCCAGGCCGACGGGTCGTGCGCGGACCAGAGCGACTGGGTCGAGTACTACCCCGCGGGGGCCAGCGGGGACTTCGCCTTCGGCAGCACGCCGGCGGGCGCCGTCGTGACGACGTCGCAGGCGAGCGACGACAGCGAGAAGAGGGCGACGTGGAGGAACTCGTGGCGCTACACGAGCGACCAGTGGACGTCGCTCAGCGCGCAGGTCGCCACGTCGGGCACGGGCATCGTGGGCCTCGGGCTGCGCGGCGGCCAGCAGAGCAACGACGCCAACGGGGTCTCGTGGAAGCTCTCGGTCCTCTCGTACGACGGCGGGCCCACTGCGATGGCGTACCTGCTCAAGTGCTTCTTCTTCGACTACGACTCTTGCGAGGCCGTCGGGCAGTTCCAGCTCGCCATGAACACGCTGCACAACTTCACCATCGTTTTCGAGCAGCAGGCAGACAGCAGCACCACCCTCGTGATGCGCCCGTGGCTTGACGGGGTCCCGATGACGGGGCCCAGCGAGCACACGGTCAGCCTCTTCTCGTACCCGGCGCCTGGAAGGGCCTTTGTCGTCGCCTCGGGCAAGGGAAAGACGTTCCTGTTCCCCGTGCTCAGGACCAGGTATGAAGTTCACGCGTCCATGAGGTAGTCACAAGCAACAGAGCAGACCCACAGATGCGTGAAACAGAAACGAAGTGCATTGTGTTGACGTCTTTCTCTCGCACCGAGACCGGTGTACAGAAAGGGCTCGGCGAGTGTTCTGAGGTCTCTCTGGAGGCATACAGTGGCCGAAGAGAGTGCGCTACCCGCGGGGCACCACAGCTGCTTTGCTCTTTCTTCCCTTGCGGGGGCGGGGCTCGGCGCAGAGGTCCACCCACGTGAGCCCTCGCGGGGGCAGCGGCTTGTACGACGTCTTGGAGTTGAGCATCAGGGGCTGGCTCTGCGTGCTCGCAAGGGCGACGTCGCCTTGGTATATGGTGAGCGAGATGACGACGTCGCACCCTAGATGCAGCCGCGACGAGTTGCAGAACCTGTAGTGTGCGTGTGAGACCCTGTGCATGGGAAGGAAGGGAGTCGTGTGCTCACGAGACGCAGCGGTAGAAGACGAACAAGCGCTCCTCGGGGTTTCCGGATGTCTCCTCGCCCATCTCCCCGCTGATCACGATAGGGGGCATGCGCGTTCCCTCTGCGCACTTGCTGCACGGTCCCAGAGCTGCGGGAACGCAGTGCGTGAGATGTGTGACTTGAGGGCACACTGGACCCCTCGAGGAGCGGTGGCGTACGAGGTTCCTCTTCGTGGCCAGCGCGAAGCACTGCTGATGTCCTTCCGGCCTGGCGGATGCAGCTGGCGTCCAGGTGGTTCCGCTTCATCCAATCGGCACGAGCAATGAAGGACAGCTGCTCACATTTTGCCCCCAGAATTTTGGCGACAGAATCGGATACGAGCGATCGGGAGCGCTCGATAGGGAGCGGGGGGGGGCAAGGCAGGGTTGTCGAGTACGGTCTGGGGGAGGGGTGGGGGGTGGATGGTAGCACACCTGGAAGGGCTGGGATCGGTGTATTTTGGGCACTGAGGCCACCAGGCGGCACTGCTGCTGCCCCGCGGAGCACGGCCCAGTCGCTACCGCAGCCGTCACCGTGGCCTCCACGCAGTCTCTATTCTCCTGGCCCGTGCAGAGCATGGGTTGGCTTCTATTGTTTGGTCTTTCTTATACAACTGACGACCGTCGGATCACACTCGGGGCCATTCACTCCGGGCAGAGCGATTTTGCGGCTCTGCGCTTTTTACTCAAAACGGTGGCGAGGCACATTGCTGTGTGGAACAATAAAGGGCCCGACTCGTGTAGAAGAAGGTTCTGTCCTGGGGGCGAGTGCACATACCAGTTCCTAGCTAAATTGGGTGCAGCGGCAAAGGGACCCGGTCATTTTGGAGTAACAGAACTCTAAGTAAACACGGTGTTCGGCGGCAGCGGTTCTTCAGAGTGTGAAGAAGTGCCGACTGGACGGCTGAGGCCAGCGCTGGGCGGTCACTGCGAGGCGTTCTCGAGCTTGGGCCTGGGCCTCCTGCGCTTGCGGCGCGGCTCGGAGCCGGCGTCGATCCACTTGATGGGCCGCGGGATCTGCGGCCTGTACGACGTCTTGGAGTGCAGCACCAGCGGCTGGCTCAGCACCCGGACCACGGCCTCGTCCCCGCGCATGACCGTCAGCGCCAGCACCACGTCCCCGCCCAGATGCAGCCTCGACGAGTTGCAGAACCTGTCCGAGCGGTCAGAGCTGAGAGTGTGCGCTGTCGGGGGTGGGAGGAGAGGAGCCCACGAGAGGCAGCGGTAGAACACGAAGACGCGCTCCTCGGGGCTGCGCGGGGCCTCCTCGCCCATCTCGCCGCTGATCACGACGGGCGGCATCCTCGTGTCGGAGCACTTGGCGCAGGGCCCGAGAGCTGCACAGGCCGCACACAGGCAGTGGGCAGCTGTCGGAATAGGAGAATTGGTTTTGCTCGTGCTCTCGGCCGAGTACCCACCCGGGATGGGGGAGAGAGAGGAGAGATAGAGAGAGCCAAAGAGGCGCACGTTCGTCGTCGCGGCTCGCTCGGTGCACTGCAGCTGTCCTGCCGGCCTCTCGTATGTCGCTGGCCGAGACACCGTTCTGCTCCATCCACGCCGTGCGGACCACGAGCGTGACCTGTCCGGGCACACGCACACACGCTGCTCAGCACCGCCGCCAACACTCCCGCAGCACAGCCGAGGCACTCCCCCTGCTGCACCTACAGCAGGCAGCGAGGGGCGGGCGATGGCGAGCGTTACGGTGATTGTGGGGGGGAGGGGGCGGCGTGGCGATGGGGCTCGCCTGGAATGGCTGCGTCCGGATGACCCGTGTGGTCGAGGCCACGAGGCTGAGGTCACTGGCGGTGTCCATGGGGAGTCTGCGGGTCGCTGGGAGGCCTGAGTGCCGATGGCGTGCGGCCTCTGTGGCGGGCTGGCGCGTTGGAAGCGAGTCTCTTGTCGGCTGCTCCGCTTGTGCGCCGCACTTTTTTCAGTAGAATCTTTTTTGGCTCACGGAAGCGGACCAGTTCCGCCTGTTTGCCCCGCAACGGCTCGAAATCCGCGGGCGATGCGATGGGGCGGCCTGGGTGGCTGCCACTCGCCACGGCCGCCGGGACTTTTGTCGCCTCTCGGGCGAGGGCAAAGACCGGTGATATGCACGGGACATTGTTCTCGCTGTTTTGCCGCAAACGGCAAGACGGCGACGCCAAGCCGTCAAGAATCTGATGCTCCAGGTATCTAGCGTATGATCAGATTCAAACGAACGCCTCTCACTACCACTGGGAGGTGCCGAGTCATCGTCACTGGGAAAAGTGATCAACACAGCTATGGCCATACTCTCATCCAGTCCAAACTGATATCAACTCTGAGAACATTCAACCAGGCTATCATCTTATTTTTGCATCTGTCTGCTCTGTGCCTCCAATGCAAGTCTGATTTTGCATTACCACATACTGGGATCATACCAAGAAGTGGAGGCAAGATACGTTGAAGTACAAGTAATCGATCACATGAAGGACGGGTTTCATCTCCAAATCAGAAGTCAAGATGCTTAGCTCAACTAGCACAGAAACACTGAAGAGAATGTAGACACAATATTATTTTGAAAACCAGCTGACATCGCATGAGATCCAACTATCATTTAATAAAAGAACTGTGAAAGAGGAATTGTGCTAAATATAGACGAGGATATATGCACACCAAATGAGCTGAGAAATTATGTTGTTTCTCCTTCTGAATCAGTAACATCCAGAGTCACACAGTCTCATTGCATGATGGTCTCTTCAATCTGGTAAGAAGACAGAGAATTGGAAAAAGATAGAACAAGTTGAAGTGTTCCATGGTAATGATGCAGTAGTTTATTAATTATTACATAAAAAACCACACAATTCTGTGATGAATGATAAGGTACAACATGTGATTGATTACCTCTGATCATTTATGCAAATATAACATAATATATAAATGTTCTATTGCATGTAAGAAATCAATACAGTACAAATACTATCTTTGTAAGATAGTGCATGTTAAGAAGATAATTTTTGTGGGAATACTGACAGAAGGCACTATAAAAGAGTTCGAGCTAATGAATGATGAAGTTGAAAAAGCCATATCAATTTTGCTTCAATATCTCAACAAAATTGTCTGTATCTTTCATTGAGTATTGAATAAAAGAGAAGATGATGATCTTTACACTTTAACTCTGAGAGTGAAGTTGAAAAAGTTATCAATAATAGGATGTATGCACCAAAATCAGATGAAACTTTCAGAAAATTAACTAAGAATAGTATTGCATGCATTTCAATCTCTTCTAGAACGGGAAGAGATGTAGATGTCAGCTATTAATCAAACTGTGATTCGGAATCTGGATCAGGAATGATCAGAGACTCATTTCTTAGAGCAGGTTGTTCTCTGCTGGTTATAGATCCTCCTTGTCTTCGTCTTTTTTTCCCTAAGGTACTGTCTGAGATAGAAATCTGTGATTTCGGATCTGGATCTGGGATTCCATGCGTTTTTGGTTTCCATGTCTTTGATATATGAGAATGTCTGCTCTGCTTTGCCTGTGGAATACTGTCATAGTAGTATTTCAGCATTGCTTCTGCACAGAGCCAACGCCATCTTACCCAATCTGATTCTCGATTTTGAGCAACAAGTGACAAAATATAAGTATTGTAGAGCCCAAGACGAAAGAGAATAAATAAGGCCTTTGTATGCCATGAGCGAATATGAAGTCCAGGATCAACTGAGTAGTATCTTCGATCAACCAGATCAATTAGATTAAAGTGTGATCTATATTCTCTTTGATGCTCTGGAACCTGATCAGATGATCCATTTGTATGCAGATGAGCCAACATATCCGCTTCTCTTGAAGGCTGATTATATAGAATTCTAATTGCATCATTGCAGGCCTTAACAATATCTTCTTTTCGGGCTTTTGATGGTAATATCAGACCAAGAGGCTTCACGACCTCACTCATCAGATGAGATAAAGTCATTAATTTGATTTCTTCTGGTCGGAGATAGGGAACAGGATGTTTTTGTTGCTGAGAGGAAGAACTCTTTTCTTTTTCTGTTGATGAATGTACATGAGCAGAATCACACTGAGTGTCTTTATACAACCATGAATAGGCATTACTAAGACATACACGATATATATGTACAATTTCCCCTGAGCTGTTCAACCCAGTAATATGTAGGCCAGACACAAACCAGCCTTCTCTGAGAGAACCAACCATTCTCCATTTGTCAACTGCCAAATTTCGACATACTGCATCATATATTATTCGAAGAGGAGCAGCAATATTATGCCCAATTGCCATTGTAGCATAACTTTCAGCAGAAACAATGTGTGATAGCACAGCAAGACATCCAAATGCAGTATCTGCAATCCAATGAATTCCAGTAAATTTCGCTGAAACTCGATTTATTGCTTTGATCATAACCTGTTTTGGCTTGAAATCTCCATCTTGAAGATGACCATGAATATCCAGTATAAATGGTAGGACTTGGTCTCGATATATAATATCGGTTGCAGACATCCACCACCACAGCCCAATTTTTCCTGGCTTCTCTGAGCATGAAATGATTGGAATTTTTTCTCCAGCATCAGCAGCTTGTTTCTTTGTTTCGGATCGTGGTTCATAATTAGCAAGAAGCTCATCCAGAGTTACTATATGGAGCTCTTTTACCAATTTAAGAGAATTTGCAGATATAGGACTTTCAATTCGTTGAATACAATCAATTGATGGATTAAGTCCACGAAGAATTGCATTGAATCGATTAATTCCCTTACAGAGTGGAATATGACGATCCTAACACTTAGTGGTTAACTCATGAAAGAGAGCCTCAAAGCTATGTGATGAATTCCTGGATAGATTTTCAATCAGAATCATAATGCCTGTTTTTTGTTTAAAATGAAAATTAAAGTACAATTAATACTTACCAAAGAATGCAATCATTTCAGCAGAGTCAACTGGAGTTGACTTAGCTGAATCAGTGATTCCGAATGGGGTTTAAGATGTTGCCCAAGCTGAATTAACAATTCCAGCACTGATTAGGAAGAACTCATCAAGAAACATCAGAAGCAAAGGGGTCAGAAAGCTCTCGGGATGCTGCATTCCACGAACAAGTTCAGTATTTAAGAGGGCTGGTCCTTTAGGTGCCAGATAAACTCCTGGCTGTGCTGGAACAACATCCTCCTTTACAAGGTTTGTTGTAATGAAACTGAGAGGTATTTCTTTTACCCCCTTTGGCTCTCTGTAAAATTAATAATAATTGTTAATCAATCAGATTTAATATAAGATTACCTTAGCAGGAGCAGGCTGGTCCTGGGCAGTTGGCTGGATTATATTCTCTGCTGAGGGAACACTGCTCTCTTCCTCCACTTCAGCTTGTTAAGCAGGAAATGAAATTACAATTATGATACCTGTCTCATTCATCTTAGTCAGTTGGTCAGAATGTCCCTGAGAAAGGGCCCCAGCTGGCTGTATCTGCTAAGTGCTTTGAAATTGATTTACAAAACCTGCTGTTCTGCTGTAAGTTCCTGCACACTCTTCTATGTGTTTATTTTTAAGAAATGCTCTGGTCAAATTGATGGGCCTACCATCTGGTCTGTAATTCCAAGTGAAGTCAGTGACTGCTGACTGGCAAGCACCGTGGAGGTCACAAGTGAGGAGCTGATCTGCGACTGCTCTGCAGCAGGTACTCTCTAAAAGTATTAAATCAATTGATTAAATTGAAAGATATTGCAAACGGTTATTGGTGAATCCGGAATGATGTTGCTCTGAGTCTGAGTCTGCGAGAGGTTCATTTTCTCCAGTGATGAGAGATGCAAGCCAGTGCCTGGCGCGGGAAGCTGATCTGCTGGAATGCACATGTCCTGGGAAGGAGCTGCCGAGTAGGTCATCAGGAGCCCCTCTGGAGTCATTTGCGTGAGCTGCTCTGGGGCCCCGCCGTTTTCCGGTAGTGCGTCGGCCGTGCGACGCTTCTGCGGGAGAAAAAAGCCGTGAGCACACAAATTCCTCTCGGGAAGCAATCCCAGAAGTACCTTGGAGGGCTGCTCGACGAAGTCCATGGCGGTGTTCTCCGATTCTTGGGTGTTGGGCTCTGCGCGTGCCGAATTCCTTGGGTTTTTCCAAGTGGTCAGACGGTAGATAGCCCCGCAGGGTTTGGTCAGACGTTAGATAGCTCCCGCCATTTTTGGCAGACGGTAGATTCGTTTTTCCACAGACTCTAGACGGCAAGGGAAACGCGTAGTGCATTTTTGCATGAGGGAAGAGCGAGGGAAGCGAGGGGGAAGGGGGGAGTCGTCCACAGGGTGCGGGTCATGCTGCCCCCAACGGGATCGCTACACGCGGCAGTCTTGTCGCACGTGTGTGGTGTGCATGTGTGTGTGGGTGTGTGGTTAGGCTTAGTTGAAGCTCTTGCCGACGAGGACGAAGCTGAACGGGTCCCCCGTCAGCGGGCTGACCGCTGCCGGCCGCTGCTTGCGCACCAGCGACGCCGAGCCGAGCACCTTGGAGCCCACGCGCCTCAGCGGGCCCCTCGACTGCGCAGTGGACGTGCGCACGTTGGCGAGGGCCGACAGGGCGCCGCCGCCGTGGGGCAGCAGCTGGCGGGCAGAGGAGCCCTTGACGAGCGCGTTGGACGAGCGGCTGCGCCAGCGCGTCCACTCGAAGGTGCGCTCCTTGCGGGCGTCCTGCTCGTACTCGTTCTCGTAGACCGCGTGCTCGGGGACGCCGGCGGCCAGCAGGTCGCTGTTGGCGACCATCCGCCCCGCGAAGAGCGAGCTCAGCAGGCCGAGCTGCTCGGCGCGCAGGCTCCACTCGCTCGCGACGCGCGGGGGCGCGGCAACGCTGGCGAACGTCGACGCGCTCATGACCTGCGCGCCGATGGACCTCGCGTGGTACTCGGCCTCGCGCAGCTTGCGGCGCTCCTCCACGAGCGCCTGCACCTTCATCATCGCCCCCACGTCGACGCCCGCCAGCGCCCCGGCCTCCGTGCTCGGCCACCGCCGCCTCGCGCGCCACCACGGGCGCCGCCTGCATCTTGCGCAGCATCAGCAGCTGCGCGGGGTCGTCCGCGAGCGCCGCCGACGACGACGCCGCCGCCGCGGTGCCCCTGCCGCCCGCGGCGAGCGGCACGAGCTGCAATTGCGAGCGCGAGTACGAGCGCGGGTTGTTGACGCCCGCGAGCGCCAGCGAGTAGGCGATGGGGTCGAACAGCGCGGGGTCCGTCGGGAGCTGCCCCAGCAGGCTCGTGCTGCTGCCGCGCGACCGCATGCTGCTCTGGCTCTTGCGCACGGCCGTCAGCGGCGTCGGGCGCCCGCTGCTGCCCGCCATGAACGACCCGCGCCTCGCCGCGTTCTGCACGGGCTGCGGCGCCGTGCCCGCTGCAACTGCCGCTGCCGCCCCGGGCCCGGGCCCCGGCCCCTGCGGCGCCGGCGTCTGCGCTGCCCTACGCGCCCTGTCCTTGTCCTTGTCTGGCGTTGCCAGCCTCTCCTGCTGCTGCACGGTCATCGATTGCGGCTGCTGCTGCTGGGTCCGCTGTCCCTGTGTCGTTTGCGCCTGCTGCGGCTGCGGCAGCTGTAGCTGTTGTTGCTGCTTTTGCTGTTGTTGCTGCTGTTGCTGCTGTTGCTGCTGCTGCTGCTGCCTGGCGACGTGCTCGGCGATCTGCTTCTGGAGGGTCGAGTCGGGCAGCGGCAGCCCTGCGTCGAGCCGCTCGACGACGGAGTTCGCGAGGCGGTCGTGCGCGCTGCGGGCCCTCTGTATCGTCTCGAGGTTCTCCACTGTCTTCTCCCTCAGTTCCGCTCGTTGCTGCGCCGGGCAAGTCAGGCGAGGAGCCCCCAGCGCCCCAACGAGCCGCTGCGTGCCTTGGTGAGGTCCACCTCCTGGACCTGCAGGTCCTCGATGCCGGCCTGCACTCTGTCGCGTTCCTGCGTGAGCTTGGCCAGCTGGCGCTCGAGCGCATCGGGCGTCTCGGTGGTCGCTGGCAGCGCGGCCGGGCCGACGCCGCCGACGCTGAACGAGTCAAGGCGCACGGGCAGCGGCCGCCCCTCGGCCGTCGCGATGGTGTTCTCGAGCAGGCTGATGCTCTCCATGACCTCGGCCTTGGCGTTGCGCGCCTCGAACAGCGCCAGCCGCATGCGCTGGTTCGTCAGCTGCAGCCGCTGCGCCCCCAGCACCGCCTCCACCTCCGTGACAGTCGCGGCCGACACGCGGTCCACAGGGCCCTCCTCCTTCTTCCTCTCCGCCTGCCCCTTGTCCTTGTCCTTTCCCGCCTCCTTGGCGTCGGCCGCCCCCTCCGCCGCCTTGGCCTGCGCCTGCTGCTCGTCGCTCTGCTCCCCAGGAGGGGTGGGTGTTGCGTATGTGTGTGCGGGGCTGCGCACGAGGAAGGCGTTCTTCCAGAGCTCCGACTGCGCCTTGAAGCGGTCCTGCGCGACGGCGGTGGCCGTCTCCTCGTCAAACGACGCGTCCTCGCCCTCGAGCTCCTCAAAGTCGAACGGGAGCGCCTCCTTGCACGAGTCCTCACTGCCCTCGGCCTCCTCCCCGCTCTCGTCCTCCGACGTCGACGTCGACGACGAAGACGACTGCTCCTCCTCGCCGCCCTCTGCCCCTTCGGGCTCGCCGCCGTCCCCCTCCTGCTGCTCGTCCGCGAACGTCTGCGACTGCGCCAGCGACGACCGCCCCTGCTGCTTGCCGCCCTTGCCGCCGTCGGCCGCGGCCTTGTCCCTGCGGTCCCGCTGTTGCGGCGACCGGGGCTTCGCAGCGGCGGCGGGCTTGCCGGCGTCCTGCTGAGGCGTCGCCGCGCGGCTCTGCGACGGCGACCCTCTCTTGGGCCGCACGTCGACGCCCGCGGGCTTCTTTCCGACCTCCGTCTGTATAACTTTGCGCACCAGCGCCTTCATCTGCTTCTTCCCCGTCGCCGGCCGGTCCTGCGCCTTCCTCTCGTCGCCCTGCTGCTGCATGGCGTCTTGGTCCGCCTTGGCCTTCTCTTGCTCGCCAGCGAGCTGCTGCTGTTGCAGCTTCTGCTGCTGCTTCTTGGCCGCTGCCCGCTTCTTGCGCTCCCGCTTTCGCTTTTGGCGGTCTGCCGAGCCCGGAGCCACGGGGTCCAGCAGGTCCGCGGGTATTGATGGTAGCGCATCGCCCCCGGTCGCCGCAACGGCGCCGAGATCCGCCGCCTGCGCGAGCTCGATGACCCGCATGTCTCGCCGCATCTTGCGCGCTCGTCTGCGGGAGCGGCAGTCCGTTAGTCCGGTGAGAGGCGCGCCTGCGCCTGGTCTGCTCGCTCGTGTACCGGTCTGCCTCGCGGGCATAGCGTATTCGCCGCGTCTCCCAGAAAGAGGCCTCCTCCTCGCGGGCCTTCTCGTCGCTGAGCTGCAGGCGCGTCTGGATGGCCGAGAGGCGCTCCATCTGCGAGGCGCGCTCGCGGAGGCACCAGAGCATCTTACCCTCGAGCTCGCGGACCTCGATGCGCAGGTCCATGAGCTCCGTGCTCGCTGCCAGCTGCGGGTTCTTCATCATGTTGGCCTCGAGCGTCGCCAGCTCCGACCTGCTGCGGTCGCGGTCTGTTTGCGCGTGCGCGATGTCGTCCATCACCAGCGCGTGCTGCGCGATGATCGCTCGTATGTTGCTCCTCGCCCTGTCCAGCACTATGTTCTTCGCTGCCCTCTCGTGCGCTGCGCGGCCCTGAGTCCCGTGCGGGGGGCAGTGGATGGGGGGCGTACCGATAAGGGCGACCTTCTGCTGCCACTCAGCGCGCTCGGCCTCCTCTGGCAGCAGGTGTTTGCGCAGCTTGCGGCGGAGCATGCGCAGCGTGTCGACGCGGTTCTCCTCGACGGCGCACTCGATGCGCATGCGCTCGAACTCGGCGCGCGAGGTCTGCAGCGAGTCCTCGAGGCGGTGCACCTGGTTCTTGTAGGCCTCTGCGGCCTGCGGGCTCAGGCCCTCGCTGGCGGCCGCCAGCCTGCGCATCAGCTGCTCGGCCTCGACGTCGGCCGCGTCCTTGGCCGCGTCGCTCGAGAGCTGCTCCTCGGGGAGGTCCGCGCAGCGCTCGCTGAGCGACCGCGGGAAGAGCTCGTAGATGGTCTCGTCGGCGGCGATGCCGCGCAGGTGCACCTGCCCGCGGGCGACGGCGAGGATGCGGTGCTGGTCGATGTGCTCGTGGAACTCGCGCCAGCAGTCCTCGGTGCACATGATCGAGCCGCCGTTGGCGAGCTGCGCGATGCGCGCGGCCTTGTTGACCATCTGGCCGACGTAGTCCATCTTGCCGCTGCCCTGGCTGACGACGCACTGTGGGTCCCCCGAGTTGAGGCCCATCCGCAGCCGCAGCCCGCGCATCACCGCCGATCCCGACTTGCCCACCACGACCGCCGCCGACGGGTGCTGCAGCAGCTTCGCCGGCCAGTCCGCCTGGTTCACCATCTCCTGCACCTCCACGCAGAAGCTGCGAGAGGGTGGAGGGAGAGGTAAAGAGAGTGAGTACTGAGGGGGAAAGGCACAACAAGGGGGAACAGGGCTCACTTGATCGCCGAGACCGGAGAGCTGAAGGCGATCATGAAGCTCTCGTTGTCGCTCTTGACCTCGTAGCCGCCGTTGCCCGCGATGCTGGCCCGCACTATCTTGCCCTCAGCGGCGGCCGCCAGCGTCATCGTGTCGGGCATCGCCTCCCACAGCGCGCTGCTGTCCTCCACGTCGAGGAAAACTGAGCAGCTCCACGTGAGCAGCGCACAGTGGCAGAGGGGATGTGGAGCGCACCGATGGTTACGTGGCCCTGGGGGGCGTCGCGCTTGATGCCGAGGGCGCCGGCCTTGCGGACCTCGTAGCGGGCGACCTGTCGGGCGAGCGAGCACAGCTCGGCCTTGACGCGCGAGAGGTGCACCTCGACGGCGTTGATCTGCGACGTCTTGGCCTCGGCGGCCACGTTGGTCGCGTCGATGGTCTTGCGGATCGTCTCGTTCTGCGAGCGGCGCCTCTCGAGGTCCATCTCCGTGTCGACGACCTGCTTCTGCGTCGTCGAGCGCAGCGTCTCGATGTCCGAGCGCAGCGTCTTGAGGCGGTCGGGCCACACGGAGACCTGCGCCTCGAGCCGCGCGTTGTCGACCTGAGTCGCGTAGATCTCCGAGCGCAGCGACCGCAGCTCGGCCTCGGCCTCGCGCCTCTTGGAGGCCTCGTGCAGCGTGTCGGTTGTGTTCTCGTCGATGCGCTGCTCGAGCTGGTTGCGCTCCTTGGCCTGCGAGGCGGCCTCCTGGTTCTGCTCGCGCCAGGCGAGGTCGATCAGGTCGTCAAACGCCTCGTACTTCTTGGTGAGCTCCGCGTTGACTGCCATCGCCGACGCCAGCTCCGCCGCTGCAACAGCCACCCTCTCCTCCATCTGCTGCGCCTTCTCGACCACCATCATCACCTCCCGTTCGTATCTGCGCACAGATCAGTTCAGTTTTGGCGCCATGTGTGAATGATATGTAGAGGGGTGAGACAGGCGGAACGGAGCGCAGCGCCAATGGTGAGTGGGCACGTATGTGTAAGGTGAAGGCACAGCGAGAGTTGGGTGTGCAAGGGTTGGAGCACGAGTTTGTGGCTGCTGCCCGTGATGGGGACAGCTGTGTGGGAGGATCACTTGCCTCTTGACGAGGATGGGCGATATGGTGGGCTCCCCGGAGATGTGCGTGGAGCCCGGGACGATGCCCGACAGCGAGAGGATGAGGTCCGCGTGGTGCCGGTCGGGCTTGTCCATCGCGGGCTCGGAGCAGCACCGCGTGGCCGGCCGCGAGCGCTGCGCCCGCAGGACGAGGGCCTGTCGCCAGCAGCGGTCGAGATACGCCTGCGACTGCGGGCTCAGCCGCTTCTTGATGCCGCTGTCCACCACGAGGCTCTCCGCCTTGGCCTCGAGCTGCGACACCAGCCGCCGCACCTCCTCCGGCCCCCCGCCTCGCTGTTGCTTGCAGGGCCGTGGGAGCAAGGGGGAGAGAAGGTAGAGGTGAGTTGCTGGGCTCGTGCTTGGGGCCGCGTCCCTCCGTGGGAGTGGGAGGGTGAGTGTCTTTATCTGATCCGTGGGCCCCCCGTTTCCGGAAGTGGCAGGAACAATTCGAGCACAGAAATGCACGGCAGAGCCCGTGTGTGAACGACGAGCGTGCCCCTGCCACAGCGAGGGGCACGGCGGGAGTGCCCTCTGCTCGGGGCGTGCGGTGGGACTTGCCATAACGGCCGCAGAAGAACAGAATAGGAGAGGAACGGGGGAGGAAAAGAAGCAACGGCGAATAAAACGGGAAAATCGAGCGAAATCCGCTGTGGGCCAGTGCCACTGGGGTGGGCGCCATCTGGCCCGGACACAGCGCTGTCCGATCGCGGTAGGCACTCCCCGGGGTGGGTGCACGGAGGGGGAGGAATGGGGCGGGGTGCGGACCCTGGAGAGGGGCGGGGAGGGCTGCTGGGGGGGCGAGAGCTGGCGCGGGATCGGGGGCAGCTCCGGGGGCGCCGTCAGAGGGGCGGAGCCCTCGGGACACGAGTTCCGCCTGCGCGAGCGGCCCTCTCGGGACATCGCTGGGGTGCCGCGCGTGCGCGGCCGGGCGACAGGGAGCCCGGCGTCTATTTTTAAGCGTTCGCCACAATTGGGCAGCCAAATATCTTGTGGTGGATATCTTCAGCGCATCGGGAAAATGAAAAACACCCTTTTGACCGATCGGGGAGCGAAAAGGCGCGCTGCTGTTGACGTGGGTGATGTCAATCGGTGCGCGGGTCTCTGTTTTTTTTCTATGTTGCGCCCTTTTCTTTTCGTTCTTTGCTCCCCTCGTCCTTTGTCTCGCCGCTAGCAAGATGGTGCGAAGCCCTCCCCGTCCCCCTCGCCCCCCACCTCCCTTCCTCTCCCTCCGCGCGCGGACACCCCCCCCGCCCTGTGTGTGTGCGCCTCGCTCTCGCTGACGGATGGGCCCTCTCTTCCCCTGACAGACGACCCGCCTGAGGAACACCCGCAAGCTCCGCGGTCACGTGACCATGGGTTGCGGTCGCATCAGTGAGTCCCCCAGCGCCTTCCCCTCCCCCCACCCGCACGCGCTGTGCCCCTCCCTCGCGGCGGCGGACGGAGACGGCGTGCTGCGATATCTTTGATATCTCTGTGGTCCCGCCGCTGCTCCTGGGGGGCGCGCGTGTAGCCAAGAAGAGCCCTCGCCCCTAACGCACCTGCGCGCGCGCGCTGCTCCGCCGCACAGTCAAGCACCGTAAGCACCAGGGTGGCCGCGGTAACGCCGGTGGCTTCCACCACCACAGGACCCTGCTCGACAAGTAGTACGTAGAGGGCCCCTCTCTGTTTCGCCCCTGTGCTGCAGTGCGGGTGATTAATGAGATGCTTTTCCCGATACACAGCCACCCCGGGTACTTCGGCAAGGTCGGCATGCGCCACTTCCACTACAAGATCAACAAGTTCTGGCGGCCGTCGACCAACATCGACGCTCTGTGGAGCCTCGTCCCTGAGACCATCCGCAAGAACTGGAAGGAGGGCGATCCCGTCCCCGTCGTCGACGTGACCAAGAAGGGCTACTTCAAGGTTCTGGGCAAGGGCCACCTCCCCACCCAGCCCATCATCGTGATGGCCAAGCTCTTCACCAAGCGCGCCGAGGACAAGATCAAGAGGGCCGGCGGCGTCTGCATCCTGACGGCCTAAATCGGATCCGTAGTGGGCATGGTCCACTCGCCCCCTCTCGTCGACCACCGAGGGGGTCGCAGCAGGCGTGAACTCAGAAAAGGGAGCACAGAAACAACAGCTTGGTTCCAAAGCTATTGTCATTTGTCATTTCAGCTGTATCGTCTTCAGTGGTCCCCGAGCTCGTGGTTGTGTGGCTACTTGAAAATGTTGTTGCAGCGCAGAAAGCGCCGGTGTAATAACCGCAGCACGAGTAACTTGAGTTAATCCGAAGAGACAGACAGGCGCGAACACGTAGTCGAATGATGCGCAACTCAGCTCCGCTTGTTCAAATGTACAGCGCACACCAACTGTCCCATCAGACTAGTGTTTCATTGCGTTGCTCGCTTGGGGCTTGGGTGGTCGGGGGGCAATGAGACCGCACACACCACACGGACCACACTGAGCGTTTGCCTCAGTCGGAGGCTGCGACGACAGCGACATCCTTCCTGACATCAAAGTAGTAGTCGGTCACGTCGCCATTGGCGAAGTGCAGCGGGTAGGCGTTGGTCGTAGACACCGAGCAGGGGAGCGGCAGGTGCGGGCTGGTCCTGACGAGCTTGCTACGCGTGCCCGACGCCTTGTGCTCGAGGTAGACGTTGCCGGGGACGCTGCTGATCATGTGGAACGAGCAGTCCGACTCCCTGCCCGCGCAGTGGAGCGCACGGAACGCACCGTTGTCGTTGGCCATGTAGATCGAGGACCCTACCTGGTTCAGGCGGACCGACACGGCGTCGTTGCTGCCGTCCAGCCCGGTCTCGAGGACCCAGAGGGCGCTGTTGCTCCAGAACTTGGCGCTCCAGATGTCCGAGGGGCCGTTGTGGAACGAGCAGGGCTGCACCCACCCGTAGATGGACGTGTTCCCGGGCGAGAAGACCAGCGTGGGCTCGTTGATATCCCACGTAGCCAGAGTAGCGTTGGGGTTCTCGACGAGGCCGACCGAGTTCGTGCACCCGTACGACGACGCGCTGCACGGGCCGCTGAGCGTGCTCAGCATCGTCACGTACTTGTTCCCCTGCTTCAGCGAGAAGTGGGCGGCGTTGGCGAGGCCGGCGACCTTGTTGAACGTGCACTGCAAGTGGCGGGAGAGAACTGTTCAGAAACCCGGGAAAAATCGACTCTCATTCGTGTACCTGCGTGACATTGCCATCGGCGGCGGCGAAGAGCTTGAGGGTGCTGACGCCGTCCCAGCAGAGGTACTTGACGGGGTACTCGGGCGACTTGATCGAGATGGCGGTGGCGTCGGACGCCTGCGCCGTGTCCAGCGGCGACGTCAGGAACCACGTCCTGTCGATCTTGCCCCAGATGCTCATGGGCGAGACATACACTGCACCGAGCACACAGGCGGGGGGGACGCGTCAGCATGCTCCAAAACTCGGTAGAAAAACGTGGTGTGTTTTTTTTAGTGCGCACAGGTGCCCTGGCAGCGACGGAGGACAGACGCCCCGTTGAGCTCCGAGTGGAAGGCAGCCACGTGATCGCGCGCGACGACAGAGGCCGCGGAGACCAGCAGCAGGGTGGCGATTGCACGAGACCACATGGCAGCAGTGCCGATCGCAGGGAACAACAGGTGCAGTGTAAATAACGAAAATGAAACAGGCTGCTTTCGACTAAAGGGCAGATTTATGTCGGTGGCTATCCCGCAAATCTCCTGGTGCACCCGAGATTATGTGCACTGCATTTGTCTAGCAATCCATATTGGGTATAATTTAACCGCTACTATTGCAGGCTTGCCCCGGCAGACCCTCTCCTGCGCTTGGTCGCCCGGTTCTCAATCCTGGCGTGCCGCACAATCCAAGAACCTCATCGCATTGAATCCAAAGAAGACGGAAAAGTACATGACAGAATAAATAGTTTTTCCAATCTGGCAAATTCTACACTGCACCAATGACCCTGTCCACACAGGGAAGGCCAATCAGGAAAAATCTGTGTCGAAGTATCTTAACTATTTGGAATTAAACCTCGGAATGTGCGGATCAACTGACTTCTCCTGGTTGACTGCCCCTCAGGTCGCACAGGGCAGCTCTCCTTCAGGATGAGCTCGGAGCCTATCCCCTGCCGGGCCCCTCCTCCCTGTCCCCAAATTCCGGGAAGACTAAGGGCACCCCGACCAGCACTGTGCTCCACCTCTACCTCTCGGCCACGTTCCCAACCCCCACGGGCCTGGCCACTATCTCCCTGGGCCAACCAGTGGAGTCCTTCATCGGCGGGCGCCACGGGAACACGAGGAGGGGCGTAGTTCTCGAAATCAACGATGAGGTCAACACGTGGCAGGAATTCCCACAGACATCGCACAAGTATCTGCGCACAGAGAAGATTCAGACGTGCCATAATTCTCGGAATCAGAAGGAGGATGCTGGGGTACATACTGGTTCTGGACGACAACACCATCGCGCGGACAGAGTTCCAGTGGCGCAACACCGTACCGGACAACAGCCAGCAGGGAGAGTCCGCACGTCGGATGATCGGCGATCTCATCAACAGCAGCTCTGAGCGCGAGCCACGGTATGAATCCAATCAGATTCAGGCAGATTCAGATGAATTGAAATTTCACCGAAGGGTCCTGTGGAGGCTGCAGTTCGCAGAGCACAGAGTGCATGCCGTGACAGAGCTGGCGAGGCTGAGAGCAGGGTGCCCCACAGAGGCCTTTGAGAGCTCCTCCTCTGGGTCCGACGAATCCGATCCGAACCAGAAATCTCCGTTCCTTCGCGTCAACGGATTCACGTGCCGCCTGTCGTTCACGAAGACGCAGTTGGTCCCAGACACGGACCACACGCTGCCGGGATTCACAGGCCCGCAGACGGCCCAGACGCCAGAGGTCGAGCGCTGCCTGAGGATTCTGGCCCACGCGTACGAGGCACCGGCGGTACAGGGCTGGGCCGGCAAAGAGGATGCCGTTGCCACCCCATCCGAGGCCACGTGGTCTCCCAGCCCGCCACTCAGATGGGGCTGAGGTGTAAGAAAGGTGATGCTATTGTGTGCATTGCTATACACACGAGTGCTATTCAATGAGAGGCTTCCCTTTGGAGGCCGAGGTTTCACGTCCGTGGAGTCAATTGCAATTTGTTCAGAGGTACGGGGTTGTGATGCCCGTGTCGAGGTTGACCGGCTTGTAGCCCGTGGACCTCTTGGTCGAGCGCCAGTTGACCCAGTAGGCAACGGCGAAGATGCCCCCTGTGATGAGGACACCTGCGCAGCAGAAGCACGCGATGGCCACGACGGTGTAGTTGAACTTCTTCGCGGCAGTGGCGCAAGGCTTGGGCACGTCGAACACGCTGTCCGCGGGCTCGCGCTCGTCCCACAAGAGCACCTCGACGCCGAAGGGCAGCGAGACGCCCTTGACCGAGATGGTCCCGTTGCCCCCGAGCAGCCTGGCCGTGCCAGCCGCGTAGATCACCTGCGCAGCCCTCGGTCAGCGTGCGTTGGCGACAGGCAGCCGGGAGAGAGCGCGAGAGTGGATGACGTCTAGAGAGTAAGAGGACAGCTCACCGAGGCGGCCACCACCGAGGCGTCGCTCGTCACGCGGCCGCCGCCGTCGCACGCGGTGGTCGAGTACACGTCGGCGGCTACGCCCCTCCACGTCACGCCCGCGGCCAGCGTCCAGTGGCAGAGCTCCCACAGCGCCTCGCCGCGCATCGCCTCGACGTGGTCCTCGGCGCGCCCCTTGCTCGCGTTGCACGCGCCCCCGCGCATGGTGGCGTCGTCCCACGTCACCGCGTACGTCACGTCGCCGTCCTCGAGCGCCACGACGGTCGCGCAGCGCGTGTACGCGCGCGCCACGTCGACGCGCGTGTCCACGCGGCCCCTGCGGCGCGCCAGCGCGTGCGATGACGTCGCGTTGACGACGGCGACGCCGCCCGCGCGGGCGACGAGCGAGAGGCGAGCCTGCAGGGGCACGGGAAGCTTGGGGGGCTCGTCCGAGGCGAGGGCGGGGAGGGCGGAGAGGGTGGCCAGGGCCAGGGCCAGCAGCAGGGGGAGAGCGGGGTGGGCGGTGGGCTCCATGGCGGGCGATTTCGCCGGTGCGCGGGGATCTGCGGAACGGGGAATATCTGCCTCGAGACAGGAAACGGGACAACCGGGCACCTCCGCGGAGGGGGGCCGGCCTTGGGTCGGTGTGCGCGGTATGAGGGCACGCAGTGCGACACCACCGAGAGGCCACCGCAGGTTGGCGAACTGCGAAAAACAACCTCTGAAACGAGGTTTGCAAAATACACGTGCTATCAATTGACTCGGTGTGGGTGGCCTGGGGCGCTATCCTCGCGCCCCCTCACGCCGGGGGGAGGAGGCCAAGACACCGCGCCACTCGGCTGCCAGGCCGTGGGTCCTCGCCTCGATTCCCGCGGGCCCGTCCGGCGGCGCGGGCATTGCGCCAGAAATGTGACAAAGCCACATTGCCATGGAATTACCCAGGAATTCCCCGGAGCAAGGCGAACCCGAGCGAAAGCGACGCCCAAGAAAGACCAATCGGCTGCACGTCAAGCGAACACGCCGGCCGTCTTCGTTTCCTCGCTGGGCTGGACCCATCGAATTCCACGCCATCATTTCCTTCCCCTCTCTCTCTCGCGCCGCCCTCTGTGTGCCCCTCTCTTGACACTCCTCGTCCCCCGCCGATGTCCCGCGCGTTCCACCACCACGAGGCTGGCCCGCAGAGCTGCCACGAGTGCTCCCCTGCCGCCGCTGCCGCCCAGGGCCCGTCAGTAGCCGCAGGGAGCCCGGGCGTCTCTCGATCGGGCAACTGCGATCTCGAAAGACCCGCACAGGGCTGCCTGTGCGCTGCGCTGCGCCCGGGGCCGCTCGACGCGCGAGGGCCGCGCGGCCTGGCGGTGCCCGACGGGCCCCCGAGGCTCGCGCGGGTCGCGCCGCTGCCGGACCCCGTCGGCGCGGTCTCGCCGCTGATTTTGGATTCGTATGACGTGGCGCTGAGCCCCGGCGCGCTCGCCGACGCGGCCGCGGCGCTGGGGCACTCTGGCGCGCCCGAGGCGTGGAGCGTGGGGCTCCTGGGCTCGACGTGCTGCTGAGGAGCGGGCCCCCCCACGGCTGGCGGGCTGCTGTCCCCGCGGGGGCGCTAATTCGCCCCCGAGTTAGTTGCACCGAGATGAGTTGTGTTGTGTTTTAATTCGAGTTTTTCAATACGTGAGGGAGTATGTGCAGTGAAAAACGGCGCGCCCCGACAAGGAAGGCGCCTGTGCAATACGACGACGGGCAGTTTTCGCAGTGTTCGCAGTGGTGCCGCAGACCCCCGAGCACGCGAGCGCGGATACCCGGCGTGGGGTGCGGGTAAGTGCCGACGTGTGCGGTTTGGATTGGTGGATGTTTGTGACTTGCAGATTCGGTACCCCCACAACCCCATAGCGGGGTGACCCGACATCAACTGCCTCTGTGCCCCTGTTGGGCCGGGAGACAGCGCTGGTGGGGCGCGTGCCCGGGGGTGCCACGGCAGCGCCAGAGCGCCCTTTGGTGAGCCCAACAGCTGCGGTCTCTGCATGATATAAAAAAGCAGCACTGTGTGATGTCAGCACAGGGCGCGCTGTGTTTTTTTTTTGCGCCCCCCCGCACCCAAAAGTTCAAAAACGCACAATTTTCTACAGTAACAAACAACAACACAGGAACACAGTGCAGCCCCCGCCCCCCTCAATCAACCGAAGGGACCCCGTTTGCCCCCCACCCCCCACCCCCTTCCCCCCCTCGCGGCCTCCGTCTCGCTCCTCCTCTCCTCGTCCTCGACCAATGGGCAAGCGCACGGCGTGGGAGCTGCTGGTGGACCCCGAGCCGGCGACCAAGTGCGCGCGGCACTTTGAGCGCGACCACTCGCCCTCGCCGTCGCCGAGCGCCGTCTGCCCCGGGACGCCGCCGATGAACCCCGAGCCGCACAGGGAGCGCTTTGTCGTCGATTTGCTCCTCGACAGCGACAGCTCGCCCGTGGCCAGGCCCCCCGGCATCGTCATCGTGCCCCCGAGGAGCGACCGCCCGCTCGGCTTCGCCGCGCAGTGCTGACGTGCGTGCGCGCGCGCGCGCACGCGGGGGCCGCCGCCTGGGCGCGCGGTCCGCAACAGTACCGAGAAAGCGGAGGGAAAAATGTAAGAATAATACACTCGCGGCGACCGGGAATCGTACTGACGACCCCTGTGTGTGCGGCGCGTACCTGTGCAGAGAGCGACTCTACCCGACTGTTATTTAACAAGCAACTTCCCCAATAGCGAACGCGACTCCCCCAAGGGGGGCGGCGAGAGGGGGACCCGCGGGACAGGCCGGGGGGCGCGCGGAGGGGCGGCACGACGGTCACAAGAAACTGCGCCGCCCCTTCTACACCCTTCTTCCTCGTTCTGGGACCTCTCTCTCCCCTTTCTCTCTTCTCTCTGTACTCGGACTCTTCAAAACAAAGCAAAAAGCAGGAACGGGGGACACCCCCTTAATTTTGATTGCCATCGACTCTAGCACCCGTGTTGCATGTCCAAGGTACACGCTGCGAGGTCCTCGCGGTGCACCTTCCTCGCCATCGACGCATTTTCATCCAATTTCCGCGCATTTATTGCTAACGTGTGCACCAAAAACGCGCTGTGTTGCAGTTCTGCTTCGAGTAAGACCCCAGAAACAGAGAGCGCACTTGTGCTGAGCTCTCGGGAGTTTGGCGTGTATCATTCCCACTTTTCAGCTGCATTGCGGGTACAATAGGCCGCATTAACCCCCATTCCCCGCAGCGGTTGTCCGTCAGTTTTACTTTATTTTACAATAAACGCCCTGCAGCCAGGTTCATTTGCTGTTCCCGCACTGGCACCACCTCCTCCCGGTCCCGTACCCGCAATGCGCAGCAGGCAGCCCACCCAGCGCAGCACGACAGCGCCGTATGGCGTTCTGGTCGTCTTGGGCTCGCCCGCGGCCGCTCCGCTCGCTCCTCCCGCCCCGTGGGGCCTCGCGGCCACCGGCAGCCCCGCCTGCGCCCTCCGCGCGGCGCCGGCAGGGCAGCAGCAGGGCTCGCCAGTCTGCAGCAGCGCCGAGGTGGTGCAGGCGATACACCACGCCTGCGAGCAGAGCCCGCTCTCGCTGACCCGCAGTCCGCGGACGGCCCGCGACCCGCGGTCTCCGCTCTTCGCCACCATCGCCCCGCTCGACTTCTGCGCCGGCTTCGACCTCGCCAGAGGTGCGCCCTGCGGCTCCCCCCCCCTCCCCCCTCCCCTATCGCCCTCTCCTCGGGTCCTTCCTCCAACAGACCTTCCCCAACAACGCCAAGCATTTGCGCGGCTTTTTCACGTGCATGTTTTTGTTCGCTTTGTTCGTCTCTTCGCCTCGGGGGGTTTTGCCTGACCTGAACGCGTTTTCCCGGCGGCGTAGAGATCGCGCAGTGCCCCGAGGGTGGCGTTGTGACCGTGCCGGTCGGGGTGCACCGCGTGGAGGGCCCGCTAGTGTTCGAGCGCGCCGTGTCGGTGGTCGGGGCGTCGGCGCAGTCGACAGCGGTCGCCGTGCTCGTGCGCTCCCCGGAGAGGCCCGCCGTCTCTGTCCGCCCGGGCGCGGTCGTGCGCCTCGAGCGCGCCAAGTGGGGCATCGCCGACGGCAGCCCTGACTCCTCTGTGCTCCTGCGCGCGACCGGCGCCGGCTCGGGCGTCGTGGCCACGGACTGCGCGTTCCGCGGGCCGCTGTGGTTCCGCGAGGGCTCCGCGGGCTCGTTCGCGCGCTGCGACCTGCGCGTCCCCTGCGGCGAGCTCAGCGCCGTCATCGCGACGGGCCGCGGCACGTCGTTCGCGGCCTCGTCGTGCAGGGTCCACGACAGCACGGGCGGCGGGGTCCTCGGCAGCGGCCCCGCGTCGACGGTCGTCATCGAGTCGTCGTCGTTCGAGTCGGTCCGCGTCGCCGGCGTCATCTCGCACGGCGGCGCGTCGGTGCGCGTCTCGCGCTCGGCGTTCGTCACGTGCAGCGCGGGGGCCGTCGCGAGGGAGAAGGGCACGATGGCCGTCGACGACTGCACGTTCGTCGACAGCGCCAAGGGCGCCGTCGTCGTCGAGACGGGCGCCTCGTGCCGCGTGGCCGCCTGCGACGTCCGGTCGGCGTGCGCGGCCACCGCCAGCCTCGCGGCCGTCGGCAGCGGCTCGGAGGTGCACGTACTCGATACGACCGTCGTCTCGACCGACGCCGTCGGTGTCCTGTCGTCGCGCGGCGCCCGCGCCACCGCCACGCGCTGCTCGCTCACCGGCGGCGCCGCGTCGTCGTCGTGGGGCGTCTGCGTGTCGCGGGGCTCGGAGCTCGTCGTCGACTCGTGCGTCGTCTGCGCGCACACCGTCGCCGAGGCGCAGGCAGACGGCGACTCGCGGCTGACAGTGCGCTCGTCGACTCTGCACTCGGGGCGCGGCCAGGGCGTCGCCGTCGGCGGCGACGCTGTCGCCAGCCTGTCAGAGGTCGAGGTCCGCGACACGACGGGCAGCGCGGTGCTGCTCAAGGACAGGGCGCGCGCCACGCTGGCGAGGTGCGCTGTGTGGCAGGCGGGGATGGTGAGGATTCAGGACAGCGCGTCAGCGAGCGTCATCGAGAGCGACGTGCAGGGCGGCATCGACTGCGGCGCGTCTGCCAAGGTGGAGGTGACCAAGCCCGTAGAGGGCTCGCCAAAGCCGTCGTCCGTCATTCAGAAGGACGTCACGGGCACCCAGTCTCAGAACCTGTAACGACCGGTCCATGCAATGCGTCAGGGGCAATTCATGTCACATTGAATTCAGAGAGCAAATCAAAAACCATGTACCATCATGTACTACGACAACAACCGCAGTCCCCACGCTGTCTGCTGTCTGCTGTCTGCTTTCGACGTTTGACCGCAGAGCACGCTAATCAGATGTAGCCAACGGCAGTGATCCTTCTGTGCAGAGGCATCCTTTGCCTTATTTAGCTGGGCGTCTAGCTAGCGAAGACCGGCAGTCTAGCGCTCCAGCAAAGCAAGACCGCGGTAGTGGCTACCTGAAGTGCCGCTCTCGGAACTCGCACTAACGAACAACACAAAGCAGAGCAGTCGACGGTAAACACATAGCGCGAGTCGAGTTGCATCGTGCGGGATGAGACCCCGCATCCTTCGCGCGCACTCAGACTCACATCATCTTCTTGGTGGCGGCCTTGCTGAGCAGCGTGGCCGCGTCGTCGCTGCGCTTGCCCTTGCTCTCGCCCTTGGCCTTCTCGCTGCGCACGATGCTGTCGATGGCCTCGGCCGTCGTCGCGTACGCAGAGGCCGCCTCGTTGTCGCCGCCGGCCCTCTCGATGAGCTTCTTGGCCGCACGGGCCTCGAGCTGCGCGGCCTCGTAGTTGCCCTCCTTCGCCAGCCGCGCCGCCGTCTGCGCCGCGACGGCCCCGACGACGCCGACGTCCGCGTGGCGCTCGGCCTCTGTGCGGTCCTCCGTGACGGGCACGCACGCCGTGGCCACGCGCAGGTGCACGGCGCCGTCGGGGCGCGTGAAGAGCAGCTGCACCTGGAAGGGTATCTCGTGCAGGGCGCTGAGGTCGATCTCCTCCTTGGGGCGGAAGCCGTAGCCGAACGTGCACTCGCTGTCGCGCGAGACGCTGCCGAGGTCCTTGACGACCCAGAAGCGCTGCTCGCGCTCGTCGGCGACCTCGCCCTGGAAGCGCAGGCCGCGGTGCAGCAGCACCATCGCCATCACGCCGAAAGCGATGGCCCGCGGGCCCCCGACGACGGCGCCGATGTGCGAGACCATCGCGCGCGGGTCCACGCGCTCGAGCGTGCCGGACGTCTTCTCCGCGACGACGCTGAGGTTCTCCATGCGGCAGTCGGTGCCCTCGAACGACAGCACCGACACCGACACGCCCGCGAGCAGCGCCGCCTCTGCGCAGTCGGTGTAGAACGGGACGAACGCGCCCTCGGAGCGCAGCGACCCGAGGCCCATGTTGGCCATGCCGTCGGTGCAGACGATGACGCTGGCCCCGCGCGGGCCGTTGGACGCGAGGCCGATGGCGATCATTAGCGCGGGGCCCAGCGCGGTGCTGCCGTTCTCCTCGAGCGCCCACACGCGCCGCACAAACGCCTCCTCGACGTCGCCCGCGGGGTCGCGCAGGGCGTACTCGGAACCCGCGCGCTGCAGCCGCTCGAGGCGGTTCAGGTCGTCGCCGGCGACCGTCACAGACTCCTGCTTGCCGTCGCCGACGATCGTGACGGCGTCGCTGAACACGACAAGGCCCACGCGGCGATCGGGGGTCTCGTGCGCTATCTTGCGCACCTGCGCGTCGACGGCCATCTGCAGCAGCTGCAGCCTGCTGACCCTCGTCGTGCCCGTGGGCCGCGAGTTGGTCTGCTTGGGCCTGTTGGGCAGCGCAAAGTCGCCGGGCACGTCGACGGTCGTCCCCATCGATCCGCTGATGTCGAGCACGAAGACGACGTTGGGGCTCGCGACCACCGCCGCCGCCGCCGCGGACCCTGCAGCCCCGCCGTCGCCACGCACGGGGGCGGGCGAGACGAGGTAGTCTACGCACGGGGCCGTCGGGACGTCGCCCTCGAACGCGTCGACGTCGTTGGGGTACGCGCAGAACTCGCAGACCCAGTGCTTGCGCGTCTCGGGGCCCGCGGCGGCCGCAGCGGCGGCGGGCGCCGCGCTGGAGCGCGCGCGCCCGACCCACGACTGGTTCTCGAAGCGCTCGTGGATGGGCGGGGCCGGCGTGAAGGTCGGGCCGAAGCGCACGGCGGTCATCTGGCGCTCGGCTTCGGCGAGGGTCATCTGCTCGAACCGCGAGAACGAGCTCATCATCGCGCCGCAGCGCCCGCAGATCACGGGGTCGCCCGTCTCCAGCGCCACCTCGTCCTCGAGCGTCTCGAGCCCCAGGCGGAAGACGTTGACGTCGGCCTTCTTGACCTTGAGCTGCGCGCCTTCGGCTGGCGCGGCTGCCGCGTTGGCGGGGCCAGCAGAGGCTCCGGGGGCCGTGATCCCCGAGCACAGCTCGCTCTCGTGGATGGTCTCGGCGTCGGCGTCGTTGACAACGTACGAGGAGGCCGACGAGGGCTTGGGGGCGCTCGCGAGGACCTTCGCGGGCCCGGCGACCTTGAGACCCGTGACGCGGCCGGCGATGTCGCGCGAGAGCATCAGGAACACGTCGTCGACGTTGGCGCTGGTCTTGGAGCTCGCCTCGATGTGCAGGATGCCCAGCGAGTCGCAGAACTCGCGCGCGACACGGGTTTCGACGGCGCGCTGGCCAGCGAGGTCCGACTTGAGGCCGACGACTATTTTGTTGACGTTTTCGCACGCGTAGCGGTCGACTTCGCCTATCCACTGCTTGAGGTTGTTGAACGACTCGAGGTCGCTGATGTCGTAGGCGAGCACGATGCCCTGTGCGCCGCGGTAGTACGACGAGGTGATAGTGCGGAAGCGCTCCTGGCCGGTGGTGTCCCAGATCTGCAGCTTGACGACCTTGCCCCCGAGGTCCACCGACTTGATTTTCTGGGCAGGCGCAGGCACGAACACCTCTTCAGGCGCAGTGCGCGACCAAACCACAACTGCATCACAGGCGCACAGAACGCCAACGCGGCTGGCACACAACGCAGCCACGCATCTCCCAATTCATGAAAGAGCTCAAGTTCCACGCCACACACAACGCCAACACTTGGGAGAGCTCGCGACACAACGTTAACCCAGATCGCTCCACAGTCTTCAATTGAATTACTCGAGGCACATCCGTTTTACTGCTCGCGTCCATGCGGTTGCCCACCGAACACTCGACCATCGATTCGCCCCAACGGCATCCGACGTACAAAGTCGACGCCGATGGTGGTGATGTGCGAGTCGGTGAAGACGTCGTCGCTGAAGCGGAGCAGCAGGCAGCTCTTGCCGACGCCCGAGTCGCCCACGAGGAGGATCTTGAACATGTAGTCGTACTCGGTCGCCGCCCTCGTCTCCTCCTGGTGCTTGTACGCCACCTTGCCCCCGAAGCTGAACAGCCCCTTCTTCTCCTTGCCCTTCTCCTTCTCCTTCTTCTCCCTCGACGCCATCGGTGACGTGGCTGACGTCGCGCTGGCCGAATTCGGGATTTTCTCAGGAGATTTCACGTCGGCTGGCGGCTTGGCGCTCGCGGCCTCTGCGGCCGCCGGGGGCCCGGCGGCAGCTGGGACGGTCGTCGAGGGCACCGGGGCAGCCTCGGCGGCGCCCGGCAGCACGAGGCGGAGCCTGGCGGCCGCGAGCAGCTTGAAGAACGCCTTGTCGAGGGCCGTCTGGGGGTCCAGCTCGAGGCCCCCGCGTGGCGTCGCGTACTGGCGCAGCGCCTCTGCCGCCCCGGCGGGCAGCGAGACGTGGACGTCGACGGGGGCGACGGAGAGGCGCTGGGACGCGATGGCGGCCGAGCGGAGGCGGTCGGGAGTCGTGGGCACACGCGTCTCGACGCTGAAGGCGCCGCCGCGGTCCGACAGCTCGAACCACACGGAGCGCTTGCGCCGGAAGAAGTCCATGCGGACAGGGGGCTCGGGATCGGGGACCGAGGCGAGATAGGCGCGAGGCCTCTGAGCGTACGGCTCTTCCGCAACCTGAGCAGAAAAACACACAGAGAGAAAGGCGGAAAACCGACCTGATCTCACACCGAAAAACGAGAAAAAAAAATCGCCCAGCCTCGATTGCAAACAAAGGGAACGGGAGTGGGGGGGGGCTTCGGTGCACACAGCCTCGTTGGCGTTGGAGGACCGATATGCCCATATGGCCGTTGAAATTTGCACTTTGAATTCCTTGAAAACTCGGTGCTCAGGTCCCGGGCTCAATCCTCCAGGTAGCTCCTCTCGCCTCTGAGTTTTCCCAGGCGCAGCCACTCCTCACCTTCGCCATGCCTGTATTGTGCTACGTGCGCCTGGCCTCACAGATCTGCTGACCCAAGGGCGTAGCACTGGCTCAGCTGTCGAGGCAGGCGCGGGAGGCGGTCACAGAACTGGGCCGGCGCATGATGGTCACATGGTCGTAAGTCCACTCCCACTCCAGTTGGAATGCAGTCCCACCCACATTGCCCAACACAGTTTGCAGTTTCATGCAATCAATCACAGAGGGGCAAACACTCGCCATTCAAGTTCTCTTGCGCTTGTGCATCTACGCGCCTAACAATGAACGGTTTTTTGATGGTTGACTGACTCAGGTCTTCGCGCCCACTCGCTTGCTTCGAACAATACACTGCGTCCATGTCTCCTGCTTCTCTCGCACCGTGGTCGTTCTGGGTCTACAGTGCGAGCTTCTTCACCTTGGCCATCCCCGCAGCTTGGTGACCCCTTGGGCTGTGCAGCCGAGGCGTGAACATTGCCGGGCCCCCGCTGATCGGCCTCCCGTCCCTCAGGGGCTGCAGCTGTGGCAGCACTGTCGGTGGCCTTCTCCTGGGGGACTCCAGCGGCAGTTCTGCCGACGCCTCGAGCTGTCCGATCCTGAGAGTACAACGGGGGGCATGTGAGGGCCGTGTGCCTTGATCAGCTGAGTTGGGACGGCCCGCACCAGGATCGGTTGGAAGCTGCGGCAAGGGAGGGCTGCTGGGCGGTCCGGAGGGTCTCCACGAGGCGCAGCGCCTCGGCCTGCACGTGCGCCAGGACTGCGCGGTCGAGAACGGGCGTTCCGGCATCGGAGACGTGCGTCTTGAACGACCCGATCTCGCTCTCGAGGTCGCCCAGAAGCTGGAGCACTCTGCTCGACATATGCCCACCTCAAGTTGCAACTCGGAAGGTGCTTTGTTTATGAACTAGTATCACGGCTTTGATACCCTGGCCTGATGTCCACGCACGTCGATGAACCCGTTGAAATCACCGACTCAGTCGTATTTCTGGAGAATCCATGAGCTTCGGGGGAGAGGCGGCACTGAGGAAGCGACCTAATGGGGAAAACCGAGACGGACCCGGATGAATCTAGAAGGCCCATCCGCCAGCATCTTTTTTCGGAGGCTCATCTACAAAATTCACCAGCCGACTGCTTCTGTGCGCCTTCAGTCGGGTTACTAAATCTGCAGTGCGCGTCGTGCACCCTCACGAAGTGAGCGATGAGTCCGAGGACCGATCAGCGAGCAAACCAATCAAGCAGATCAGGAGTCCACAGGGAGGAGCGCATACGTTCGCCAGAGCTTCGCCATGGGCATCAAATGCCCACCGCAAGCCACAGAGATGATGAAGACGGGTCAGAAACGCTCCTGTCCTCTCACAGCGCTGCGGGAGAAGGTGTAGTAGGTCCGAATGGACAGCAGAGACGGCTCATACTGCAAACGCCCCGCGAAAACACCGCATTAAAGACGCGCTGCTATTCTTGTCGCCAGGCTCCTTGAGAAGCGCAGCGGGTGTGGCGAAAATGAAGTCTGCTCGGGCTTTCCTTACTGAGCATCGGGCGTGAAAATGGTACGGTTCTGTATTTGTCAATGCTTTCCATCTCACCTCGCACCTGCACGCGCATACAGTGCGTCTGACACAGGCCGCGATTGGATCTAATCGGTCCACCATACCCATTCACTGCTGGCCCTGGCTCTTGGCCAGGCCTGCGCAGCTCCTTGCTGTCATTGCGCAGCCCGTATCGCGTGTCCTGGGACTGAACAGCGCGGGGCCTCCGCTGAGGGGCACGCCGTCCTTTATGGGCTGCAGCTGCGGTAGGAACATCGGGGGCGGGCTCCTGACGGGCTCCGAGGCTGCCATTCCCGGGGTGCCGTCTGCGAGCTTCCTGGGCATCCTCCTTGTCGCCACCGCGTTGCCGCCCACGGACAGCGTGCGCTGCCTGCGTAGATCCTCTGTGTGAGCCCTCGGGGGCAGAGACACCGGAATGGGAGGCTCACCACGAGGTCTTGTTGAGGAAGGTTGAGGGGTCGGCAGCGCGGGCGGCCGCCTTCTGCGTGCTGCGCAGCGATGCCAGGAAGCGCAGGCCTTCGGTTTGGACGAGCACCTGGACAGAGTGGTCGAACGCAGGCGTGCCCTGCTGGGAGACCAGCGCCCTGAGGGCGGCGACCTCGCTCTCGATGTCGGTCAGCAGCTGAATGACCCGCTCGGACATACTCGCACTCAGTGTGTGCCTCGTGAGTCCTCACTCTGTGAAACTATTGTGACAAATACAACGCAATATCGGTAAAGACCTTTCTCCTTGATGACGCGTGCACCTCGAACCGCACGCAGGGTTATAGGCACCACTCCTCGGTTTTCCGTAATGGGAACCACGAGGTAGTTTTTCAGAGGAACACGGTCGGATTGTAGATGGACAAAATCCCACGGTCTGCCCTTTTGGGCCACACGCCCGACTGTCACTACCGAAGACGGACTGGACAAACGCTCTTCGAACTCCGTCCCCCTCCCGAGATCAGAGCGAATAGTTGCACATCTCAGAGTATTGAGGTTTTGATACTGCTCGGCAATGTGAGCACAGCACATGCTGACCCGAGACATCGGTAGGGTACACTTGACCTTTTGACGGACCAGTGGGGCGATGCACGCCAAAAAATCCCCGAACCACACATGATTTGCCAATATGGCCCCGTTGGGTACCGTACACCGCGCTCGGCGCCCAATGGTACTCATTGTCCACAGATTTTCAAAAATAAACCCCTCACAACGTCGGCATCTTGGCTTGGAACGAGCAGTTTGCATGGTCATTGCGGCCCCGGGGGCTGCGATTCCGCGGGGTGAACACTGCTGCGCCCCCGGTGATCGGAGCGCCGTCTCTGAGTGGCTGAAGCTGCGGCAGAAATGCCCCGCACGGGCTCCTTGGCGTCTCCGCGACTGAGTTGAGGAACTCGGGTCCGCTCTCGTATGTACGGCTCATCCTAGCCACATTTGCGAACGCCGGGGACCGTGCACAGTCACACCATGGACGCTCGGGAGATGCGCGGAACGGGTGCTGTGCGGTGCGCAGAGTGGCCACGAGGCGCAGAGCCTCGGCGTGCACCCGCGCGAGGACAGCGTGGTCGAGAGGAGCAGCGCCAGTCTCCGCTGTGTGCATCCTGTACGACCCGATCTCCTTCTCCAGATCGTCCAGCAGCTGGAGCACTCTGCCCGACATTGAGGGAGCACCCGTGTTATTTGGCACAGAATTCAGTTGTGCTTTACTGTTATGAAGAATCAGACAACCTAAGAGCTCGCCCTGCCCGAGAACAGCACAAATCCATGTGTGGCGCGGATTAACCGCAACATAAGCGTCAGGAAAGGGAGACACGATACCAGGTGGCGAAATGCAGAATCGACCTCGCTCGCTATTTTTGGACTGTCCCCGCCATTCTCTATTCTTCTGCGGCTTCCAGACGCAACCATCCCACGGATTTCCTAGGTATGAAGGAGAACAACTATGGAACCACTCCGTGGCTTCTGTGGGCGAAGGGGGCGAACCTGAAAACGGTGTGCTGGATTCGTCGGAAGGAGGCATGATAGTTCGAGGGCGACACTGGAGGACAACGCTGGAAGCCTGCTGACTGAAAAAAGAGCGCAGCAAAGATGACACACAACTGATAACCGCCGAGGCGGCGAGCAACGAATCCGAGTGGTGTACCGATTGAGGCTCCACCATTTTGCCAGTTGACAAACCGACTCTTGAATTCAGCATTGTGTAATGCGACCTTGGCGCAGCTGGTAGCGCGTTAGACTGAAGATCTAAAGGTCGCTGGTTCAATCCCGGCAGGTCGCATTTTTGGAACTCTGAGCCGTGGTACGACGGCTTTTTTCTTCTGTGACCTCGTGGGGGCTTATGTTGAGTTTGCACACTGCAACAGCACACTCCGCACTGAAAATGAGAGAGAGCTATGGTGGAGTCAAAAACCGACAAAGTGTTGTATTCCCGGGGTGTCACTGAGAGAGTCTAATTTGTGGTGAGGTGTATGATTGCCTGCGTTCTGATAGCTCAATAACCGCATCACCTGGTCTTCTGCACTACTCGCATAGGCTCTCTGGCAGTGTTGATGCGTGGCGAGTGGCTTCTTGCGCTGACACCGGCGGGCCTGCCGTCCCGCAGCGGCCTCAGCTGCGGCAGGTACGGCATCATCGACCTCTCTTGCATTGCGTTTGTGCTGTCGGCGTCAGTGCATTGCCTGGCTGTCTCGGATGATTCCTCCATCTTCTCAAACCTGAGATAGTAGCAGCTCAGACCCGTTGACAATAAAGCAGCATTTGAAGCGCACACACCACGAGGTGTGAGGAACCGCGGAGGCCTCGGCCCTGTTGAAGCAGTCGTGTCTGGCAGCACGCAGGGTAGCCAGGAGTCGCAGAGCCTGCGCGTGGACGCTCTGCACGGCGGCCTTGTGGAGGCCGTCCCCGTCAGCTACACGCGTGCGGAACGCGCACAGTTCCACGTCGAGGTCGTCGAGCACTTCGTGGACTCTCTGGCTTGCCATGACGGTTCTTGGGGTTTGCGTATCGACTCTCGTCTCAGACTGTCTGAGAAATAGTAGTGACTGATTCGGCGACTGCCAGCAAATATGTGTATCGATTTGTAATTGGCAATACGACCTGATGAGGTGCTATTGGATTTCCATTCCACGTCGGAGAATCCGGCACTGTTCTACAGGCAGCGGTTTTCTCGGGGTTTGGTGTTTAAGGAGAAGAAATTGCCATGGCTGGTGCTTCAACTGAACGTGCAGTCGAACATACACTACAGCGAGTACACCAAACGCGCTGCGTGTAGCAGCGTTCACAAAAAACGTACTGCATGGTACAGAGGTGCGTCACCTGTTTTTCTTCCTTGGTGAGACCTCTGCGTGCCCGTCACCCCCACTGCATCCTGTCCCCACAGACTCAAACGATGACTGTCCATCAGGCCAGGGCCGTGATCATCACACAACAGTGCGGGGTATCAACCGAGAGCAGTGCACCCCGTTGCCTTCGGTCCGGGGTACCCCTAATTGCGACCTTCCGGAGTGCTGGGCATCTGTGTGAGAACGCAATGATACTCCCTTCTTTGATCTCCATTTTGGGACCGCCAACGAAATTTCTCCACGAGACTCACTTCGGTCTCGGTCCTCAATGGTTGAACCACCGAACTGTTGATCAAGGGGTGAAGTCCTCTCTCGGGCACTGAATGTGGCCATGTGCCAATAGAAATCGTATCGAGAACTAGGAAACCAGGAGGTAAGAGAATCTTGCAACTCTCCCGTGTCCTGCACTGCAGCCAGCCCACCAGCACAGAGTGGCATGCAAACTACCTTGTATTACAACCCACCGTGCCGCTCACGTGCTCACCACGTGGTACACACTCTACAGGGGTCTTTGACATCCACTCACCAGCGCCTGGGAGAGTTCGGCGTAACAGCGCCAGTTGCCCCTGCTCCGACCCGGTGCCCGTCTCGGAGTGGCAGGAGCTGCGGTAGGAACGTCGCAGACATCGTAGACGAGCGAGCGGACCTCGCATCCTTGGCCAGCTTCAGCGAGCTCGCTCCCTTGCAGCTCCCCTGCTGTCCAGAGGGCCCGCTGGCGTATTGCTTTGCCGCCTGGAGGAGCTCCAGGAGTCGCAGGGCCTCGGAGCGCACGTTGTCCAGCACCAGGCGGTGCACGGGCCCCTCGCCGCTGTCGCTCACGCGCCCCCTGAAGGCGCACATCTCCATCTCGAGATCGTCCATCATCACCAGCACCCTCTCGCGGTCCATAATGGGTTGCTGTGGTGCAAAGGGGTTTTATTTGCGTTGTGACCAATGAAGAGCGTTATCTCGGGTTTCCTCGGTGTTTCTGCAAAGAGGGTGTCCTATTGGGGGATCCACGAGGAAATGCCACGAGTCGGTTCAGATGATCAAGGAAGACGCAGTCCCATGCTTTCATAAACATGCAGCCGCCACCCGACTATGTTTGCCCTTTCACAGCGAGTTGGATGTGTTGTGTCGGTTGCCTCTCTGGCCTTCCGAAGCTCGGCAGAGCGTGCGAAAGACGAGCACTGATATTCAAGAAGGGAAGACAAGCTCCGCCAACTGGGGAGGCTCTACAGTGTTGCTATCACCCCGGCCACCATGAGAGCGAGAGAGAATCTGGCAGCCGACGAGAGCGAGACATAGCAGTCGTCCTTCTTGGTCGCCCCGAGGGACCTGGTGGTCTCCTTGTCGCCGCACTGCGTGCACTGGGCGTTGCCCGCGTCGGCCTTGTACGACCCCTTGGGGCACGCAGCGCACGTCTGGTCCACTGACCCGACGACCGGCTGGAATCCAGCGAGGCACGAGCACAGCCCTGCGCCCTCGGACGACGTCGAGTTGCCCGGGCACGGCGAGCACACGTCGCCGTTGCCGACGCTCTTGAACGTGCCCGCCGGGCAGGCCGTGCACGTGCCGCCCTCAACAGATGCGTCTCCCCTCCTTCCTGCGTTGCACACGCAGTCCGACTTGTTGGTCGATCCCGGCGTCGTCGATGTCGCTCCCTCAGGGCACGCGCTGCACTGCCCGTTCCCGACGGGCTTGAACAGCCCGGATGTGCACTGCGTGCAGACGCCTCCCTCCTGCGACGCGTCGCCGCCGTAGCCTGCGTTGCACAGGCACGACGCCCTGCCGGTCGCCCCGGTCGACAACGTCGATGCGTCTGCGGCGCACGGCGTGCACTGCCCGAACCCGGGCCCCGCCTTGAACGTGTTCAGGGGGCACTCCACGCAGGTGTTGCCCGAGGCCTGGTGCCCCGCTGAGCACTGGCAGTGCGACGCGTTGTACCGCTCCGCGTGCTCCACGCACTCGCACTCGCCGTTGCCGGCCGCCGACTTGGAAGCCAGGAAGCACTGCCCGCACCCCGCTGCTGACTTGGCGACGCCTCCGAATCCGGCAACACACTGGCACGCGTCCACGATCGTCTGGCCGCTGAATGCTGTCGTGCTGTGCTGCGGGCATTGCATGCACGCATCACTGCCAGCCCCGCCCTTGTAGGTCCCCTTTGCGCAGGGAGTGCACGAGCCCGGGCCCTTGGTGGCGTCGCCCTCGAACCCGGCAATGCACGCACACTTGCCTGCGGCCTCGACGGCGTTGGTGTCGTTGCAGAGGCACGGGTAGTTGCCCGCGGTGGGCTTTGTCGACCCCACGCACAGGTGACACGTGCTGCCCCTGGCGTCGCCTCCATAGCCCTCGAGGCACGCGCACTGCTCGCTCGTCGTGCCGTTGGTGGCCGAGTGCGGCGGGCACTGCTGGCACTGCGCGTTCCCCGCGGTGGCCTTGAACCACCCAGTGGCGCACGGCGCGCACCCGTTGGCTCCGCTCAGCGCGTTCCCGCCCGTCCCGGCGATGCACTGGCAGAGGGCACCGGTGGCGTCCGCCACAGCAGACGGCGAGAAGCAGTCGCAGGGAGCGTTGCCCATGGGCTTGGAGCCGCCCTGGCACGCGGCGCAATCGGTCCCCGCAGAGGCGTTGCCTCCGTAGTTGGCGATGCACTGGCAGCTGCCCCTGGATGTCGACGCCATCGAGACTGTGCTCGAGTGCAGCGGGCACGAGTTGCACTGCCCGTTGCCAGCGGTGCTCTTCCACGTCCCGAGAGGGCATCCCACGCAGGTGCCGTTGGCCGCCAGGGTCATTCCCGCGGCGCACAGGCACAGCCCGCTGGACCACACGGCGTTGGCGTCCAGGCAGGTGCAGCCCTGTATCCCCGCGCTGAACGCAGGCCGCGTCGAGCCCGCCGGGCAGGCAACACACTCGGAGCCCGAGAGGTACTTGTTCTCTGGGCAGACGCAGCGCTCGAACGGGGGCACGAGGAACAGCGGCGCAGTGGCGCCTTGGGCGGACCACTGCGAGAGTGGCATATCCACGATTGTCAGCGTCTGCCCTGTGAGCTCGCCGAGCGCCCTCTTGGGGCTGGTGACCCTCAGCTGGGCCGACAGCGAGACGACGAGGTCCGTGGCGGGCACGGGGCCGACACTGACGTGCAGCGGCTGGTCCGACGACCCGCTGGCCTCGGAGACGGAGACCTCGAAGGTGACGACCTGCTCCAGCCCGAAGAACCGCCCGGTGACCCGCACGACGCTCTGACGCGGGTACGACGTGCCAGTCCAGCCAAAGTCTGCTGTCAGCGGCACGAACGACGTGAGCAGGCTGCTGCCCGTGCGCTGTGCCATCAGAGTCAGCGTGATCCTGAACTCCGTGCGGCCCGTGAAGAACATGTCGACACCGAAGACACTGGCGTCACCCTCGCCCTCGACGAACGCCGTCAGGGTCTCGAGCGCGCCGACGGAGAAGAACAGCGGCACGGGCGCGCTCATTGTGTACTGAGGGCCCAGCGTCGCGAAGTCGACGTGCTTTACCGACGTCATCGCCCCGGGCGTCCAGCTCTGCGTGATGTCGCCGAGGCGCAGCTCGTACGGGTCGCTGGGCGCGTACGTCTGCGCACCGGCGGGGCAGGCGCTGCACGACCCGGTGAAGACGCTGTTCTTGAACGTCCCGGCCGCGCAGGGCGCGCAGGCAGTGCCGTTCCACCCGTAGTCCTGCCTGCACGCGCAGTCGCTCGCGCTAGTCGACCCGAAGAGCCCGTGGTAGCCGTTGAGGCAGTACGTGCACCGCGTGTTGCCCTGCGCGCCCTTGAACGTCGACGGGGGGCACAGGCTGCACTGGGGGCGGGGGATGATCCTGCGCCTGTCGGGCTGCCTGTAGTACTGGTACCCCGGGTTGCACGTGCACTCGCTCGCACCCGCAGCGCTCGACGCGAAGTCGGCGCAGGCCGCGCAGACCCCGGGGCCAGTGCTGGCCTTCGCGGTGCCCGCCACGCACGGTGCGCACGTTGTCGAGTTGCCCGAGGAGAGCTTCGCGGTACCCGCGCCGCAGGCGGAGCACTGTCCCGCCAGCGACTGGAAGCCGCTCATGCACTCGCACACGTTCGTCGAGGTGGTCATCAAATCGGGGCAGAAGCAGGGGTTGTTGGCCGAGGGCTTCGGGATCGGGCACGCGAGGCACGCGGCCCCGGTCCTCGCGTCACCGCCGAAATTGTCGTTGCACTGGCACGAGTCCAGCGATACCGCGCCGCTCGCGGTCGTGTTGCTGTTGGGCGGGCACGCGACGCACGGCGTGTTGGACGTTGTGTTCTTGTAGTACCCGAACGGGCACGGGCTGCACGCCTCGGGCCCGGGCTCGTAGCCGACCTTGCACATGCAGACTGCGGGATCCGCCAGCTGGACCTTGAGGTTGCACATGCAGTTGCCGTTGCCTGCGTCCTTGGTCCCTCCGACGCATGCCTGGCACGTGCCCCCCTCGGCCGACGCGTCCCCTCCGAAGTTGGCCTCGCACGTGCACGACAGCCGTGAGGGCGAGCCGCGCGGGGAGGTCGCGTGGGCGGTGCACGGCGTGCACGAGTCGCTGCCGACGGTTCCCTTGTACGTACCCTCGGCGCACTGCACGCACGTGCCGTTGCTGTGCATGAACCAGCCGGGCAGGCACTCGCAGGAGCCCCGGACCATCGTGGCCCCCTCCTGGCAGAGGCATCCCACAATGTAGCGGCTGAAAGTGAAGGTGGCGGGGGCCATCGTGAGAGGTCCCACGTAGGCGTTGTCCTCGGTCGTCCGCCCGAGCACGTAGACGTCATTCTTCCACGCCGAGTCGGGGCTCTGCTTGACGTTGATCGTCGCCGTCGTGGCGCTCGTCTGCTCGGCGATCAGCAGCTGCACGATCGCGGGCCGCGCGCCGAGGGAGCCGAGCGTGTACGCGGTCAGCTCGACGACGAGGACTCTGTTGGGCGCTGCTCCCGTGTAGCCCACAACGATCGTCGACATGTCCGGGTTGAGCGACGCCACGCGTTCGTCCACGTTGTTGTGTAGCGCCAGCAGCGTGACATTGTAGGGCCACCCGGAGGCGCAGAACTCGATGTTTCCCGCGGGGAAGACCGTCGCCTGATCGTCCTTGCAGTCGGGGAAGTACATGGCGAACGGCAGCTGGAACGTCTCCAGGAACTTCGGGCGCGCCACCACGGTGTAACCAGACACCCACTGCAGCTCCGACGTCACGTTGACGGTGTACGAGGACGTATCCAAGTTCGGGGCCGACCGGGGCGGGCAAGCCCTGCATCCCGCCATATCCGCGACTATCGCATACTCGCCCTCGCCGCACCGGACGCACGACGTCCCGTTCCACTCGGACCCAACGCCCGGGGAGCGGACACGGCGAGAGGAGCAGAGGCAGAGCTCTGGCGATGTCGCCCCCTGGATCATCGTTGTGGACCCGCCAGGGCACGAGGTGCACTGCGTGGCCCCGGAGACGCTCTTGTAGAAGCCCTGCCCGCACGGGGCTTCGCTATTGCGGCCGGGACCGGGAATGCACGCGGACACCCCCTCGCTGGAGACCCAGCCAGCCCGGCAGTAGCCGCAGAGCCAGTGCGACATCTCCTCGTTGCGAAACATGCCAGCAGGGCACGCCCTGCACTGGTCGCCGTCGTACCGGAAGTACCCAGGAGCACACACGCACGACGCCTGGTCCGCGTCGGGGACGCTGTGGCCGGAGCACGCAGCGCAGAGGGACGCCGAGTTGCCGTAGCCGGGCTTGACGGTACCCGAGGGGCAGAAAACGCAGTGCCCCGTGCTGTTGCGGTACATCCCGGGCCAGCACGAGCACGAGCCGTCGGGTGAGGGCATGTCGCACGAGCACCTCCTCCGCGCTTCACTGCCGGGTACCCTGGTCGGTGCTGTGTTGATTGTGCTGCACGTAACACACTCCAACTGGCCTGCGGCCCCCATTCCCTCGTCGCAAGCGCAGAACAGAACCGTGGTCGACCCGTTCAGTCCCAGAGTGGTGCTGTGCCAGCGGTAAGTCAGCGATGTGGGCTCCGAGGGAATCGCGAGTCACCTGTGAGGCGGGCAGGAAGTGCAGGTCGCGAGTGCCAGCGAGTCGCGGTACGTGTCCACAGGGCACTCGACACAGCGTCCCTGCGCCAGAACGAATCCCAGCTTGCACACGCACTGCCCCTCGAAGAACACCGTGTTGGGCTGATCGCACACGCACCCCACCGACCCCGTCGAGTCCGTGTGCGAGTTTGCCGGGCACGCTGTGCACTCGGTGTTGCCCGCCTGCGCCTTGTACATCTGCATCGGGCATCCCGTGCAGTTGGCGCTCCCCCTCGCCAGGCTCGCGTCTCCCCTGAATCCCGCTCGGCACTCGCACAGCGATGGTTTTGCCTCGGCGTTGTCAACGCACCCAGAGCAACTGAAGTCTCCGCTGCCTTCTTTCCACCCGCCGATGCAGCGGGTGCACCCAATCCCCGACGCATTCCCGCCGTGGTTGGCCTCGCAGGCGCACTGGCCAATGCTCATGGAGCCCACGGTCTCGGTGGAACTGTGCAGAGGACACCGGAGGCACGCGGAGCGCCCGGAGCTGGGCTTGTACGTGCCCACGGGGCAGGGGGTGCAGCCCTGCTCCGAGTCCTCGAACCCCGGCAGGCACACGCAGTGAGTGCCGTTCCACTCCGAGTCGATGCACTGCCGCAGCCTCAGGCACGAAGGGCTCCGCGGCTCGTCCAGGAACTGCCCGCGCACGCGGTTGACGAAGCTCGTGCTGTCCTTGTCGCTGATGGACAGGAAGCTCGGCGCCGTGAAGATGTGCGCCTGACTCTCGTACGACCCCAGGCAGTTCCAGTAGCCCGACATGTTGGACACCAGCGGCAGCGCGTTGAAGTGCTGCTCGACCACGAGCGAGTACGCGTCGTCGTTCCAGAACGACAGCTGCACTTTGCTGAGCAGAGACTCGACCGACTGCCCGCCCGACCACAGCGAGTTGATCCACGTCACCGTGTGCTGCGAATCCCCCCGCACGGGTGCTCGTCAGATCCAGTCGAACGTCTATGGGGGTGAGGCGGGGAGCTGGGGCGCACCTTGTTGTCGGCAAAGTGGTAGAAGTGGCCTTGGGTGATGTTCATGTCTTCGGAGTGGGGCCTCGGGGACTGGTTCGTCTCCATCACACAGCCAGCGACGAATCCGGAGGGGGGCATGTCGAAGAACGGCGACGTCCAGGGGTGCGATTTGATGACCTGTATGGGGGGCGAGCGGGCCTCCCTGGGGTCGTCGGGGATCCACCCGATGACGACGACGGGAGAGGTCGGCGTCGTCGTGACCGTCTCTACCGTGCCGTCCTGCGTCCTGAGGCTGTTGGCGAGGCCCAGGAGGTTGACCGTGCCCTCGCTGCTCAGCAGGCCGCCCCACGTGCTGTACCTCTCGTCCCACTTGTACTCGCACAGCTCAGGGGTCATTGTTCCTGATATCCCGCATTGGTACCCAAGATATCAGAATCCGAAATCGCTTGGGAAAATCAAGAGAATGCGCACTCGAGGTCTGGACGGTGACGCGGCAGTAGTAGTTCTGGGGGATCGCGTGGTAGGTGTTGCCCACACGCGAGTGGGCGTCCTCGAGGGTGTGCCTTTTGGCGGTCTCGAGCCTCGAGCCGGACCACTGGTAGTCCTTTGCGTACCACTCCCCTGCGACCTTGGTGGCACAACTCGCGACGCTGACGTCGTACACGTGGCCTGCGCTCGTGTGCGCCCCCGGTGGGCGAGATGGCGTCAGCACAGGGGGAAATCTGTCTCTTCCTGATGGATATTATCTCGGGAATCGGACCGTCGAGGTGAATCAGGGGCGACTGCGGCTGGTCGTCGCTGCGGTACGTCGCAGTGAAGGCGAACACGGAGCCCGGCTGCACGTCGGCCAGGCGCACGTAGTTGGGGTCCGTGCCGAACTCCACGATGTGGCCGTCGAGCCACACGCGGTCGTGAGCGCTGGGCCTCCACACGTCTGCAGAGAGGCGGGGGGAAGGAAAGGAAGCTGAGGGGAATGAACCGATTGATATCGATCTCCCAAGCCCAGGGGATATGTGGTGAGCCCAGGCCCAGGGTGCGGCAGCACTCGCGACGAGGGCCGCGGGGAGGAGAACGGATGGCGGTTGCCTCTGGCCAGCGGGGCAGCAGAGGGCCGCGCCGTTACAGTAACAACGGCCACAGGGGAAAAGGGCACGAGACGCAAAGGCCTAAAACTGATACGCCGAGGGAAATGCACCTGCGGGGGCTGCGGAGGCCAGGTGGCACGCCACGGCCAGGAGGAGCAGCGTGGGGTGCATGGAGGGGGGTGTTGGCCCTTGTTGGTGTGGATTGGTGGCTTGGGTGGTGTGTGCTCTCAGGCGGGTGGTTAAGAGAATGAGGAGAATGAGGATCGCCGTGCGGTTCAGATTCTACGCAGGTGGCGAGTGGAAAATCATGTGGCGGTTGGCGTTGCGTGTATGGGCGCAAAATATGTGACGGATTTGGCGTCGACGGGGTTTAAGGGTAAATTGTGTTTTCCGGTTATCATAACAGCACATTTCTCGCCACTGGTGGACAGAAAATGGATCCGGAGTTGAATTGGAGCGCAGCATGGACAAAAATTGCACTGGCCGGGACTCGAACCCGGATCGCCCGCGTGGCAGGCGAGCATTCTACCCTTAGACCACCAGTGCTTCACAGATAGTAGAATTTCCTATCTGAAGCTTGTGGACATACCGTTGTCCGATGTCATTGGGAGGTGGCCTGCTCTTTCATCTGATCCAATTGGCAAGAACTGTGTCTCGCTCCGAGGTCAGTGCCACTGCAGCTGTGGCGCCACGGCCTCGATCCCGCAATTCAAAAAACGTTGATGACATCATCGCGGGAGATTTTTCACACTGTAGCCCGCCCCTCCCTCCCTCCGGTCCCCTCAACCCGCGCAACGCACGATGCCGGTGTCCAAGAAGGTCAGCATGCGCCCCACCTCGGCGTACACGTTCTTCGTCAGCGAGAACTACAGTCCGCCCGCCCCCCCGCTCCGCCTCCCTCCCTCGCCTCTGCCCTCTCAGCGCACAGCTCTGCGCAGCACAGCACAGCCGCACAGTCGCACAGCCACACAGCCCTGCGTCCACACCACAGCCAACGGCAACACGCCAACCCTCAACGCCCAACCGCCCCCACCGCAGAGCGCAAGATGGGCGAGGGCGTGGAGCGCGGGGCGGTGATCACGGAGCTGGCGCACGAGTGGCAGAAGCTGGGCGAGGAGAAGAAGAAGGCCTACGAGACGCGTGCGGCCCGCGCGAGCCTGCGGCAGCTCTTCGACGTCATCCGCACGCACGACCCCGACGCGGAGGCCTCGCTCGCCCTGCCGCCCCCGCAGATCGCCGACGCCGACGCCGACAGCGCGGCCCCGGCCCCCAAGAAGTCGCCTGCCAAGCCCTCGGCGTCGTCGTCGTCGTCGTCGCCGCGTGGCACTCCGGCCAAGAAGACGCCGGCCGCGGCGGCGGAGGAGGAGGACGAGGACGACGGAGCGCCCGTGATCCCCATCAAGCGGTCGGCGGAGTCGGCGTCGCTCGCGTCCCCGGCCCCCGCGGCCAAGAAGGCGGCGACCGCCGGCAAGAAGGTGCCCCAATTCAATTGAATTTCAAAGTTCCCTCCTCCCCCTCTGCTGCTGGCCGCGCGCACTGAGCTGGGACGCTGCTGCTGCTGCTGCTTGGGGGAGGGCAGGCGGCCCCCGTCGAGATTGTCGAGGACGAGGACGAGGCCGAGGCGCCCAAGGAGCAGGAGGAGGAGTGGGTCAAGGACGACGACGAGGACGCGGCGCTGATCCCCACGCCGCCCCAGGGCGCAGCGGGCAAGAAGGACAAGGCCAAGGAGCGCGAGGCCAAGGAGGCCAGGGAGGCCAAGGAGCGTGAGGCCAAGGAGGCCAAGGAGCGCGAGGCCGAGCGCAAGCGCGCGGCGGCCGAGTTCAAGGCCAAGGGCCCCCGCGGGGCTCTCGACAGCCAGCAGACCGAGGGCGACGCCGAGGGCGAGGAGGATGAGTCGCAGGTCCGCTCGCCCCCTCCCCCTGCATTTGTTGCAGAGCGCGCCAATCAATTGAATGCGCCTATTGCGAATTGGGGGGCAACTTTGCAGGAGTCGACGCAGCACGCGCCCGCAGCGGTGCACAAGAAGAAGAGGCAGCAGCAGCAGCCGAAGGGGGGCGCGACGACGCTGTCGTTCGGGAGGCCCTCGAAGAAGAAGGCCGCTGCGTTTGACGACTGAGCGGCGCTTGCAGGCGCCAGTGTTGATGCCAACAACAAAGTCCCCCAAGCTGTGGGCGCTGCCACGCTCGTATGATGGCCACATGGCTGCCTTGCCTGCTCTTGTCGAAACAACCCCCTTGGCCTGCCAGCACACCGAGCTGGACGCCCTCGAGGGCTCAAAGCGCCCACGCCAATGGAAGATAGGCGAATCTGGGGGTCGCAACCCTATCAGCAGCAGGAATGGCGACCCCCGTGAAGCAGAAGAAGACCACTTGGGAGAAGAAGGCCATGGGCGTGTTCAGCAGCACAAAGCGCCCGCACCCCGGCAACACCCCGGCCTCGCAGATGCCTGCATACACCGACCCCGTCGAGCTGGACGTCGGCGGCTACAGCCTCGTCTACCACAACGGCCTCTGGAAAGGCGAGCTCCTATTTTCAGTTCCCCGGCTATTTTTGTCATTGCTGAGGCGCCCGCCAGGCGAGGGCCAGGGCTTTGCCGAGGCCGACGAGGTCGAGTACGTACTCCATTGCGGGGTGTGCAATTGAGCACTGAGGTTGCATGGCAGGCGGCTGAAGCAGGTGATCGCGAGACTGCAGGACGAGAACCAGAGGGTACTCGAGGAGAACTGCATGCTCGATTTCAAAGTCCAGCTGCTGACCGACATGGTGTGCTACTGAATACCCAGAGTTCTTACTCACCCCTTTTGTGCGCAGCTGGCTATCCGGACACTGGATCTGGAGAAGATGAGAGCTGCGAGAGCTGCTGCGGTGAGGCAGCAGCAGCAATAGCCATACAACGACCTGAATTCAATTGTTGCTCGTTGATTCCAATCCTCCGCCTTCAGCGACACGTTCCTGCAGCCGGCAAACGTGGACGCGGTCCCGGACCCCACGCACACACTCCAACTGAGCTACAGACGCAGGCGTTCGCGCAGACATGCTGGTCTGCAGTCTCGACAACCGCATCCTTCGGGTGTTCGTGTAACGGAAACCAGTGATCTGGTGGCGTTGTTTACTTCAAGCGGCTCTGGAGGATCTTGAGAGCCAGGTCCTCCTGCGAGTGCAGGTCCGCAGGCGCCTTCTGTACTCTTTGCTTCTTCCGCGGCCTCTCATCCTCGGCCTCCTCCTCCTCCGGCTGCTCAGGCTCCTCCTCTTCGTCGTCGGCTCCAGCGATGGTCGCCACGCAGCCGCCCTCGTCCTCGTCGCTGTCTTTGGTCGGCTTGGACTCGGCTGCCCTGCGCTTGCGCCTGCGCTCCGACAGCTTCTCCTTCTGGGCGGCCTTGTCCTCCTTGTCCGCGCTCTTCATCGCCTGCTTGGCCTTGGAGATGAACGAGGGCTCCTCGCTCTTGGGAGCCGCCTCGGCCTCGGCCTCGTCGTCGTCTCCTCCGAAACGCACCTTCTTGCCCTCGAACTTGATGGCCAGCGCGTGGTGCAGCTTCTTGGCCGTCGAGAACGAGCGCTGCTTGGGCTTCTCCGCGTCCTGCCCGTCCAGCTCCGCGAAGATGTCGTCCGCGGCGCTCAGCTTGAGGTGCGCGGGGTTCTCCTTCTTGACCAGCAGGTCGTCGTCGCCGTCGTCGCTCTCGGCAGCAGCGGCAGCGGCAGGCTTGGGGGCCTCGCTCGCGGGCTTCTTCTCAGCCGCAGCGGTTTCGGCGTCGCTGCCGTCCGCGTCGTCGTCGTCATCGTCATCGTCGTCGTCGCTGTCCTTGGACTCGAGCACAGCGAGCAGGCGCCTGTTGCCCTTCATCGCGGCCGCGGTCGACATCATGCGCGCGTTCTTGGCGTTCTGCAGGAACTTGATCACGGGCGCCGTGGGCAGCCCGAGGCTGCGCGCGAACGGCCCCGCGGGCAGCGCCGTGACGTCGAACACGTCCCTGTCCTGCGAGAGGTAGATGCTGCGCATGTACGACACAAACGCGCGCTGCGCGAGGTACTTGAGGTCCGCGTTCTCGGCCACGAGCGCCTCGATGGCGCTGTCGACGGAGATTTGCCTGCGCGGGTCGAGCTCGACGCGCGTGCACGGGATGCGCGAGGCCGCGAGCTTGTCGAGGAACTTGGCCTCGGAGGGCGTCAGGATGATCAGCGCCTGCCCGCCCGACTTGAACCGCGCCGTGCGGCCCACGCGGTGGATGTACGTGTTGACGTCCTCGGGGCAGTCGAGCTGCACGACCCAGTCGACGTCGGGGAAGTCGAGCCCGCGCGCCGCGATGTCGGTCGCGAAGAGCACGACCTCGCTCCTGCGGCAGAAGTCCTGGTAGATGTCGATGCGCCTGTCCTGGTGCATGCGCCCGTGCAGGTGCCGCAGCGGCACGCCTGGGTGCAGCCTCCTAAACGCCTCGAAGACGAAGCGGACCTGCTTGCACGTCGACAGGAACACGAGCACCTTGCTCTTGAGGTGCGACTTGACAAACGACATCAGGCAGCCCAGCTTGTCCTGCAGCTCCACGACGGCCGCGCGCTGCGTCAGCGACTCGGGCGTCCGCGTCGCGCTGGCCTCGTCGACGCTCACGTAGACCGGGTTCCTCAGGCTCAGCCTCGCCAGGTCGCGCACGCTCTTGGTCTGCGTCGCGCTGAACAACAGCGTCTGCCTCTTGGGCGGCATGTGCCCCACGATCGCGTTCACCTCGTTGCTGAACCCCGAGTCCAGCAGCCTGTCCGCCTCGTCCAGAACTGGAGGAGGCGAGGAACCGGTCAGAGACGGCGCGAGACCGGGAGCGGCCGGGGAGCAGGGGCGCGGGCACCGAGCATGAGGAGGTTCGCAGCGTTGAACGAGGAGGTGTTGTCGAGGTGGTAGAGCAGGCGGCCGGGCGTCGCGATGAGGATGTTCATGCGCGCGACCTTCTCGGCCTCCTCGCTGGCCGCCTTGCCGCCGATGATGACGCCGGCGCTGCAGCCGTGCTGCTTGCCCGCCTTCCTCAGCACGTCGAAGATCTGCACGCACTGTTGCACGCGAGCGGCAGGGCCAAGGACGGGCGGTCAGTCACTCAGCGAGGCCACTCAGGGCACAGCCGCCACTGGTCTCCCCGGGAGAGCGCTGCAGCGCTCCAAGCCCTCAAAGGGGGACGACCGCTGCGGAGCAGAACAGAGACAACACCACAGACACAGACGCTTCTCTCGCAGAGAGAGGACTGCAGCAACACGCAGGGGCCCCGAGAGCGGGACACACAGGCAGCGCCTCAGAGCACAGGCACTGCAGGCACAGAGCTGCTTGCACTGGGACCTGCACTTCCCCCACTTCGCACGGACGAGGGAGAGGGAGAGGGAATGAGGGAGAGTGGCCAGGCCGCCGGCGTACGAGCTCGCGGGTGGGGGTGAGGACCAGCGCGCCCAGCCCGTCAAAGAGCGTCCACTTGCGCCTGTACAGGAGCTCCAGCATGGGCACCACTGCGCAGGGGGGGACCAAACGTCAGCGCCACGTCAGCGCATCGGCGACGCCTGTGCGGCGCAGAGCAGAGCAGAGCTGCAGAGGGGCCGTGGGGGGG
>CACRSC010000053.1:0-73887 GCA_902651635.1 Mastigamoeba balamuthi | reverse complement strand
GGGGGGGGGGGCGCACCGAAGGCGAGGGTCTTGCCGCTGCCGGTGCGGGCGGCGCCGAGGACGTCGCGGCCGGCGAGGGCCTGCGGGATGGCGGCGCGCTGGACGGGCGTCATGTCGACGAAGCCCGCGTCCGCGAGGCCCAGCGCGGTCCGCTGCGAGACCGGCAGCTCGTCGAACCGCCTCGCCTCGGGGTACTGCACCACGTAGCCCTCGCCCGTGCCCTCGCCCTCCTTGGCCTCGAGCGGGTTCAGCTGCTCGCCGCAGACGCGTCGGGGCGGCGTGTGAGCGGTGGCAGACGCGGTGGGCAGGTGGGCAGGGGACGCACGCCGCGCGGGGGCACTTCGGCCTTGATGCGCTTGCCGAGGGTGGCGATCTCCTCCTCGTCGCGCGCCCGCTCGTCCTTCTTGCGCGAGCGCTTGTCCTGGGGCTTCTGCGACCCGCCGCGAGTCCTCTTCATCGCTGCCGGCTGCTGGGCTGCTGCTGCGGTCTGGAGATGAAAATCGGGGTGCAATTGATGTCATCTTGAGAAAAACCATTATCTCAGACAAGAACAAGCAAGATACCAAACACTACTACCAATGAGAGGTCCTTTGGATCTCTCGCCTCATTGGTAGTGTAAGGGCGGTACCTCGTGTAGTGGGAAGCTGTCAGAGCGTGGAAGGGACGATTGTGTCATGAGATGAGATAGGGGTCAGCACAGAACTCACTCCGATGTGAGTGAGTTTTAACTCACACCCAAAGAGTGACGCAAGTTAATTAGTGAGATTTTTGTCCTGGGGAAGGAGATTCCTATATTTTTCTGAAGTGATGAGGTTTTTGGTTACCAGCTCACCAAAGAGTCATTATGGATACCTAGAGGGCTGTCATGCACTAAATGAGTTATTTGACTTACCACTCTGATTCAGCAAAAATCATCCAGCCAAAAAGGAATGAACTAAGCCCTGACCCCTGGGGGGCACTTTTAACTCTGTAGACAGGTGCAGGACGTGTGCTCTACAGGTCTACAGAGTTATAAAAACCCCCCAGGGGGGCCAGGGTCGAGGTGATTCCTTTTCAAAACTATTTTTAGCAGATTTACCACCTCACTCTCTATTGCAGTTCAGCTCGCAGAAGGGTGAGTGAGCTGCCAGTGGTCCCCAGACACTGCAGCTGTATCCTACCAGTTCCAAAAGTGCATTCCCTCCGTTTCTTGGCTGTGTCTTCCCATTTCTTTGCCTTCATATATCTTGGTACTGAGAGCTGGATCACTGCATATTTGGGTGAAGAAATAAATTCCAATTCCCAGTTTTCTAACATGTAATAATTTATTCTAAGTGTGTTAAATCCCTGAATGATCTTATCAAATACCCTGGATCATTTTTGCTGGAGCAGAGTGGTACTGTTTGTATGTCAGGCAGATTGCACACAGTGCCCTCTGTGCCACACATCCTAGGCTGTGTACAGGACATTATTAAGAAGGACTTCATTCACTGCTTCACATAAGACCCAGCTGTGAATGACAGTGTTTCATGGGAGCAGGCCCTTGCATTATTTAATGAGAGATAAGCTTCTTGTGGGATCAGGGTGAATTTTGGAAAGAAAGTAGGATTTATTATATGTGATAATAAGAAACGAGCAAATGTATTGTGTGACTTAGGGGCCAGAAATTCATTCACAAATATAACTGTAATATCCAGAACCATAAAACTGAAACAGATATCATATTAAATCAGAAATAAAAATCTAAATAAAAGAAGAAAGAAAAGTAAATGATAAAAGTAAAAGAAATAATTTCAAGAATAAGATATAGAATCCAAAGAAAGTCATTAGGTTGCACATACTTTGCACAGGAAACCAAAGTGACTTTTCGATACCTGATCTTAGAATGTTGGGAGAATATCCTTCTGGGACTGGAAGGAACTGATGGAAGCAGATCAGCAGGGCCAGAGCAGCAGTCAGTAACTGGGAACTGGCTGAGACCAGCTGGGACTTGACTGATGCAGCTGCAGAAAAATGAGGATTTCATCTCAGAACATTGACAGGGCAAACAGGAAAGATACCTGTTTCTCTTTCCCTCTGGCAGTGTCTGGGACTTCAAGAATGATATAGTATCTGGAAAGATGTCAGAATCCCGATTCTCTTTATTGGTTCCTCTATGATACTCAAAAAGTCAAGATACTAAAGGTCATCTAAGAGGGGAAAGGCAGTGACACCATGAAAGGACCCAACAACCAGGAAGAAACGTGCTGGCAGGGCTGGTAGAATCTGGATAGTGTCAGACGTGACCTCTGGAGGCTGGTAAAGGAACAGTAAGCCCAAGTCAGTGCTTTTGTGAAGTGTGAAGATTTATGTCTGATCGAAAAATAGAATCCCAGAGCATCACCTCTGCTCCACCCACTTCTGCTATAGAACTACAGAGCCAAAAGAACTTCTCAGGGGGGTCTAGATGCCTTTTCAAAGAGAACATTTTTGCAGAATCAGAGTGGTACTGGGTTCTGGCCAGGATCACAGGAGTCCTCTTAAGCACCCCAGCCAGACTTTGACTAGCTGTTCGTGGGTGTTGCACATGAAGCATGCAGTTTCCATTTATCCCCAACTAGTACCCCAGGTAGGAAGTGAATTCGTTAGTTCATTCTATTGGGGCATCTGCACTATTAAGGGATCAAAATGCCAGATTTGTTACTGGGCGAGAGTAAAACTGAGAAAATCACCGTGTAGAAGGTGTAGAAGCCTCGGTTTTCCTCCTTTTTCACGGCTGCTGAAGTGAAAATTGAGAAACTTGGGGGAAGCGGCGAGAGGCTGGGATTCTTGGGTCCACTCGGGCTCACCAGGCAACATTGCAGGCTGGAGATCACCGCCATGAACAGTGCAACACCTTTTGACAGTGAGAAATGAAGGGGCCACCGGAGGAGAAGCACTGCGATATTTCCAGAAAGGAAGTTCTGTCCTGAAACCTCACCGATTCTCCAGCTACATCACAGGATAATCCATGACACGCAGGAGAAGAAACAAACCCGGCAAATCCCGACAATTTGCGAGAAGCTGACTCGTCCACATCTTTCACATTCTCTTCTTTCACCAACACCACTACCGCCTATTACATGCTCCTAGTGTTGTTGTACCTTGGTCTCGCCCGCGTGGCCTCATCAGCCCCAGCAGGTATCAGCGTCTCACGCCCAAGCACTCAGGGGATCTTCCACCCACCCACCAATTTCCGGATCACTTTGAGCTCACAGTGCTCTTCCACGAGAAAGGCAATCCCACCTGCTCTAACTCACACCACCACCGCGGTTCAGACGTGTGGAAGCCCAGCGCGCACGACCGCGTATGGCTCGACGGACACCTCGTGGAGTTCGGTGCCGACCCCAACTACGCCCGCATTGCTGACGTGAAGCCGGGCTCCGTGTTCGCCTTCACCGCCTCGTTCCGCAACGACCGCAAGCCCCAGTCGCCCATTATCCACCACGACGGTCCGCCTGCCCCCCCACCCTCGGCCCGCCCGTGGCTGCCCTGTCTCACGCCGCCCGTCGCAGGCCACCTGTACGACGTCAGCGTCGCGAGCTGTGCTCCCGAGGCCAACGGTGAGTGGTACGCAAAGGACGCTCTGTGGCAAGGTCATTCGATCAGCGCGCCCAAATCACATACGTTCTACGGCATCCACTATCGCGTGGGAAACACGTACCACGAGATAGCCCAGAACTTCTACTGCCGGGTCACCGTCGAGCCTTCAAGTGCGGGTCCAGTTCCTACAGAACACGAGAATTCTGTCACCTTATCCCTATCTTAAATTGAACGAACAGAGAGCATGGTCCCCGAGCAGTGCGAGTACAGGTGGGACGAGAGGTACTCCACGTGGGGCAGCCGGTTGAATAGCGACATGCCCAGAATGGCCCTTGCAAACAGCATCGCGACCCCCGCGGGGCGTCTGAATACGGTCACACCGTCGCCGAGTTCACCCGCTGTAATGTTCGGGTATGGCCGAAGCCACCGCTGGGCGAAGACGTTCTTCGATATGCCCTCGCCCGGACTCGTCGTTGGCTGCGTGATGGAGACGAACCCGTCGGAGAGGCCCAGCTACGACGACTTGAACATCACCCAAGGCCACTTCTACCACTTTGCCGACAACAAGGTGCGCCCCAGCTCCCCGCCTCACCCCCATAGACGTTCGACTGGCTCTGACGAGCACCCGTGCGGGGGGATTCGCAGCACACGGTGACGTGGATCAACTCGCTGTGGTCGGGCGGGCAGTCGGTCGAGTCTCTGCTCAGCAAAGTACAGCTGTCGTTCTGGAACGACGACGCGTACTCGCTCGTGGTCGAGCAGCACTTCAACGCGCTGCCGCTGGTGTCCAACATGTCGGGCTACTGGAACTGCCTGGCGTCGTACGAGAGTCAGGCGCACATCTTCACGGCGCCGAGCTTCCTGTCCATCAGCGACAAGGACAGCACGAGCTTCGTCAACCGCGTGCGCGGGCAGTTCCTGGACGAGCCGCGGAGCCCTTCGTGCCTGAGGCTGCGGCAGTGCATCGACTCGGAGTGGAACGGCACTCACTGCGTGTGTCTGCCGGGGTTCGAGGACTCGGAGCAGGGCTGCACCCCCTGCCCTGTGGGCACGTACAAGCCCAGCTCCGGGCGCTCCGAGTGCCTCCGGTGTCCTCTGCACAGCACCACTCAATCCGATGGCAGCACGAGTCTAACAGATTGCGCGTGCGAAACGAACTACGGCGGGAATGCGTCGGGGATTGGGTGCACCCGCTGCATCGGTGGGGCGAAGGCACAAATCAAGGATCAAGCCTGCTCTGGGTGCGTTGACAACGCCGAGGCAAAACCATCGCTGTGCGAGTGCCGAGCGGGATTCAGGGGAGACGCGAGCCTGGCGAGGGGGAGCGCCAACTGCACGGGATGCCCGATGCAGATGTACAAGGCGCAGGCGGGTAACACCGAGTGCACAGCGTGCCCGGCAAACTCGCACACGGACTCGACGGGGTCGGTGGGGTGCGTGTGCGATCAGCCCAACACGGTGTTCTTCGAGGGGCAGTGCGTGTGCAAGCTGGGATTCGTTCTGGCGCAGGGACGCTGTGTCGAGTGCCCTGTGGACACGTACCGCGACTCGCTGGCACTCGCGACCTGCACACCCTGCCCTCCACACAGGTGACTCGCGATTCCCCTGAGCCCGACAACTGACTGATCGCCGACACAGCACCACTCTGGGACTGAACGGGTCGACCACGGTTCTGTTCTGTGCGTGCGACGAGGGGATGGGGGCGGCAGGCCAGTCGGAGTGTGTCACGTGCAGCACAATCAATACAGCACCTACCATGGTTCCTGGCAGTGGCGCCAGGAGAGGGTGCTCGTGTGACCTGCCATCACCCGATGGCACGTGCTCGTGCAGACCTGGGATGTACCGCAACGACACGGGATACTGTGTTCTCTGTCCTTCGGGCACTGCTAAGCCCGGCTACGGCAACTCTGTCTCACTGTGCTCCTCGTGCCCGGGCAACAGTTCTCCTGACTCGAACCATCTGTCGTGTACCTGCGATCCCGGACACTATCGGCACGACGGGCAGCAGTGCAAGTCGTGCCCCGCTGGAATGTTCCGTGACAACAAGGCGCCTGAGTGGCTCTGCAGCTTCTGCAACGAGGCTAGCATCTCGACCGAGGGGGCAACTGAGTGTGTACCAGGCCCTGGCTACAGCAGCAGCTCTCCGTGTGCTGAGGGATTCTACAAGAGCGCGCCCGGGCCGGAGCTGTGCACAGCGTGTCCTGGCGGATCCACAACTATGTCAGTGGCGGCAACGTCTCCCGGTCACTGCGCTTGCCTTGGTTTTCGGCAGGGCTCGTCTGTGGGTACCGAGTGGAACGGGACGTCGTGCGTTCCGTGCCCGCAGGGGACGTACTCGTTTATCTCTACAGATTCCAAAGACGGGTGCACGGCCTGCCCACCAAGATCCGCTCCGATCAGCACCGCATCGTTCTTCGATGCCAGAGCGACATCGAAGATGCAGTGGGTCAGCGGGTACACTGTCACTGCGCGCCCGAGGTTCATGGAGATATTCCGGCTGCCGTTCGTGATGACCTTCACCGCGTGCAGGGACAACGTGGCCCTCGTGTATCCAGAGGGAATAATGGCGTTCTGCTCCAGGGGGTCGTCGTCGGTCCTTCTCCTGGCGCTGCAGAGGAACCTGAACAACCAGGCGGCGTCGCTCAACCCGGACCTGTCGACGATTGTCGTGGGGTACACGGGGGAGGCGCCAAACAGAGTCCTCGTCGTCGAGCTGACCGCCTACATGATTGGCTTCCTCGGCGCCCGTCCTGCGCTCGTGCAGCTTCTGATCGCCGAGCAGACGAGCGTCTCGACTGTTACGATCAACGTCAAGCAAAGCCCCGACTCCGCGTGGTCCAGCGAGGAGTACCGGCTTGGGATGTGGGCTGAGAAAAACTTCTACACAGGGCCGCTCACAGCGACTCCCGTGGCCTTCACGTTCAGCCGCACTTTCATCGGGTGTGCCTGCGAGAATGGGGCACAGATGGTTCAGGGCTTCTGCGAGTGTCAACCCGGTTGGTTCCTGGAGAGCAACGGCACGTGTGTACAGTGCCCCGCAGGGACGTTCAAGAGCACTGTCGGCAACAACTCATGCACGCCGTGCACCGCCCACTCGATGTCGCCGAGGGGATCGAAATCGATTTCATCTTGTGTGTGCGAGGCCAACTTCGGAGGCAACGCATCAGCCGAGGGAGGCACCTGCGAGGCGTGCTCTGGAGGGACCAAGGAGATCGGCAACGGGAACTGTCTGTGCAGCTTTGCGGGACATGTGGCGGAGCCCGCTCGCTGCATGTGCGTGGCTGGCTCGGAACCCTCAGGTGACAACTGCAGCCTCTGCCGACCCGGCTACTTCAAGAGTACAACGTCCAACGCGCCATGCGACCCGTGTCCACCAAACAGCAACACTACTGGGAGTGGATCGATCAGCCTGGATGCTTGCCAATGTAACGCGGGGTTCGGCGGCGACGCCAGGACTGGCACGGCCTGCGCCCCGTGTGAATCTGCCAATCCCTCTGGGAACACCCCCTGCCCCTGCCCTGCGTTCATGATGGCTACCACGAATGTGTGCGAGTGTGAAGAGGGATACCAATCGCTCAACGGGCAGTGCACTGCCTGCAACCCCGGAACAGCTAAGCTCTCGTCGGGCAACTCGACATCTTGCGATATGTGCTATTCGGGAACGGCAAAGTCGGAATCAGGTCCGGGGTCGTGCACGGAGTGCTTTGCCTTCTCCAAGAGCACTGCCGGAGCGAGCGAGTGCTCGTGCAACCCGGGATTCCAACCAGAAAAGATCAAGCGTTCCCCTCCGAGGAGCTGCGAAGCGTGCAAGCCGTCGACGTTCAAGAGTGCACAGAGCAACAATGACTGCACAAGCTGCGTCAACGGCTACCACGGGCTGTATGCGTCCGTCAGCGAGTCCGACTGCGCGTGTGGGCAGGAATACGGCTGGAACGGATCGGCGTGCATTCCGTGCTCCCCCAGGTCGTACAAGAACAGTGTGTTCACAGGGTCGTGCAGCTCGTGTCCACCAGGTGCACAATCGTTCACGAGCTCCGACCCCTACGAGCTGCGGCTGGGTAACATCACGCAGAGCTGGGCGCCAGAGACGATGACCACGTTGAAGCACGTGGACTTCATTCCGGGTGGGAGAGCCTCTCAGTGGCTGAACGCGCCAGTGCCGCTGTTCTTTTCCGTCGGCGGTCTCGTGTCGATGTCCGCCGACTGGAAGGACGCGTCTGGCGAGGGTCAGTTCAGTGTCGCACTGCTTTTCGCAGGACGCGAGAGGTTTGTGCTGTCTCTGAGCTTGGAGAGTGAGCATGGCCTTCCGCTATTCACGCCGTTGACCGCCGACTTTGGCTGGGTGGGCGAGTCATATCCCCGTCGATGCGTGGCCAGGGTGACCGGCAGGTTCTCCGGCCAGGAGCAGATAGTCACTTTCGAGGTCTCTATCTCCGAGTCCAGTAGGACATCGGACCAGCCACTTATCATCGGAGTCGGACCCGTGCCCAGCTCAGACGTAATCGCTGCCATTATCATCCAGGTCAATGTCATCGCCAAGAAGCGCGCTCTGGGCGCACTGAAGAGTCAGGTTCTGAGCTTCGGGGACATGCCTCTATCGCAGTGGTCGCCCAAGGGAACAGCAATGCCACTGTTCTTGGTCCCTCCTTATGACCGCTGCGTGTGCCCAGAGGACCAGTATCTTTCTGGATCGATTTGCATCCACTGCCCTCCATTCTCGGCGAGACCTGCGTTCAGCTCGGAAACCCACAGATGTGACTGCCAGAAGCCTTACACGGTGTGGTCTGACGGGCAGTGCTTGTGTCCTGAGGGAATGACACTCGCAGACGGCGTGTGCGTGGACTGCCCGCTCGGGACGTGGAAGAACACAATTGGCAATGGGCCGTGTATTGTGTGTCCCTTGTACTCGAACACAACATCTACCTCATCGAAATCGCTGGAGAGCTGCCTCTGTATTGCCAACTACGGAGGAAACGCCTCGGCGGGGACCGACTGCGCTGCGTGCCAAGGCGGCTCCAAGCCCATGGGCAACGCTCCCTGCGACTGCTTCTCGACGTCTGCCGTAGCGGACGCCACTGGTGCCCTCTGCCAGTGCATCGCCGGGGCTGGTGGGAACGCACTGAGCGGAGCCAAAGGATGCACGTCGTGTGCCACTGGGTGGTTCAAGGCCACCGCGGGGAACGCGCAGTGCCAGCAGTGCCCGCCGCACTCGGCCACCAACGGCACGACGAGCGAGCAGTGCGCGTGTCTCGCGGGGTATGGAGCCGACGCCACGGCCAGCACGTGTCACTTGTGCGTGGGGTCGACAAAGCCCACCGCGGGCAACTACCCGTGCCTCTGCAACGACACCAACGCTGTCGAGGTCTCTGGCGCCTGCGCATGCAACGCCGGGTTTGAGGGTGACGCCACCAAGGGCCCGGGCTCGTGTACTCCCTGCCCCATGGGGACCTTCAAGAACGAGGCTGGCAGCAACATGTGTACGCAGTGCCCGCAGCACAGCACGACAGCGTTCAGCGGCCAGACGATCGTGGACGCGTGCCAGTGTTTGGCCGGGTTCGGAGGCGTCGCCAAGTCAGCAGCGGGGTGCGGGCAGTGCTTCCTGGCCTCCAAGTCGGCAGCCGGCAACGGCGAGTGCGAGTGCGTGGAGCACGCGGAGCGGTACAACGCGTCGCACTGCCAGTGCTCAGCGGGGTACCAGGCCTCGGGCAACACCTGCGTGGAGTGCCCTCTGAACACGTTCAAGGCGGGGCCCGGGTTCGGGCAGTGCACGCCGTGCGCCGCAGACGCATCGACGCTGTCGACCGGGGCGACCGGCAGGGCGTCGTGCCTGTGCAACGCGGGCTACGGCGGCGACGCGTCGCAGGAGGGAGGTGTGTGCACGCAGTGCACGCCGGGGCTGTTCAAGCCCTTCGGAAACGGGCAGTGCAGCGCCTGTCCCCTGGGAGCGACATCGACGACGCCGGGATCGACGAACAGGTCGGACTGCGTGTGCAACGCAGGGATGAGGGGAGACGCGTCTGTTGAGGGCGGCACGTGCACGGCCTGCCCGGCGGGCACGTTCAAGAGCGCTGGCAACTCGGAGTGCTTATCGTGTCCGAGCAACACGACGTCATCCGAGGGCGCCTCGACGTGCTCGTGTGCCGCAGGGTTCTATCTGGACAGCAATAGAGCAGACCCCGCATGCACTATGTGCCCCAAGGGGTCGTACAAGGCCGATGTGGGCAACACAGAGTGCACGCAGTGCGGCGAGAGGGCGACAACTAGGTCGACGGGGGCAGTCACGCCTAGCGAGTGCTACGTTTCTCTCTCTTCAGCCTTGGCCGCCTCCCTGCTCCTCCTCGTCGTAGCTGCACTTGCGACATCGCTTTAGAGCTTTAAAACAAAAGTCACATTCTATACCAAGACCACAGCACACTTTCACTGTATGGAGTTGTGTATGTCTCCTCTTGCATATGCCCAATCCGCAGTCCAGCATGTTTTGGCATTGTTGCCATGGCGTTCGTCAGAGGACTGCGAACTGCCATCGACCGATACCATTCGCTCAAATTGCACTCTCTAGTCTCTGAACGATGACTTCAAACGGGGGGCGTGCACTCGTGTCAGCGGACCAACATGGGGAAACCAGGTCGGACAGCCTTGATCCACTGGGTATCGGTAGTCTCTTGCTTTCCGTCACAAACGAGATCACAGCAAAGTTCGACGAGAACTCGGCATAGGGCTCCTTCTGTGTGATCAACTGAGCAAGGCTGAGACAACAGTGGCGGACAGCGGGATATGTACGTGCCTCCCACAACAGAACTCCGTACGAGAAGATGTCGGCCTTGAGGCTATAGGGCTTGCCCTCGACAATCTCTTGCGCTGTGTAGACGAATGTGCCGACCCCCTTGGTGTGCTGTTGCGTCCTGTCGTCCCGCAATGCGCGGCTCGTTCCGAAGTCCGTCAATTTCACGCACACTGAGGCCCTGGGGCTCGTCGAACACACAAGCAAGTTGTCGGGTTTGAGATCTGCGGCACATGCTCAGATTGGCCTCGAGGGATGAGAGTGTGCGTGCCTCGATGCATAATCCCGTTCTGGTGAAGGTACTGCATGCCCTTTGCGCAGTCCAGAGCGACTCTGTGCTTGAGCACCTCGCTCATGGGCTTCGACAGAAGTGCCTTCAGGCTACTCGTGATCAATGAGGGTAAGACAACGAGGTTGCTTACCTCCCGTGAGGCATGAACTCCATCACGACGGCCTTATGTTGTGCAGTAAGCACTGCCCCGTAGAAGCAGATAACGTATGGAGAGCGAAGCACCGATAGAATCTTCAGCTCTGAGCCGAAGTCATCGAGGGCTACGCCTCCCAACATGTTGGAGCGGTACTCCTTCACAGCCACCTGCTGCTTGTGCCACGTACCCTTCCAGACAACCGCAGATCCACCCTCTCCCACATGCTTATCGATTTTAATCTCGTCCCAGTCGAGCTCGAAGGTGAATGCTGACTCAACTCTAAGAGACAGAACCGTGTAGCAGTCTGCGTGATTGACTCTGATGGCAATGCCTGCTGTGATGTACGCGGTGAGGCAGGGTGTGAACTCCACAGAGAGGGAGGCCTCTTCCCTGGGGCCCAGAGTCGCCGTCTCCCACTGCAGTTTTATACGATACTTCGAGGACACTGCGGGCGTTTCAAGGCAGATTGTGCTCACCTTTGTAGAGACATTATGAAACACGATAGTGTCCGATACCTTCTGGCCAGCAGTGAGCACTCTATTGCCGAACAACAACTCTCTCTTTGAAATATCGATACCCGACGAATGGCAGAACTCTTTTGTATCAACGTACACTAATCCAGTGAGACTGGGAAAGCTCTGCGTGAGACTAGCGAGTTCGCGTCCCTCGTTACTGTCATGAAGATCCTGCCTCCAGCGTCTAACAGCACAAACTGCGAGCACACCAGAGCTTACAAGTAGCAATAACCCGCAGAACGCAATAACAATCCAGATTGCAAACCAGGGGAAGGAGTCCGAGCTTTGACACATTCCTGAGCCCTTCAGAGTGCATTTCTGTCGACACCACAAACAACCCTTGAACAACAGGCACATGTCTTCGCGTGCAATGCTACTGCAGGACAGAGCTATGTCCGCACTGTTACTGCAGAGCAGCACCTCTGAATTCCAATGGCACCCAGGCTGAGCGACACACGAGGCTGCATCACCCATGTGCGCACAGAGAGGGCACACGAGCCTTCTCTCCTGACAATTGGTGCGAGATGCGCAAGGACGGCACCCTGGGTTCTCTGAGCAGAAGTGTTTGTTGGAGTTGCAGGAGCACGATGCATTTACATAGGCTGAGGGTTCCATGCACTTCATGGACGACGGACACCACATGCACTGAGTAAAGGGCCCAACGCCACAGTGCTCTTCATATCTGGCAGCTGAACAGCTCTGGCAGTTTGAAACAGCATCGCAAACACCGCGAGACTCACACCACCCGCACTGAGAAGCAACTGAGCATGAACTCCGATTATGGATGGCACACAGGCAGGACGAAGGCGAGGAGATGCACATATTATCACATGTCTTACAGTCCGAATCCTGGGCGCAAGATGACTGGTTACGTAGTGCACAATTGACCTGGCACTGTGATATATAGCTCTGCACTGTGAGGCATCGCCGCGCTCGATCACACCACAGGCACCCAGCCAGCGAGTTACAAGTCTTCCCATCGGCAACTACCGAGCAGGTGGGAAGGCAAGAGCTGTTTTCCGATTTGTTCTTGCACACACCTTCCAGAGGGCACCACAGGCATTCAGGTACTGCACAGCTCTCCGCCTCGAGCTCACCGCATCTGGGGCACTTCCTCCTGTCCTCGAGTTCCAGACATTCCAACTGAGTTCCACACCAAATGCACCCATTCTGTGTGCACGAATCGCTCGTTTTGAAGAACTGACACATTCCGGTCCCTGGGAAATGTGAGAAACAGAAGGAGCAATACGGCCCGCAGACTAGGACACATTGATGAGTTCTTGCAGGATCCGCCACACCAACTGCAGTCCTCATCTCGATGGCACGAGCTCGCATCGTGGGCGGGGCAGGCTGGATCGACCTGTCAGTGCCGTACAAAATGAGGTGTATGTGCATACAAGGGCAGGAGATATTCAGTGATTGACACTTGTTAACACCTCGGCACCACGAACAACCACTGGCCAGCAAGCACTGAGATTCAGTTCCGCAGTCCTGGGAAGAGCATGAGACATCACGAGCATCCGAGCGCACGCACTGGGTCTTGAATTCCGCAGGTGCAGTCACACTTTCCGTCCTGCCACATAACCGGGCTGCAGGTCCAACCACTCGGCGGATCTGCTGAATGTCAGGGTGTCTTTATGATGTTGGCACAATGCACTTCTGATGCCATTGGCGGCGATGAGAACATTCTGCCACTGATTTGTCCAGTCTGCATATTCATGGAGACCCCGAGACCACGAAGGAACGGACGTATCGTCTGCGCCCCAGCACGTACTCGCGTTGGATCGGGAGCAGGAATACAGTCCGACGAAAAGAGCACTACTGTCCTTGCACCGAGAGCCCTGGACTGCGGAACAAGACATCAGAACGGCTGAGTCACGGGATTCAGCCTTACACGTGAGGTCCACATCGATGGTAACCCAGGCGTTCTGGTCTGTAGTGGGCGGAAGGGTCCGAGGGTGCGATACGTAGATCGGCTGGCGCTCGGGTTTGCCATCCGGTTCCTGACAGTACACCACGGCACTCACGTTCCTGGCCCCGGTCGTGTGTATCACACCGCACACCTGCGCGCAATTGTGAACCCAGTTGATCTTCGGTGCACCATTGTCCTCAACGGAACGTACAGATTTGAGGCGCCAGTGCTCGAGCAGCACAGGGCTCGTGTCGTGACGCACGAGGAACTCGCCGCCCTGCCACGCGAGCCCCTTGTTGTCGCAATTGCTGTACACGCCGCAGCTCGTGATTGGACCGGATCCTGGCAGCCCGCACGAGCCGCCAAGGGCGGTGGGCACGAGCAGCGACAGCAGCAGAGCGCCGACGGGGCTCACGAACATGGACACAGGTTCGAGATATCCGTGCGAATCTTGTGAACAGAATCGCACGGAAAAGCTGCTGTGCGGGTTTTTCACAACTCGGTGTTGCGTGCGCGCGGAAGCGCACGGGGCGGACGCACGGAAATGCATCACTGGCCCGGGACAGCCCGCGGTTTCCTGGCCCTGGTGCTGCGCGCGCGCGCTGGTTTTTCTAAAAGAATTGTTTTTTTTGCTATTGCTTCTTGGGGGAGGCTCCGGATGACCCCGGAGCTGCCCTCGCCTTCTTCTTCGCAGACGAGCTCACAGGAGCTTGGTCGCCTTCTGCCGGCCGCTTCTCCGCGCGTGGCGGTGCCGCGAACGGGTCGGCCGCCGCTGCCAGGGCGCTCGCCGCCAAAGCCGGCCTCGCCTGCTTACGCCTCACTCCCTCGTCCTCCTTGTCCTCGTCCTCGCTATCGCTCTCGCTGTTCTCGGGTCTCTCCCCTGCAGGCGGCGCCTCGGCCGCCGCTGCGATCCCAACCGCGCGACGGCGCGCCTCCTCCATCTCCGTGGCCTTCTTTTTCGACTTGAACTTGTCGTTCCATGCTCCCTCGATAGCCTTCTCTACTATGCCCTCTGCGGCGAGAAGCGTCAGAAAGGTACGCGGTCTTAAAGGAAGGCAAGCGTAACTGACAAACGGGTTCCTTGCACAGGCGGCGCGCTCCTTCTCGCTGAAGTACTTCATGTAGAAGTTGTTCCGTACGTCCTCAGGCATTCCCCTCGACCTGTGTGCGCAGCGGACAAGCGATTTGAGTGCACTTATCAGTTGCGGGGGTTTGTTTAAACAAACCTGCGTGCATCGGGGACCGTGGCCATGAACGTCGTCATCTTGTTGGCGAGCTTGCACCCCATGCTCGCGTGCTTGAGGAGAACGTGGCGCAGAAGCCCTCCATTCTCATCGTCGGCGAGTCCCTCTGTGTTAAATCAAAAAAAAAAACGCCAAAAACAACACTCTGTTAGTTGTGCATAAAACAATGAGTCGCAGCGCACCAAACACGCCGGCCATGATCTGATGCTCCTCGTCGAGATTCAACAGCGCGATGGCGTTTTGCCGGGACAGAGGCTTCTCCAGGTTGACGACGACGCGCAGCAGCTTGTTGTACTTCTTCGTTAGGCCTTGAAACGTGTCCAGGAGGGTCTCCCAGTTCGCCTGCGTGAGGGTAATGCGATGCTCTTCGTTGTCACTCATCCTTCGCTTCCTCTCGGTTGTTTGTTGTGAATCTCGGCGTGACGACAACAAACGGGTCGGAAAAAATCACATTCGAATCCAACAGAAAAAAGTGCGCGGCTGTCCCATGGCTCTCCGCCGCCCCCGGGCGAGTTCACGCCCATTCACGGAAGGCAATTACCGCTGCCTTACGCACCATAAGCACTACGAGGACAAGCGGTCGCTCCTGCGACACTACCACGCCAAGGTCAAAGAACACGCGCCGTGCCCCCAGGAGAAGCTGCAGGAGAAGCAAAGCACCGGCGTCTGGGTGCGCTTTGACCTGCCGCCTCGCGACATCCTGCTTCTCGCCGTCACCGGCTCCGCCGCCGTTGTGCCAAAAGCAGCGACTGCGAAGTGCGCGCCGCTGCCCGAATTTCCGCCAGCTGCCTCGGCGTGTGCGGTGCCGACCCTCAAGTGTGCTTCTCACTCGCCAGGCCTGCCCTTCGCAGCGTCCGCCATTACCACTATGGTGCGTGGGGGTCTCGCCGCTGATTTAGACCTAAAATCGCCCACCAGCAGATGCAGCAAGCGGAACAGGGCGAGGAGGCCCTGAACAAGATGACTGTCGTTGTGCTGCGCGAGTTGTGCAAGCAGCACGGATTGCCAACGGCGGGCATAAAGGCCGTGCTCATCCAGCGCCTCTGCGCCATGCAGACAGGTGGCGGTGGCAGCGAGAGGAATGGTGAGGGCAACACCAAGAACAAGCGTGCACGCGAGGATGACGCTGCCCAGGAGCCACTGCACGACGTCTGTGGCCCTCCTGACGTCACGTCCGAGGCCATCCTCTTGGAGCCCCTCACGAAGCGCGCAGCAGCGGCCCAAGAGGGCACAAGCACTGACGACTCTGCTACCAAGAACACTCGGCACAAGGTCGAGTGCGAGCTCGGGAAGAGAGGTTCGTGTTGTATCACTATTTGAGGTCTCACTCTGGACGATACCTCAAAACAAGATGACATCGTGGAGGCCCTTCAGTGTGAGCCCGACGAGAGCGAAGTGGCAGAGAAGGACTCGGACGACAGCGAAACAACTGGGGATACCCCAATGTTCTCGCAGGAAGAGGGCATGCCCATGAACGCGTCGCAGGAGGAGGAGTCGGACAGCATCTCAGCAGACGTGCTGCTGTGGTTGAAGACGAAGTGCCAGCTGCCCACATTCGCCACTGCCGATGCGGCTGCATGGAAGGTGCTGTATACGAAACATGAGCTCTGTTTCAATGACACGGAAGTGGACACACTCTGGAGAATCTGGGTCGATCCCGACGAGCCAAATGGCTCGAGATATGTTCGTGACCTCGAGGAGAGGTTCCTGGCCACAATAGGGTGGGCGGACAAGAAGAAGACTACTCGCAGTATGCTGGGGTACATTCATGCGATGTTCTCCATCCCGCTGCTCGAGGGAAAGCTGTATGACGGCCCTGGGAAGGACGAGAACGGTGACGAGACGGAGCCCGAGATCATCTCGAACTACACTGAGTCGAAGGACGCACTCGCATGGAAGAAGGCCGCACTGGAGAGGCACAACAACGACCCGCAGCAGTGCAGCAAGCAAGCGTACGCACTCACGTATGCGCTGTATGCGGATAAGTACTCGTGGAAGAAGAAGCAGTCTGGGCGTGCCATCTTGCTTGATGTGCTCAACGGTGCGCAGGGACTGCGCAACCTGCAGTTCTTCCGCTTCAACATCGCTGAGAGCGATGGCACTGTCTACGGCAACTCGCTCAGTCTGCTGTCGATCCTCTGTGTGCTGCGCCCCGAGGCCACGGTCGCGTACGATGGGGTCGAGGTGTGGTGCGAGGCCCTGAAGGAGACGGTGTGGGTCTACCTCAAACTGGGTGCCCTCATCGCGGACTCACAGGAGAGGTGCTGGTTTGTCTCAGTCAACCCACCGAGCGGCAAGGCCAACTACTGCTGCCCGATGTGTGATGCTACTCTCGAGCAGTTCGCTCGAGGCGAGCTCGGGGACCCCCGGGACTTCGCGGCTGCAGTGGCCGCTGTCCACAAGGCGCGGGCCGTCCTCGTGACTCGCCAGAAGGGCACAGAGGAGAAGGCACATGAGATCCTCTCTGAGCAGCACCTGCACTGGACTGCCCTCTTCAACCCGCTCTTTGACTGGCCTGGTGTAACGAACCTCTTCGAGCTGCCTGCAGCAGACAACCTCCATCTAGTGCTCTTTTACTTCAAGGTGCTGCCGGAGCTGCTCATCAGCGGTCTCGACAAGGACCAGCGCGAGACGCTGGCGATGCGGGTCACTGCCGCCAACGCCGAGCTCCCGGTTCACCTGCGCATGGTGCCTCTGCACACGCGTGGCAACTGGATCGGGCGTGAGTCAAGGAACTTCGGGCTCTGCATTCCGTACTTGCTGCTCTATCTGAGCGTGCCCAAGGACGTGCTCAAGCTCTGGACGAAGGTGGCGACATTCTTCTCGCTGCTGTACTCGCCCAGCAGCACGCAGGGCCTGGTCGCTGTGGTGTCTGTCCTCTCTCGCGAAGTTGTGCGTGGGATCCTCGGGCACTACCCAAGGAAGACGAACAAGGATGGCACTACCGAGAGGCAGGCGCAGCTCAACCTCCACTCGCCGCTGCACCTGGCCAACGTGATGCTGCACCGCGGCCCGCCATGCATCTGGGACACAGAGCGGGCCGAGAACACACAGAGCAAGATCGCCTCATTCTCTCGCCTTACGAGTGTGAACATGGCGGCGTACACTCTGCGAAATGCTGCTTCGTGGCAGACGGCGTGCATGTCTCGCATTCAGAACGACCCGAAGAGCCGCGACGCTGCGTTGGTGCGCTGGAGGACGGAAGGCAGCTGTCAGGTCGTCCAGCCTCGCTACGGCAAGAGGGCCCCGCACGTCGTCTACGAGCACATCCCACTGGTGCCGGGTACTGTCGTTTGCACGCTTCCGGCCAACGACGTCTGCGTGACACTGGACGAGAACCCGCAGTGCTGCTCTGACCTGTCTCGAGAGTTCTACACGTACTACGTCGTCAAGGAGGTCACGGACTCCGGGATCAGGGCGCAGCAGCTCGTGTCGCCCAAGAGGGGCGTGCCACTCGCGCCGTTTCCTCTCTGTGAGACCGCAGGTCCCAAGGTTGATCTGGAGTTCAGGGCGCTTCACAGGGCCGTGGCAGTGCTGCCTGCGTTCCAGGACAACTCAGACAAGTTCGACCGCTCTCTCTGCTTGGTTGTTCCCACCCGCTTTCTGACCGAAGACGTCCCGGTCCCAAAAGACAAAACAGAGTAAAACAATGTGAATCAGTGCACAGAGACAGTTGCTAAAGGCCTCGGAGGGCGTCAGTCTCGCCAATAGCCCCCAGCTGGACTCTGCTCCTCCGTACCCCCTCTGCATTTCCTCGCTTTCGCAGCCACCCCCCTGGCTCGGTGTCGCCTTTCCGCGCTTTTCCTGCATTTCCCGTCTTTTCCCTTTTTCCATGGATTCGCAAGAATCACTCGGACCTGTGGAGGCCAGTGGCCCGGTCACCCGAGAGCAGAAGCGCGCCGGTGCTGGGGGTAGCAGCGAGGAGTGCATCGACGAGGGAAGAACACCCGCACAACTGACTGGAAAAGAAAAGCGCAGAGCAATTTCCAACGTCTCTTGCGCAGTTGCGGGATCTCGGCGGTGGTGTGGGGATGCGGGGAGATCCACGGGAGAACACGTCATCACCATCTCCCCCGGAGGCTTTTGCCAGCTCTCCGCCGCCATCTTCCCCCTCAGCAGCGCACGCGGCACAGGCACAGGGCGGGACGGGACAGAGCCCACTGCGACCGCCGACCCCGTGTAATAAAAGTGCAGTGTGCGTCACCATTCTTTTTTTCTCTCCCGTTCGCAGTCAGAAGCGGCCCAGTGCACTCGGGGGGTCACCCACAGGCGCCACGGAGGTCGTGCAGCTGCTGGCGTGCGCGCTGTACGCGCTGGCCGCCACCGCCCTCTGCGTCCCGCTGCTCTCCCGTCGCCGCCGCGCCGCCCTCTGCGCCACGTCACCCGCCTTCGCCCGCCCGCTCGCCTGGGTCGCGTCTTGCGTCGCGTTCCTGTCGGTTCGCACCGCGTTCCTCGCCGCCGGCTCGGGCGCGGGCCGCCCGTCGACGCGCGGCGAGTTCGTCGTCGATTCCGCGACGGTTCCGCTGCTCGGGGCGGCGATGCTGGCGTTCGTGACGGGCGTCCGCGTGCGGCACGCGGGCGGCGGGCACGCGAGGGCCGCAGGGGCGACCGGCAGGTGCGCGGGGGTCGACAGGTGCGCGCGCGGGTGCGGGGGCATCGCCGCGGCGGCGCTCGTCTTCGCTGTCGCCGTCCCGCACGTTTTCCTGGGGCTTCTGCTCGTCGGGGTCGTCTCTCTCACCCCAAGTGCGCCCCGTTCTTCCCTGTCTTTTCCCCTTTTCCGCATTTCCCGTGCGGCTCGCAGAGACGTGCTGACTCACGCCGGAGCCTTTTCCGTTGAAATGCTCGTTTTTCTACGCCCTTTTTCCCCCCGCGTTTCGGGCAATTGACTTTGCGCGCAACGCTGACGCCGCGGCCGCAGGCCCCGAGCACGCGGGGGCGACGAGCAGCCGCGGACGGGACGACGACCGCGCGTACTACACGCACTGCCTGCGCTCCCTGCACGCGCTGGCGTCGCTGGCGATGCTCGCGGTGCCGCTGCCCGCCGTGTGCGCCACGCTGCGCTGGCCGTCGCCGTCGCTGCCGTCGTCGTCGCTGCCGCCTCCGCACCGCCTGCGCCGCGCCTGCTGGGCGCTGTGCGCCGTGTGCTGGTCGTGCGTGCCGTGGTCGTTCGGCTACGCCTGCACGCGCCGCGAGTGGCCGTGGGCTGCGCTCGTCGCGGGCTGCGCGCTCTGCGAGGTCGGGCCGCTGGCAGCGCAGTGCCTCTGGATCGTCGAGGCGTCTGCCGAGTCGGAGCTCTGCGGCGGCAAGGGCGGCGAGCGCGGCGACGAGGCCAGGAGGGGCAGGGAGTGCGTCGTGGCGCTGGCGATGGGCAGGCACCCGAGGCTGGGGCTCGAGAGCCCCCTGCGCGAGATCTCGGTGTGGGAGCTCCGCGCCATCGCCGAGCGCATCCCCGTGCGCGTCCCCAAGGACAGCGCCGTCGCCCTGGTGCTCGAGGACCGCGCCAGGAGATGGGAGGCCGTCTGAACAGTTCCAGGGGTCGTCTATTTATTTACTTCCCTATTTCTTTTTCTTTCACTTTTAATTACCCTGTTTAGCGATGAATACTCGTTCTGAATAAATATTTATTTATTTGGAATCCTCTCTGCCCCACGAGACGAGTTGGGGAATCTCCAAAGATTCCTCTGAAAAATCATGATTCCTTGTTTTTCTCGGACCTGTGTTGCCTGCACCGGTGTGGCCGGCACCCGCACAGAGCCCCCAATGCCACAGAGCCCCGAGCACGCACCCCTGCTGGCCCAGCCCACGGGCTACAGCCCCTCCGAGATCCGCACCTCCATCGAGCGCGAGTCGACGTACTACAAGAGCGACTTCGCCGCGTACTCGGTACCCGCCTCCCCCGCAGCGCGTCTGCCGCCCACGCACACGCTTCTCGGGCGCTTCCGCGCCGCGAACGCTCACGGCAGCGCCACGACGCAGGTGGCCATCAACTACATAATCGGTGCGGGCGTGCTGGGCGTGCCGTACGCGTTCTACGTCGCCGGAGTCCCGCTGACGGGCGTTACGCTCGCGTTCTTTGCGGTTTTCCTGGTGCTGGGCTGCATGTGGGTCATCGAGATCATGTCGAGGGCCAAGGGCTACGAGGCCGTGTCGCCCTCTGTCAGCGGCTCGAGCCCGCGGTACACGCACGACTTTGACCGCTGCTCGTACACGCACTTCTGCTACCTCTGGGGCGGCCACGCCGGAAAGTTCTTCTCCGAGGCCATCATCGCCTGCTATTGTCCGTTCACGGTTATCCGCCATGGCTTTCTTGTTTCCTATTTGGGGCCAACAACTGACTGCTGGGCAGCCTTTGCTGTGTTTGAAAACCGGCCAGAGCGTTATTTTTCTGTTTTTGTCTGTGAGCATTCGAGTACTGAAACTGCATTGCGTGGGTGGGCGCAGGCTACGGGTGCCTGTGGGCCTACGTGGCGACGTTCAGCTCGTCGCTGGCGATGCTGATGTTCGAGTTTGTCGTGGGCACCGAGACGTGCGACATCTACGAGGAGACCGCCAGCGCCGCCTGTCACGCGACCTACTACGGCTGCTGCGGCGTCTTCGCCCTCATCGTCCTCGGCCTCACGCTCCTCGACATCACCGGTGTGCCCCCCCCCCCCCCCGTTGCCCCTCGCTCGCTGGCCCCAGCGTCTCTCACGTGCCGTCGTGTGGGCCGAGCGACAGAGCAGCAGGGCCTGCAGGTCGCCCTGACGCTGTACCGCTTTGTGGCGTTTGCGCTGATGCTGGGCACCGTGGGCGTGGGGCTCGCGCACGGGGGCCCACAGCAGCACGCGGACAGCGACCCCAGGGGCCTGTGGAGGCTCAAGTGGTCGGGCTTCGGCGTCATGTTCCCCAGCGCGGCCGTCGCGCTCAACGTGCACTACAACCTCGCCGACGCCCTCGCCCCGCTGCGCAACAAGCGCAAGTCCCCGTTCATCGCCGCCGCGGCGCAGCTCACGAGCCTCGCGTTCTACGTCGCCGTCGGCGCCTCGTGCGCCGTGTTCTTCAACCCGCCGAGGCCTCTCGTGACGCTCAACTGGGCCGGGTACACGGGCCGCGACGGCGGGTGGGGCGAGGGCCCCGCGCACTGGTGGGCCACGGCGATACAGCTCGCCATCGTGCTGTTCCCCGTCATCGACCTGACCAACGTCTACCCGCTCGTCGCCATCACGCTCTCGGGCAACCTCGCGGTGGCGCTGCCCGAGAGTCTCGCCAGGCGCAGGGTGCTCGTGCGCATGATGGCCGCCGTGCTGCCGCTCGTGCTGGGGACGCTCGTCGGGCGGCTCGACACCATCTTCACGATCGCGGGGATGTTCGGCTTCGCCATCGAGTTCGTCGTGCCCCCGGTGTTCCAGTGGCTCAGCAGGCGGGCCTGCGTCAGGCGGTGGGGCAAGGGCAGCGACGTCACGCCCTTCACGGGGACGCACAGCGGGCCTGTGCCCGTCTGGGTCACTTTCGCTGTCGGAATCGCGGCCTTTGCGTTCAGCATTTTGGCCACCGCCTGCCCCTCGTGCGTCGAGTGAGCTCGCTTGTGGTTGTCCCTCAAGCCGCTCACGGGCTGCCTGTTTGTGCCGAGCACAGCCTGCGCGGCCAGAATGATGGCCTGCCAGCTGCCCTTCTGCACTGGCGGCTTCTACTTCTATCGGGGCTGCCGTCATTCCGCCCGAGTTCTGCACCCGGGGCATTCACATTCCAGCTTCGTCACCCGAACAAAAGCCTCGCTTGTTGCATGTTTCGTGGCCCTGTGCTGAGTCGCAGCTGTGCTGGCTGCCAAAGCAATTGAGGGGACTGTGGTATCGCTTCTGCCCACCATTTCGAGCAGTGCCAGGATGCACCCACGTTCGGAGAACTGCACCGCTGTTGAACGCACTGGCCTTATCGTCAGGAGCACTTTTTGCCATATTTGGCCACCGACGGTTGACTTCTGTAAGATCCGCCCGAGACTCGGCCCAATCTTATCGACCATTACCAAAACTCGCTCTTTACATTTGCAGCGCATCGTTCGCATGGCTGGCGCGGTGATCGCTCTTCTGGATGACATTAAGAAGGAGATAGAGGCCTTCGAGGCTCGGGCTGCCGCTGGGGACCCGACTGCCGACCAGTCGTCTCTCGGCCTCGTTCGCTCAGAGGCCCTCCGTCTCCTGGCGTCGCTCCGCTCCACCCAGGTGCCGAAGCCAAAGCCAGGCGAGCTGCCCACGTGTGGGGGACTCTCACGGTGAGCCACCACTGCCATCGGCTCACCCGTTGGCAATCGGACTTTGATCTTTCTACGGTTTTCCCTCCCGCAGGCCGGTCAACTCCAAGGTCGTGCCGAGTTTGGAGAATGGCTGCTTCTGGGGAGTGGCACTCACAGACTCGGCCGCGGACTCGTTGAGGTACAAGTTCCTCCCGCAGCTGCGGCCTATGAGGGACGGGAAGCCTCTGGGAGGCGGGCCTGAGCTGTTCAGCCCAAGGATTGCTGTCTCCGGAGCGGGTTCTTCTTCCACCAGGGGCGCAGCTGGCTATCAGAAGGCCCACGGAGTTCTCAGTCTGTAACACCTGTAAATGAATCCAATCCTTGCTCGCTGTACTGGCATTGGTAGTGATTAAACCCTCAACGGAACTCTATGTGCAGAGTACTTCCAATCCTATCACAACTCTTGTGGTTCCGGAAGGGCTACTGTCTGGTCTTCCTTCCACCCTGCTGCGGTCCATAAGGATATTAAAAGACATTCGGTCGGACCGCGAGTAGGCCGGTGTGAGAGGTATTCATCTTCTTGTTTGATTTTGTGGCCGTACAGTGGTGTGAGAAGACCGCTGCACACCTGCACAGAGTGCATTGGGCGCTGCATCACCAGCGGGCAGCACAGTCGTCCGGTCTCCCCGTCCAGCCGCCCGTCCCCTTCTCAGTGGTGGGCCGGGGCAGCGGCAGCCTGGTCGTGGCTCTTGAGGATGATGCGGGCGTCGACAACCTTGAGGCCCTGGCCCTTCTCGTAGACCATGACGGGGTTGGCGTCGGTCTCGGCGATCTCGTCGCGCAGGTCCCAGACAAGCTGGCTGACGCGCGACATGACCTCGGCCAGCGCGTCCGTGTCGCGCGCCTTCTCGCCGCGGGCGCCCGCGAGGATCGGGAACGACTTGATCTCGGGCAGCATCTCGTGGGCCGTGTGCAGCGAGAAGGGGGCCACGCGGAACGTGACGTCCTTGAGGACCTCGACGAAGATGCCGCCCATGCCGTACATGACCGTGGGGCCGAACGTGCCGTCGTTGACCGAGCCCACGATGACCTCCTTGCCCAGCATGGCCATCTCCTGGATCACGATGCCGCGGATGTCCGCGTCGGGCTTGTACCTCAGGCAGTTCTCCTTGATGACGCGGAACGCCGCGCGGACGCCGTCGTCGTCGCGGATGTTTACCTTGACGCCGCCCGCGTCGCTCTTGTGCAGGATCTGCGGCGAGACGACCTTCATGACGACGGGGAACCCGATCGACCGCGCCAGCGCCACGGCCTCGTCCTCGGTCCGCGCGAGCTTCGACGTGGCCGCGGGGATGCCGTACGCGCTGAACAGCTGCATCGCCTCGATCTCCGTCAGCGACCGGCGCCCGTCGGCGCGCGCTCCCGCGATGACGGCGAGCGCCGTCTTCTTGGCCGCCTCGGTGCCCGCGAACGGCGTGAACTCGTCCGCGGCCCCGCGCTCCTCGAACTTGGCGACCTGGCGCAGCGCAGAGAGCGCGCACATGGCCGCCCTGGGGTTGTCGTAGACGGGGATGCTGAGGTCCATCAGCTTCTTGCCCGCGCCGATCGACTCCTCGCCGCCGACGTAGCACACGACGACGGGCTTGCGCTCGGGGTTGCGTTGCAGCGCGCGCAGCAGGGCGGCCGTGACGGCGTCGGGCTTGGTGACGGCCGTCTCGCAGTAGAGCACGGCGACGCCGCTGACCCACTCGCTGCCGAGGGCCACGGCGACGGCGTCCTCGTAGCCCTTGGCCCCCGAGCTGCCGGTGATGTCGACGGGGTTCTTGGGCGAGCCGAACGCGGGCATGCAGGCGTAGAACTTGTCCTGCAGGTCCTTGGGCGCCGCGTGCAGCGCCACGCCGTGGAACTCGGCGCTGTCCGACGACAGCACGCCGATGCCGCCGCCGTTGGTGATCACCACGATGTTGTCGCCGCGCATCGGCGGCTGCATCGACAGCGCCTGCGCGCAGTCCAGCAGCTCCACGAGGTCCATCGCTGGGCGGCGGCGCAAGCGTTTTCCCGGGCGCAGGCAGGGTTAATTTAGGCGCTGGGGCGCCTGGGCTAAGACGGCAAGCTTACCGCGGATGATCTTGCCCTGGTTGAACGCCGCGTCGTAGATCTTGACGGCGCCTGCCAGCGACCCCGTGTGCGACGCGGCCGCGGCTGCCCCGTGAGCGCTGACGCCCGCCTTGAGCGCGATGATGGGCTTGCCAGCCTTGCGCCCTGCGGTGGGGGGGGGGCAGAAGCACCGCCACGTCAGTGGATTCCCGAATTGGGAAGAGGAAAAACTCGGGAATTGGCGTCGGCGTGGAATTATGACTCGCTTAGGAAGCCCCTCCCCGCTGAGAATTAACGTGGGCGGAGCATTGAGCATCAACGCATTTCTGTGCCCTCGAGTGGCAAATTTCCGTCTCGTTCTCCGGAGAAGACCCCCCGCCCCTCCTGTCCCCGCCTGTGCGCGGTGCGCTGGGTGGGGGGGGGAGGAGGAGGATGGCGCGCACCAGCCTCCATGAAGGCGCGGCCGTTCTTGACGCCCTCGATGTAGAGGGCGATGCAGCTGGTCTCCTTGTCCTGCGCGTAGTAGTTGATCGTGTCGGCAAAGTCGAGGTCGGCCATGTTGCCCAGCGAGACCATGCTCGAGCACCCGAACCGCTTGGTGTACGTCGTGCCGTCGAGCGCGATCAGCAGCGCGCCGCTCTGCGAGACCAGCGCGGTCCTGCCCCTGTACGGCAGGTACGGCGCGAACGAGGCGTTGGCGTTGCAGCCGTTGAGCAGCAGGCCGACGATGTTGGGGCCCACGATGCGCCCGCCGCTCTTGGCCGCGATCTCCACGAGCTCGCGCTCGGCGGCCACGTTGCCCACCTCGGAGAACCCCGACGTGATGATCACGTGGCCCTGCGAGCGCGCGGCGCCGATGAACGCGTTTCGGAAGCGTTAGACGGCCATTTCCTCGTGCGGGGTTTTCGTGTGCATGTCAACTGTGATCACTTTGTCGACGAAAAAACCCAGCACGCCGTCGCGCAGGCCGGGCGCGACGCAGAGGCCTCGACCCCGGCGCGTCGGGCAACGCGAACCCCAAGCGGAGAAAAGAATACCCGCCGGGAAAAACGAGCAATAACCGGAGAAGACTGAGAGGGGGGATGTGGGGGTCGGTACTCACAACGACGTGCTTCTGGGCGGCCTCCTTGCAGCACGAGACGACGAACTTCTCGGGAACGGTGTAGACGGCGAGGTCGAGGTGCTCGCAGGGGACGTCGAGGACGCTCTTGTAGGCCTTGATGCCGCAGATCTCGGGGGCCGTGGGGTTGATGGGGAAGAGCTGCCCCGCGTACTTGGACTGCACGAGGTTCAGGACGACCTGGTTGCCGATGCTGCCCGCCTTCTGGCTCGCACCGATGACGGCGATGCTCTTGGGGTTGAAGATCCTCGACAGCTGCTCCATGGCCGCGGGTGGTGTTGGATGTCTAGGGCGCTGAGTCAGCAAAGACACGAGGCCTGAGGGGGCTCGGTTTTTGTCTGTAGTACAAAAAATACTGAGGAAGATCCGGACGCTGACGCTCGTAGGCCGGATTATGAGGTCACGGCCCCAGCATATCGCGCAGTGAAAAATCCTCCGCGGTGCCCGGGTGACAGGGCCGTCTTCGCCTCGGACAAATTGAGTTCTCAGTCTCCTGCGCAGAATCGACGCCCCAGGGAATCAGGCACATTTCCGTAGCCGGAGAACATTGACGGGCGGGGTGCGGCCGAACATCTGTGGCAGCGCTCTGGTCTGCTGTGCCGTGTCCTCAGCTGCTGCCTGGCAGAGCCCGGTGGCCGCTGATAAATGAAGAAAAAGTCTGCGGAGAAGTGCATTTTCTGCCACCTGTATTGTCCACCGCCAGCAGGACTGGACACCGCAGAGGATCAGACGTACGTCGAACCTCGGTGCTAGCGGTTGCGGACGGACTAGCCGGGCGGGATCACTCCGAGGACCAAGCCTCCCAGCGTTGTTTCCCCGCTCCCCCGCTCTGCTAGGGGTGGACAACTGTGAACCTTGCCCCGTTTTTTCTTCGTCGGTTACCGCTGCCCGCAAACCACACTGCCTCTGCGTTATGCGTTGCTGTGAAGTGACGCGGCAAGATAAACGACGATTGGTCCGGCTGCAAATGAACCGCAGTGCTGCCCGGCCAGTCTTCAGTCCAACACCCGAATCACCCGATGCTTAACGTCCTGATATGACACCGTGAACACACACCTCCCAGTTCGTCACGTGCATTATGCAGCAACCCTGCCCATCTGGCCCGATTGGAGGACCAGCGGCATCCACTGTGCTCAGTTTGTCAAAGAGAATCTGATTTGGCAATTGGAAAGACGTGATGCGGAGAGAGAAAGACCCCAGGACTACTCTGGGATGGGCTCGGGCAGCATTCCGCTCAGCACGGCCTGCACCTGCTTCAGCTCGGCTACGGGGGGAGGGAGGGAGGGAAGGGTCTCGTTAGTCGGGGCTCATACGCGCAGCACAGACAGCGTACCCAGCGAATGGACGAGCGTCTCCGAGGCAGCCAGCTCCGCCCTGCGTGAGTACGCGTGTTCGCACGTTTGTCATGAGGGAAATTGGTCTTGCGTGAGAGAGGAAGCGCACTTGGAGGAGATCTCCTGCTGGAGCGAGAACACGATGCGCTCGACCCTCGCGGCGCAGTGCGCGTGCGACTCCTGAAACCTCGTGACCTCGCGGCGCAGCACGTCAAGCTCATCCTGCTGCTGCTGCCTGATCGCCTCCAGTTGGCGTATCTGCTCAGCGGCGGTCAGTGCAGCCTTGGGTGCCTGCTGGCTGCTCTGTCTGCTCTTGCTGGTCGTGCTCACCCTGGGCTCGTTCTCCCCGATCAGTATGCTCCTCAGGTTATCCGCGAACTTGTGCTGATAGTGGTCCGCGGACGCGACCGCCGGCGTGTGCGGAGCGGCCAGCGAGGGGGCTGCGAGGGGCTGCGGTTGCGCGCCGGTCAGCGGGGACGTCGGCGCGGGCGGCGACTCACGTTCTGAGTGGGAGAGATGGGACCGGCAGTCGAGGGCCTCGGGGTCACGAGCTCCAGGGCCTTGGCAACGAGCAGGCTGACGTCCTCGACGGGCGGGTACTTGAGCAGGCGCCTCATCGCGTTCATGTTGTCCATCGTGAACACTGAGGGAGGGGCGTCCCGTCAGTGCACGAGGGCGGTGGCAGGGCGACGGCGAGGCGCGCACGCTGCTCTCTCACGTAGATGAGCATCGACACAGCGATGCCGTCCACGAGAGCCAGCGAGCGCCCGTACGCGAAGATGCCGTCCCACAGCGTCATCAGGTCTTGCTGCGCGCCGAGCAATACGTGTCAGAGACGCGGGCAAAGCAGCAAAGGGGGGCGCACAATGTGGAACTCCCTGCCGAACATGAGCCTCAGCCACCGCCTGCGAGACGCGCTCGTGAGAAGGAGGGGACACAACCAGTGCGGGGGTACGCACAGGCAGTAGAGCTGCGGCTGGATGTCGAGGGCCTCGAGGCGGTCGCAGAGCTGCGGGTCCTTCTGCCTCAGCAGCACGTTTTGCACGCGTTTGCACCGCTTCACGATCGGCGTCTCCTGCTGCTCGGCAGGGGGCGAGGCAGAGCCGGGCCTCGCGAGGGCGGCCTGCTGCCCCAGGGGCGGCGAGGGCGTCGTCGACGACGAGCCCGACCTCGTCTGCTTGCTGCCCTGGGCGTTGCTGTACCCCGCGAAGAAGTCGTTGGCGTGGACCATCAGCGCAGCGAACGTCGCCCAGCTGTCGTGCTCGACGCGGGAGGGGTCCAGCAGGGCGCGCAGCACTGCCTCGTCCGAGCCAGGGACGGGCGCGGGGCCCGTGGCGCTGGCGGCGTTGGAGCACTCGCTGTGGATGAGGAAGTACAGCGGGGCCAGCAGCTCGTGCATGCCCTGGCGGTACTGCACGTCGGGGTGCTCCTTGGCATAGACGAACAACACTCGCTTCAAGGCGTCCTGGTGCTGCTGCTCCTGGAAGAACTCGTGCTCGGGGTACGTCCCTTGGGGGAGATCGTGCTACGTCAGGATACTTCTGGATTTGAGGGGGCACTGCGGAGGGGGAAATCTGACTCTCGATGTCGCGCATGATCTCCTTCTGGAGCTCGTTGTTCTGGAAGAACTTGTTCCACGGGCTGTCGGCCGACTGCGACAGGGGGTCGATCACCTCGTCCTGCTTCTTCATCTCCTCCTTCGGGTCCACAAAGTGCCTTGAGACGTCACGGTGACGTGTCAGGAAAAAGAGTACAACCAGCGAGGCCGGTACGCCGCACTTGGCACAGAGAGCGTCGTAGTCCGACCGGAGCTGGGCGATGCGCTGCGGCCACTCGGCGGTGCTGATGTACGGCGGCAGGACCTCGAGGAACACCTGCGCGCGAGGTCGGCCCGTCAGTTATAATATCACGATACATTTCCAGATCTCGGCCTGTGCGCCCATTCAGGTCGCTTCACAGCACGTCTGGTCTGCGAGCGAGGAAGGTGGGAGTGGGGACGCAACTCGCCAGGCCACGCTGCGGAGGTGCGACCCGCGGAGGCCGCGCTTGAGGGCCCGCTCGCGCAGCGGCTTGAGGAACTCAGACCCACCGAAGAGCTGCCTCCACTCGACGCTGGGCAGGGACGGGGGAGGGAGGGCGCACAAGACGGACATGAGCAGGGGAGGGATAACGGTGGAAGACCGCACGCGAGATCACGGAGCGTCATGGACATCTCTCAGTCCCAGCAGGTATGTTTGCTGCGCGGTGTGGGGCAAAAATATCTGGGGGATCGATATCGAACGGGGGGGAAAAAAGAAAAAGTTCCGAAGCCGGGAATCGAACCCGGGGCAAGCAGGTGAGAGCCGCTTATGTTACCAACTACACCACTTCGGATACTAGATAATTGTCAACGTGCGGGAAGCACACTCGATGGACCATTGTGTCCATGATTCCGTTCCTGTGTGCTCGTCACGGCGATAAAGGGGATAAATCACTTTTTGCCCGAACTTTCAGTGATATTTCCTCGTGGCGGTGCGTGTGGCGTCGGTGTTGTGGCATCGTGTTCCGCGGTGTTGGCTACGGCGTGTTCGTGCGTGTGTAGGCGGTGCGTTGCGTATGGGTACTCTCTCAAAAATAGGCTGTCAAACAAGTAGCGTGCGGGTCCGAACTTGGCGGAGTTCTCGCTGGGCCCATCGAAAGGGTCTCTCGTGGCGCGTGACGGTACGCTTCGTCGTTTAGGGTTTCCTCGTCCTCGGAGTGAACAGCGCGGTGCCTCCGCTCACGGGCTGTCCGTCCCTGAGCGGCTGCATCTGCGGCAGGGCCGCCATCTGCGAAACCGACGACGCGATCTCGCTACGGATCCTGGGCGACGTCATCGTCTCGCACCTCCTCGCGGCCTTGCCCTTGTCCGCGATGGGCTCCAGAGTCATGCCGGGCCACGACTGCTTGCGGACGAAGGGCAGGACGTCCGTGTTCGTACGACGGCGGAAATCCACCTTCTGGGCTGTCCGTAGAGCAGCGAGCAGGCGAAGGGCCTCCGAGTGCACGAGGGCCATCGCGGACGGATCGACAGTGCCCGGGCCCTGCTCGACCGCGCGCTGGCGGAACGCGACGAGCTCGCTCTCGACGTCTCCCAGGAGCTGCACGAGCCTGTCGGTCATTTGCGTGTCTTGCTTGGCAGCCAGCCGGTGTTTAATTTTGTGAACCCGGAAGAGGGGTCGGTGACGTGGAGGAAAAAGAGCCGTGTCGCATGGTGCCGATTGGCGTAAAGGAAAAGGCACGACAGCAATGCATTCCGGCTCGGCAAAGGACCAATTTCCTTCGCCCGGGTTTTTCGCTTCTGTTTCCAGACATCGCTGGAAGATAATGTTCCTCCGTCTGCCCCGCGACATCGCCGAACCTCCAACAGGGCCCACCGCGAAAGAGCTCCGAGGTCGGCACTTCCGCCCTGCCGTTCCTTGCGTACCCGGTACTTAGCATTCACCGTTAATCCCCCATTCATATCTCGGTGCCAGTGCTATCGGAATGGCTCGGGCCAGCGGGTCTGCTGATGGGGAACAGGCCCGGCTCGCCGGCACTGACCGAGCAGCGAATGCAGACGAACGGAGAACGGACTCGCCAGAAGCGCGCGCCGCGAAGGAGCATGATTGTCCAGTCTGGATGGGGCATAAAGGAAGCGTGGATGCAGGAGGAATTCGTCCTTCTAGGCAATTCTCGGAAGGAATTCGAGGGTCTGTCTGAAAGCAGTGCATTCCGCGACTATCACGAATCACGATGGCATACGCTGTCGGGCCGCATGAGCGAGAGCGCTGACAGTCGGGCGGCAATTCTGCGTGGAGGCGCCGCGCCTCTCAAGGAGAGGTGTCATGGCGCTGGGACCGGACAGACGGCATTAGGTCAGCAGCCGACCGGCCGGCGCCGCACAGAGCTCATTCGGGAACCGGTCGATCGCGGATGACGTGTTGTTTTCTCCTTTTGTTGATTGATATTTTGCGTTCTTTGCAGTGGATCCCAGAAAACCCGCTGCGACACACAAGCGCCAGCGTTCGCGCGCGTCACACACCCCCCCCAGAGCACCCATGGCGTCCGCGCCGCCCGCGCCCCGCGAGTACGACCTGCCGGCGCAGTCCGGGGCGTACCACTGGTCGGAGCACGCGTTCGCCCTGCCGCCCACGTCGTTTGTGCTGCGCTTCCAGGCCCGCGCGAGCAACAGCGTCTGCGTGGCCCTCAGCCCGCGCCCGCGCACCGAGCAGCCCATGGTCGAGCTCGTCGTCGGCGGCCGCGCCAACACGTCCTCGGTCCTGCGCCTGCGCAGCGGCGGCCCGGCCGTCTCGCGCCACGACGCCGAGGGCCTCTGCTGCCCCACCGAGTGGCGCGGCTTCTGGCTGAGGTTCGCCGGCCGCGAGGTCGCCGCCGGCACCGAGGGCTGCAGGGAGCCCTTCGTCCGCCACGTCATCCCCAGGCGGTTCGACGTCGCCGTCGGGTGCTTCTCGACGTGGGACGCGCCGGCGCAGTACCGCGTCGTCGACGTGGCCGAGGCGCTGCCCGTGCCCGCGCCCGTCGTCGCCAGCAACGAGCCCGCGATGGGCCTCTGCGGCCTCGCGGGCGACATGCGCGCGCTCTTCGCCGACGCCGCGGCCTCGGGCGACGTCGCCATACGCGCCCAGGGCGAGGGCGGCCAGCCCGGGGCCTCTGCGGCGACCGTCTGCGCGCACTGGGCGATCCTCTGCGCGCGCTGCCCGTACTTCCGCGCCATGTGCTCGTGGGAGTCGCGCAGGCTGCAGGGGGCGCAGGGCAGGGCGGCCCCCGAGAGCGTCGCCCTGGACGCGCCGTGCGACGTCGTCCGCGCGGTGCTCGAGTGGGTCTACTGCGCCGACGCGGGCCCGTGCACCAACCGCGGCTTCGAGCGCGCGCTGCACTGCGCGAGGCTCGCGGACATGCTGTGCCTGGCCGCCCTGGCCGACGCCTGCGCGCGCGCGGCCATCTCGTGGCTCTCGGAGGTCGGCAGCTCCGCCGACGTCGCCGAGCTCGCCGCCGACGAGTCGTGCATCCCGCTCGCCAAGGCCGCTGCCGAGTGCCTGGCGCTGCTCGTGCCCGAGAAGATCGTGCCCCCAGTGGCGGGCTGGCGCGTGCTGTCGATCGAGGGCGAGGGCCACGTCGCCGTCGACGTCCCGCACTTCGCCTGCGAGGACGAGTACACGCTCGAGGCCTGGATACGGCCCACCGAGCACGGGACGTTCGGCATCATCGGGTGGGGCGAGTGGGGAACGCGCCAGCACGTCAACGCCCTGCGGCTCGGCGAGAGCAACCAGCTGGTCAACAGCTGGTGGGGCGACGACCTCGTGGCGCCCGTGCAGAGCCTCAGTGGCGCATGGCACCACGTGGCGGCGACGTACACGCGCAAGACGGGCTGGCGCAGGCTCTACGTCGACGGCAGCCTCGTGGGCGAGAACCAGAGCTTCAGGGGCAGGGGCCAGGTGCCCAACGAGGACTTCTGCGTGGGCCGCACCAACGTGCGCGAGTACTTCCAGGGCTACCTCGCCGAAGTCCGCGTGTGGAAGGTGCGGGCCCTCCTTCGCTGTGCTGCCCTCGCTGACTGTGCATCCCCTCTCTGCCGTGCAGAGGGCCCTGACAGCTGAGGAGATCGGCGAGTACATGCGCACGCAGGTCTCTCAGGCCGATATCGTGCTGGCCCTCCGCGGCCCGGCGGATAACTGTGCCACCGTCGGTAACGCGTCGTGGAACTGATGAGCGCAAGGCAGCGCACTTAACGTAAAACTCGCCCTAACTACACAGCCAGTCAATACTAAGCAAAGAAGTGTCCGGCTGTCCCTGCTGTTGTCCGTCAGGGGTTTTGCGGCGCTGCGGCCGCGGGGGCGGCAGCCGAGGGGAGCAGGTTGTGGCGCTTGAGGAACGAGGCGACCTTGTACGGCGGGTTCAGCGGCGGCTGCACGGGCTCCACGTTGTGGAACTGCTTCTTGGGCATCTGCGCGGGCGTTGCATCAGACGCGCGTTGTGCTCTGGTCGCACCACGTACCGCGTAGGTCTGGTCCGAGTCGAAGCCGCTGAGGTCTCCGCAGGCGACGAAAGGCACAATGGAGGCGTCCACCCCAGGCATCGGCGCTGTGCGTGCTCGGCGTTGAGATGCCGAGGGGGGAGAGAGAGAGAGAGAGAGAGAGAGAGAGAGAGAGAGAGAGAGAGAGAGAGAGAGAGAGAGAGAGAGAGAGAGAGAGAGAGAGAGAGAGAGAGACCGGATGCGTACGGTACTGCCCCGTGGTGCTCGGGGTGATCATGGTGGGCACGTAGCCCTCTGGCGGCTGGTAGTCCCTGCACACAACAAAGGCCTCTGCGGCGATGTGTGGGATTCCGTGCGCTCGGCGGCGGGATGGCAGCTGCGCAATTGCGCTTACCGATGCTGGTGTTGCGGGAGCTGCGCGGCTTGACGATGACGACGTCGGAGAAGAAGCAGCGCAGCTGCGAGTTGAGCAGCCCCGAGTCCCTGCCGCGGAACACCTTGGCCACGAACGTGCCCGTGCGCTTGAGCACGAACGTGGCGATGTTGAGCGCCGACAGCAGCAGCTGGCTCTGCACGTACTGGTCCACGTCGTGCATCCCCGTCACTGCCCATCAGCACAGCGGGAAAATCGCACATTTACGTCAGCACGTCACAGCACACACACACGGAGCACGGGGTACCGTCGGGAGCGCCGTCGCAGACGACGATGTCGGCGGGGAGGCCGTCGAAGTGGGCGATGATCTCCTGGGCGGTGGAGAGCTTGGTGATGTCGCCCTTGAGCTGGATGACGCCGGCCAGGGGCGCCATGTCCTGCAGGTCCACCGCGACGATCTTGACGCCGCGCTGGGCGCCGGCGTCGGTCTCGTAGAGGCGCCGGCTGAGGACCTGGCTCCAGCTGCCCGGGGCCGCGCAGAGGTCGACGGCGCGCGTGACGCTGTCGAGTATGTGCAGCTCCTCGTCGATCTGCAGCAGCTTGAAGGCGGACCGGGCGCGCCAGCCCTCCTCCTTGGCCTTCCTGTAGTAGATGTCCTGCGGGCGCACCCCGTGAGCGTGCGCCAGCGACCCGGGGCGCGTACCCTCTTGTCCTTGGCGCGCGGCATTTACTGCAGGGGGGCGGAGTGCTGGTGGGGTGGAAGGGGCGACAGGATCTGGGATATTTATTGCGGGGCAAGAAAAAATCTCGAGGAGAAAAGTTTGAATTTAATCTCAAGGCGGGCACGCAGGCGCTGCCAATTCGCTGCGCGCCACCCGAAGACACACCTGCCCGGCGCGCGGGGCGCGGACTGCGATACCAGTGCCAGCGCTCCCTCTGGGGGCAGCAGCGGCGGAGCTGTGCGCGTCCCCGGGTCGAGAATCCGATTTGTTTTCGGCGCCGCGCGGACGCAGGCATTTCTCGGGACACAAATCACCCCTGCGCGTGGGGGCGGCGGTGTCTCTCGGCGCCCAAGAAACAGCGGCAATTTCTGCGGGTCGCGGGCGCGTGCACCTGCCCCGCAGCACTCCACCCGCGGGCAAAACGTCGTTCATACGCGCGCTCTGCTCGTGCTACCCGTACCGGCCCGACCGCGAAAAGGTTCGAACACACGCGATCACGATTCCTCTTCCCCCCACATCGCTTCCCCTCCACCCGCCCGCCCCGCCACGCCACGCCAACCCGCGCCGCCGCGCGCGGAGGGGAGGGGGGTGTTCCCGCGCGATTTCTCGAGGGAAAGGCCTCGGCCCAATCTCACATTTCAAAAATAAGCGTGCTAAAAATAAACAATTTCGTTTTGAAAACCCATACCGCCCAAGCGCGGTGGTTGTGGACAACAAACCTACGTGAAAAAGCGGGAAAATTCAAAATCGGGGGGCGCGCCCACCCCGCGTGTGGCCCCCCCCCTCGGCGTTGACGTGGACCCTAGAAACACACACAAAAATCACCCACCCCCACCCCCTCCTCATCATCAGTCATTCACCGTTGTTACTTTTTTTTCTCTATCACACTGCGCGCGCGCGGGGGAAGACCACTCCTTCCCCGACTGCCTCTTTTCTGAGAAACCCCTGCGTTGACGTCACGCAGTTGATCCTGGAGGCGACCGAGAAGGAGCGAGGTGGCAACGCCGGAGCGCCCGTAGCGGCCCCCGCAGCGCCCGCACCGACCGCGACCGCACCCCCGGCAGCAGCGGCGGCAGCAGAGAGCGGCAGCAGCGGCAGCAGCAGCGGTGCGCGGACCCCGCAGCAGCCGCGCGGGATGACAGCGGTGCACGAGCCCCCGGCGGCGGAGCTGCCGGCGGTGCCGCTGGCGGTGTCGCCGGCGTCGATGGCGCACGTGACGGCGGCGAGCAGCAACACGCCGCCGTCGCCGGTGGCGATCAGGCAGCGGTCGTACACGCCGTCGCCGGCGCCGAGGGTCGCGGCAGCGGTGACGCCGCCGGCGTCGGCCGAGGCCCCGGCGGCGACGGGCGGCGGGAGGACGAGGAGCTACGCGTTCTACCACTGCCCGCCACCCGTCTTCAACGCCCGCGGCGAGATCGTCTGGGCGCAAAGGCCAGCACTTCAACCTCACCTCGTCAGTCCACACTATCCGCCTTCTGACGGCATCCCTCTCGTTTCCTGGGCTTTCCTTTTGGCGGTTCCTCTTCCTCTTCTCTCTTCTTCTTTCTTCTTCCTCTTCTGCTTCTGCTTCTATTCCAAATCTTCTCTTCTATTCTGTTTCCTTCTTGGGCCAATCTGTTTCTCTTCCCGGACAAAGGCCTAACGAGGGTTCTGATGATGGTGATTCGTTGAAGGAGGCCGCGACTGGTGGAACGGCGCGCACGAGGCGCCTGCCGTCCAAGACGTCCTCGCAGAGCATACACCCTCTCCACGTGAACTCCCTAGTTCACTACCCTCGCGTGCGGGGCCTCCCGCTCTCTTCGTTCCATTCTCTCTTCGGTTCTCCTCTCTTTTTGTTTCGTTTTGGCAACTGCTGCACCCGTGCCCACCACGCGCCTCTGGGGGGTGTGGGCCTGTCTCTGCCCTGCTCGCGCAGTTTCTGCCGTCGGCGAGGTTTGCGATAGGGTATGCGGAGACGATCGGGCTGCGACCGTCCATGGAGGACTCGGTCGCCATCGCCGGGGCTATCGACTGCACCGTCCACACGGACTTCTTCGCCGTCTTTGACGGCCACAACGGATCCGACGTCCGGCTCTGCACAGCACCCCCCCCCTCCACAGCCTTCTCGTCTCAGTCTCCCCACCCCACAGGCGTCCGAGTACGCCGCCAAGAACATGCACGTAGTCGTGCTCGAGAAGCTGAGGGACATGCAGAAGTCCAGAGACGTGCCGACGGCCCTGCGAGTGCGTCTGCGGCTGCCCGCGCTGCCGGTCTGACCCCCCCGCCCGCCGCCCGCGCGCGTTGCAGAGTGCGTTCAAATCGGTGCAGAAGAAGATCATGGCGAGCCAGATCACCGGGGGCACCACGGCCACCTGCGTGCTGTTCCGCGGCGACGAGGGCTACGTCGCGCACGTCGGCGACTCGTCGGCGGCGATACTGGCCGACGGCTGCCTGAAGCGCCTCACGCGCGACCACCGCCCCACCGACGCCGACGAGGCCCGCGCGGTGCAGGCCCGCGGCGGCATGGTCAGCTCGGGCGCGGAGCCGCGCGTCAACGGCGTGCTGTCGCTCACGCGCGCGCTGGGCGACCGCGAGCTGGCGGGCGTGCTGTCGGCGGAGCCCGCGGTGGCGAGGCTGGCGTCGTACAGCTGGACAGACAGCACGCTGATCATCGGCTGCGACGGCCTCTGGGACCACGTGACGTACCGCCAACCCCCCCCCCCCCCCCTACCCCGCCGTCTGCGTGCCTGCCACCTGTGGGGAAAGAGAGTGTGGGGCGGGAGTTCAGTGCGGCGGGCCTTCGTTCCCCAGTTTCTCCCAGGTGTGCCTGCTGTGATGGTAGGGACAACCACACTTGGCCGGAGCTCGGGGCTGGCGGATTGCCCAGAGCACTAGTGTTGGAGTGGGGGTGCTTGCGTGTGCGCCGACTGTGTGTCCTGCCGTGTGTGGCTGCTGCTCTCCCACCCGATTTTGAGTTTAGATCAAGGGGCGCCAACGGACATTACGCCTAACTGCTCTGCGTGCGCGGGTGGACTCGGCAGGGACGAGGAGGTGGCGTCTGTGCTGCGGGCGATACCGAGCCCCGAGGCCGCTGCGATGCAGCTGCGCGACACGGCGTTTATGAACGGCAGCACCGACAACATCACCGTGCTCGTCATCAAGCCCGACCTGCCGCCCCAGGGCAACCGCTTTCAGAACCCCTCTGCCGCGCCGTGCTTCTCGTGCTCGGTCTCGTCCCCCGCGCAGAGCAGCAGCAGCGAGCAGCCCAAGAGCGAGGGAGCGCCCGCCTCCCCGGGGCCGCCGGCGCCGCTCGAGACGAGGAGGGACGACGAGGCCGCCAGCAGCGGCGGCAGGGACGACGAGGACGAGGGCGGCAGGGGCAGGCAGGGCGGCCAGGCCGCGAAGCCCTTCACGCGGGTGCCCTCGGCGGGGCACAGGTCGCGGTCGCACGGGCACAGGCACCGCTCGTCGGGCCTCAACCAGGTGGAGACGATGCCGCCGGCCTCGTCGCCCGACGACCCCGCGTCGTCGTCGCCCGGCGGCACCTCGGGCTCGCAGTCGCCGTCGCCGTCGCCGCCGCCGTCGCCGAGGCGCCAGCAGGGCGCGCGGGACGAGGCGACGGGAGCCACGTCGTCGCGCGCGGCGGCAGCGGCGGGAGGGGCTGGGTGTGCGCCTGGGGAGGGCCAGGGGACATGATTGAACAGACACACAGGGCAGGCGGGGGGCCAGCGCTGGCGTTAGTCGGGTAACAACTATTTTTCTCAGGTTCCACATGACACACACATGCTTGCCGTCGCTCTCCGCCCGTATTACAAAGACAAAAAAAAACAACCGGAAAACCGCTTTTACAGCGCTCTGTCGTGCTGCGAGGCGAGGCTGCACCGGTCGGTGCCTTCGTTCTGCTTTAGATTTGTGGTGCTGGGATGAGCTGTACCACGAGGCCAACCAACCGGTCTCTCACTACGTGTAGTGAGTGGCACACTGGTCGTGGTTCATAAAGAGCCAGCCGATGATCAACACAAGACAGCACACTCTCATTTATCTGTGATCCTGCTCAAGGCATGACGCGCCTGGAGTAATTGCCGTGCTTGCCAAGTGGTATCCAGGCTAGGTAATGCGGATTTGTGGACATAATATCTGCGGGGTGCTCCACACCCTATTTCGGTTGTCCCAACTGATTGATGCTGGTCTGTACCTTCCTGCTCGCCTTCGCCGCTGTGGCCCTGCACGCCGCAGCCACCGATTCTCCTGGCTGCCCGTTCTCCTTCTCGCGTGGCCCGGTGGCGACTCTCGCCCCTGGCGCCACCGCCGGCACTGTCCTGAGCCCCGGCAACGTCGTCGTGCTGCACGGCTCTCGTCTGCCCTCTGCCTGCACGGGCCTCTCGCTCGAGACGCCCGCCATCTCCGTGGCTCCCGGCGGCGCCCTCGTCCTCGCACGAGACCCGACCCCCAGCGACCTCTCTGTGCTCTCGCGCTCTGGCGTCACCGTCGTCATCCGCTGCCCCGGCGGACCCGACGCAGACCCGCAAGCCCCCGGGGAACACGATTGCCTGAAGCTGCGCGTGCGAGTGGTGGCGAACCGCAACGACGACCGCGGCGCCCCGGGCCCCGCGTGCCACGGCTGCCTGTTCGCGTTCAGCAGGCCCGAGGTACCCGTCTTCGACATCGAGTGGGGCAGCGAGTGGCCCGGTGGCGACAGGCTCCTCAACTGGGGGAACCCCATCAGACACGCCAGCGGCCGCCCTCTCTTCTGGGGCCACGTGCGCCTCACCCACCGCTCGCAGCGCCATCCCTTGACACCCAGCCATAGGGGTGCAGCGGCGACACGCTCGAGTACCTGGCAGACGACGGCGTGACGTGGCTGGCGTCGTACGTCGACGCCGGGGGCTGGCAGCGGGACGCCATACACAACTTCTACGTGTCGGGCACGGGGCTCTTTGTGCGGAGGTTCCGGCGCTGGCAGGGGAACCTCCCGGAGGTGCTCAGGGGCCGCACCGCGAGGCTCAGGCTGACGTGCGACCGCGGAGTCTCGTCGTGCGTCGTGTTCCGAGTCGCCCCGGCCGCGGACGAGTGGGACTGCCTGCCCGACACGTGCGGCCACCAGCTCACTGCGCTCGACTCGGAGCAGTTCGTCGACCCACCGGTCCTCGAGTCCTCCGCGCTGGTCAACGACCGCGTCATCGTCAAGGCCACGCTGCCGCAGACCGTCCCCGCCCGCTGGAACGTCACAGCAGTCTACGGTGCGCTCCCCTGACTGGCCAGCCCCCGATGCCTGACATCGTGGCAGTCAACCCGCGGACTCGGGAGCCCTCGGCCGTGACCCTGCCGGTGACACAGTATCCCTGCGTCTTTGTGGCTGCGGAAACCATGGGACTGCAGTACCTCATCGACAACGCTAACCCCAACATAGAGGAAACGGCATCAGAGTACTCTCTGTCGTTCGGCGTGCGCGTACGGTGGGCCGAGATGGCCAGGATGGGAGGCGCCAACATCACCAGGAAGAACGAGGCCGTGCTCAGGTTCTCCGTCGTTATTCACAGAGTGGTCACTGTCTCCACAACTGTCAGGACGTCCAGGTGGCTCTGGTTCTCGATGGATTCTGCAGCACAGTTCTCAATCACGGATGGTGTGGCGCACGCATCGCTCAGCTTCAAGACGCAATCGCTACGGGCAGGCTACGTCATCAATCAAACGAGCTTCAGGGTTGCAGAGCAGCAGAGACAGGCCCTCACAATGCACGACCCGGAACTCGCCCCGAACCAAACAGGAGCAGCCCAATCGCAGTGGACCCTCAAGGCAAACATTAGTACGCCGAACAGCACTGGAACAGAGCAGAAAGCACTCAATACTACCCCCCAGATGCGAGCAGACTGTGCAACTTCAACAGCACGCACAGCTTTCAGCTTAGCTACTCGCTGGTGCCTCCGAGCTCTTCGGAAGAGGTGCTGTATGGAGAGATCGCTGGGGATATCACAGGGATCAACAATTTGTGCATCAACATGTCCGAGTTCAATGACCAGAGGCCACAAGAAGAGCTCACTTCTCGTTCAACTTCCTTTGACTCGGTTTCCCTTCCACTTGTATGCTCTCTTTTTCTTGCAACAATGAGCTATTGATGGTACCCCATTGGATGAAAGAAAGCAGTGCAAATCAGTTCATTTGGACAATCTCTCCACTAAACTCGGCTGTAGAGTCCCGTGCAATAAAATTTGCGGTCTATCTTTTGGAATTAAAAACAATAGTCATCGACTTCGTATGTTTCAATTGTAGGGGCGAACTTCATCAGCGGCCCCACTGACGCCAGGTGCTGGAGCATCTTCCCCGATTCCACATACTCGTGGGAAGACTCTGGGCACGAGAACAAGTTGCAGATCATGCACTGGCCAAGCGAGTGGCTCGTCACGATCACGCAGCCACACCACCCCTCGAGGGACCTCAAATATGGCAGTGCGACTGTTGTGTACATGTCTGGAATGTTCCTGTCTCGTGACTCGAGCACGTCTGCAATGAACCAGACAACCTCTGCACACTTGGCGCCCGCTCTGTTCACGGGTGAGTATAAGCGGATGCTACCAAGTCAATTGTGTACCTCAGATCAAATATGTTCGCCTCGCCTGGGCAGCGAGTGATGGGAAGAGCTGCAAAGGCATCCATGTGGTCTCGGGTCTTTTGTACTGAAGGGCGCAAAGATCCCCACATCTCTGGGTGAATGATCTTCTTGGGCATCTGCTCACCACGCATTTCAGTCCTCTCATGGAAATGGGAGACCTGCGTACAATGATGACGGTCATCTTGCAAATGCCGGGAGTGTGAAGAACGACCCAGCAGGCGCAGCGTTCTTTGATTACGGACAGGCTCTCGACATCCTTGAAGACGCCGGCTAACGACATCTTTTCGGCCGGAATAAACTGTGCGGAAAGGCTCAGTAGTTTTCGACATGTAGTCGGGGCTCACAGTGGACACGACGGTGGCGAAACAAACGCCCTTGGGCAGTGCAACGGGGAGCTCGTTGAGCTCCAATGGAACCTTCAGCGACGCCAGGCGCTCCAGAACCTCGAGGATCTCGTCCGTGATGTCGTGGAACGTGGGACGAGCTGCTGGGTTGACGTTGCAGCACTTGCTGAACAGCTCCATCCACGCTGCTCCTGGGCTCGGCGGGAGCAGGGGCAAGTCCCCCTGGACGAGCTTCTGGTGCGCCTCTGAGTCGGAGAGGTCGCCCCAGGGCAGCGTCCGCGACATGATCTCGTAGAGCACCAGGCCCCAGCTGAACACGTCGCTGGCAGGCTCGAAGTTCTTGGACGTGACCTCGGGAGCCCTCCACCTGATGTTGGTTAGGTACTCGGACCCCGCGCTCTTGGCCGTCGCCCTCTGAATCGTCGACAGCCCAAAGTCCGCGATCTGCGAAGAATGGCACTGAGCACAGTGTCCAAGAGAGTGGGAGGAGAGAGAGGGCAGAGCAAGGGGGGGGGGACCTTGACGCAGCCTGAGGCGTCGATGAGGATGTTGGAGCTCGTGAGGTCCTTGTGCAGCACAGGTGGCCGCTGCTCGTGCAGGTACCGCATCCCGTGCGCCGACTGCTGCGCCGCGGCCACCGCCTGCGCTCCCGTGACGCGCTGTGCGGGATCGCTGAGCCACGCGTGGAGGCTGCCGAAGCTGAGGTACTCGGTGGCGATCATGGGGCCCTGGGGCGAGCTGCACGCCCCCAGGAACAGCACGCAGTTGGGGTGCCGCAGCGTCCGCAGCACCCCCACCTCCCGCGCCCAGCTTGCCGCCACGTCCTCCTTGGCCTGCCCGTTGAGCACCTTGACGGCGACGTCGATGCCCCACAGCCTGGGTTCCCGCCGAGGGGAAAACCGCTTGTTACGCGGTGGGCATGGAAGAGCGGGGGCATGGGAGCCGGCGTGCTGGGCGAGGAAGACGGTGCCGAAGTGGCCGCCGCCGATCCTGCGGACGAAGGTGATGTCGCGCCAGTCGAGCGTGTCGACCTGGATGCGCGCGGACGCCGGCGACGCGCTGGTCCGGCAGGGCGCCTGGCTCTGCGGGTCCGCGGCGCTGTAGCTGCTGTAGCCGTACGTGTTCCCGTCGCACATGCTGTGGCTGCAGTGACTCACCGCAGGGGCTGCAATTAATGAAAGAAGCTTGCGAATCTCACAGGCCAGGCATTGCCCAGACGGGAAGGTGGCCTGACACGACCAAATCACCACCCGAATTGATGGTTTAAGGGCTGACCGGTGCGCCGCCCTGCGAACTACCAACGATCCGGGACACGCAGCGCTGGACCGCAGATTCAACCGGCCATATCAACAGTAGAGATTTCAGATTCCGTCCGAACGATGCGCGCTCGCGTGAGCGCCGAGCTGTGCGCCCTCGACGCCAGCGGCGCGCGCGAGGTCCTCGGCGCCGATTCCGACGCCGCCCTGCGCCCCCTCTCCCTCCTCTCCTCGCGCTCCTCGTTCTGGTGCATCGTCGCCACCGCTTCCGACCGCTTCCCCACGCATCTCGCGCTCCTCTTCCGCCCCGTCCCCTGCGCCACGTCATCCACGTCATCGGCGTCATCCCGCGTGCCCGCCGCCTGCGCGCTGCGCGCCCCGGACGCCGACGGCAGCGCGTCGTGCGCGGCGCTCGTCGACCGCCCGGCGCCGTGCCACGTCAGCCCCGCCGCCGTCGTCGCCTACTCGACGGGCTCCGTGCGCGTCTTCGACTGCGCCGGCGGCGCCGCGCTGGCCGCGTTCCGCGCGTTCGCCTCGGCGCCGACGTGCGTGCGGGCGTCGCCGCCGGCCTCTGACGTGGCGGCCGTCGCCCACGCGTGCGGCGGCGTGTCGCTGGTCGACGCCGTCCGCGCGTCGGGGGTCCTGCCAGCGTCGCAGGGCGGCATCGCCGGCGCTGTGACGTCACACAGGATGGCCACGCGGGCGGGCGTGCCGTCGGACGTGGTGCGCGTGCGCTACGGCGGGCGGGACGCGCTGCTGGTCGCGGGCGACGACGCGTTCCTCTCGCTGCACGTGCTGCCCGACGGCGGCGGCAGCACCGCGGGGCTCGCGGCGCAGCAGGCGCAGGCGCAGGCGCAGCAGCCCGCGGCGCCGTCGCTGCTGGGGCGGGGCCTGGGGCTGCTGCGCGCGCTGGGGGCCGTCGTCGACGCGGCGCCGTCGGACGTGCAGGCGTCGCTGTCGCTGCACGACCACGGGCGGGCCGTGGCCTCGCTGTTCCCCTGCTACGACGCCGCCGGCCGCGCCGCGACGTGGGTGGCCGCCGCCGACACCCTCGGCCGCGTCCTCGTCGTCGACTCGCGCAGCTGCGTCGTCGCGCGCGTCCTCAAGGGCTACCGCGACGCCGAGTGCGCGTGGACGCGCCCCCTGCGCGGCTCCCTGACGTCGGAGCGCCTCCTCGTCGTCCACGCACCGCGCAGGGGGCTCGTGGAGGCCTGGCGCGCCGTCGGCTGCCGCGTGCTGGCCCAGCGCGCCCCGCGAGGCTCCGCGCTGGTGCAGGGCGGCGGCTGCGCTGGCGGCGCGTTCCTCTTCGACTGCGCGACGTGTGCGCTGCGCGAGGTGGTCGCCGAGGAAGATGAGATGGCCGCGGAGCCCTCTCCGCCAGCAGGCGATGCGCAACGCGATGTGCTTCCTTCTCAGTAGGCACCCGCAGCACGAGACCCGATGCCCTTACACTGTCAGGTGGTCTGCTGCTCTGCGATCCGCTTGCAAGCGTGCCGCCAAGAGCCATTCTCGGGCAGTGCCACAGAGGTGTCAGTGCCGCGACGCTTTGCGGTGTCCAGAGTTGCAACGAGCACCGCACTGTTGCACACCTCCTTCTACAAGCGCTCGTGGCACAAATCGGGGGTAATACTCGCTTGCCGGAATGCGATTTCCGCACGTTTGCAGCTACCCTGTACGGATAGTTTCCGAACAAGGCCAATGTCGGGACTATCCCTTACAGCGTGCCCCCCAAGCCCCTGCTCGCTCACAAAGCGCCCCCGGGCCTGCGCATCCGCCCCTCTGTTGGCGTCCTGAACGGCATTTTCCGGGGTTCATTGGTATGGCCTGTAGCCGAGCCAATTCTCCTGGCCTCCCACATTCGGACAGGCAAACATGTGCAACGCCGAAAACAAATGAAGCTACCGAGAACTGGCTCGGCCGAGCGGCCTGGCCTGGTTCTCCCCTCTGCTTCCACCACAGGGCAGATCACCCTGACCCCGAGAGAAAATCGGTCCTCTCCTTCTCTCCCTCAAATATCTCTTGTCTCGGTTCATCCAATCGAGCGACCTTGGGGACTCGGGCTCTGCTCTGCCTCGGGTGCCCGCAGACTCTCGCGAGAGAGACACAGCAATGGAGGGGCAGCACGAGCACGAGTTCGGGGTGACGCCAGCAGGCCTTCCGAGGATCCTGGGGCCCCGCAGAAGCGACGAGGAGGGGCCATACGTCTGGGTCTCCACAGACAACGCGTACCAGGGCTTGCTGTTCACTGTGCGCCCGCTCACTGCCCAGTGCTCCTGGACGTGGGCCCCAGGGCCTGCGTTGTGTTGCAGTGTTTTGTTTGGCGCGGCGCAAAAGAGAGGCACCCAACTCTATTAGGTTGGGGTTGTCGTGCCTGTGGATTGGATGCAGAAGTACGGCGTGGAGCCCGCGCACATCCGCAGCGCTGCGACTAACTCGTACACGGTCCTCCAAGGGTCGCGGGCGGACCAGCGTGAGCCCATCTCTTCCCTCTGCCCGTCAGGAACTTTCAGCTAAAACGGCCCCCAAACACCAGCCCTCGAGCCGTGCCAAAAGTGCTGCGCCAGGATCAGGTGCAGGATCATCGACATCGGCAGCGCTATGTTCGAGACGTACGGCGAGCAGGGCGGGGAGCCCGCCGCCGGCTGCCCCTCGAGGGAGTTTGTGTTCAACGCGGCAAAGGCGTGAGTTATTTCCCCCTTCCTTTTCACCCGGGGTTTAACCCGGCACCCCGCACAGGCAGTGCAGCTCGTCGCGCCTGCACCTCGGCGGAAAGGTTGAGCTCGTGATGGTGATCCGCGGGTCTGACGGAGCGGTGGCTGCGCGGGTTCGATCGGCGCCGATGAACCTTCTGTCAAAGCCCCCGCGGCACCGCGAGCGCCGAAGATCAACCGAGAAGCCCATCGTCCAGCCCGACAAGAGTGCTGAAGCGAGCCCACAACAGGTCGGCTCTGTTTCTGGCATGCTAATCGACTCGCCGAACCATGACGCGCATGTGCTGGGCCCTCCCGAGCCCGAGCAGGTTTGAAAATAACAGTATAAGAAAAAACAAATTCCCACAGACGATAGTTGCCATAGTTGTCTCACAGCGAGGCACAGGCTCGGGGCGAGCAGAGGAGCACACAAGACGTTCTGGTGGAGAGCAGTGCCGAGCCGGTGGATGCGGATCTGGCGCAGCAGCTTCAACATCTCCAGAGGCTCCAAGGGGAACAACTGGCGAGGGTGAGGTTGCTGGGCCTGCTGCTGCACTCGGTCGCTCAACCAGCGCCCCCTGCAAGCAAGTAAGAGAAGTGGAAGTGCAGTATAGCAGCCACAAATGCAAGGCGAAGACGTGCATCAGTGTAATTCTGCCCGGCCTGGGTAATAGAGTGACATTCCTTTCTTTGTTTATTTACAGATGTAGTGAGAGGCACAGCCTATCATCGTGCAATTGCAAGGTCTTTCGAAGGCGAGTATAGGCCTTTGAGCAGTGAATATGGCTGGCAGAGGACGTACAACATTGCCATTTCTTGTATTTGCACTCGTTGGCAGGTCAGAAAAAGCAGTCATTGACTGAATACGATTCGGCCATCGGGGCAAACTTCATAAGCGACCCGACAGCCGTGAGGTGCTCGAGCATCTTCCCCGAGGCCACAAACTCCCGCGACGCTTCAAGGCACGAGAACAGGTTACAGATCATGCACTGGCCGAGCGAGTGGCTCGTCACGATCACACAGCCGCACCACCCCTCGATGGACCTCAGGTACGGCAGCGCGGCCTGCGAGTAGACTTCCGGGATGTTTCTGTCCCTCGAGTCCAGTACGTCCGCAATGAACCATATCACCTCTGCACGCTTCGCCTCGTGCCTGCGTGGAGGCAGGAGTGTCAGCACAGAGGCGTTGGAGTGTTGCTCGCACTTTAGATCGAATATCACCGCTTCGCCTGGGCAGTACATGATGGGCAGCGCCGTGAAGGACTCGAGGTGGGCTCTCGTCCTGTTGATCGCGGGGCGCAGCATTTTGCTCCACTGCTCCAGGGGCATGGCTCTGGGCAGCTGGCAGGAATGGAGAGCTGAGCTCAACGATATTGCACCAAGGCACGGGAGGGACTGCTACTCACGGTGATCACAGTGATCTTGCCGATGTCGGGGATGGACAGGATGATCCAGCACTCGCAGTTCTCCTTGATGAGGCCGATGTCCTTGAAGTCTGTCGCCCTTACCCCCTTCTCTACCTGCACAATCTGTACGCCCGAGTGCTTGTTGAGGCATCGCGCTGGGCTGCGACAGCGACGCACCGTGGACACGATGTTGGCGAAGCACACGCCCTCGGGCAGCGTCAGGGGGATGTCGGAGAGCCCCACGGGCGACTTGAGCGACGAGAGGGTCTCCTCGATCTCGAGTATCTCGTCGGTGATCTCGAGGAACAGGGGCCTGGCAGCGGGGTCGATGCTGCAGCACTTGTTGAAGAGGGCCGACCACAGCCTGCACGAGTTGGGCGGGAACGGGGGGAGATCGCCCTGCACGATCCTCCTGTGCGCCTCCGAGTCGGAGAGGCCGCTGTAGGGCAGAGTCCGCGTCTGGATCTCGTAGAGCACCAGGCCCCAGCTGAACACGTCGCTGGCAGTCTCAAAGTGCGTCGACGTGACCTCGGGGGCCCTCCACCTGATGTTGGTCAGGTACTCGGACCCCGCGCTCTTGGCCGTCGCCCTCTGTATCGTCGACAGCCCAAAGTCCGCGATCTGCGCACACGCGAAGAGCTCAGCCACCGAGAACATACCGTCATCCTTACAGTATCAACAGCAGTAAAGGGAACAAGGAACGGGAAGAGAAAGGCCAGTACAGAGAGCTGACAGAGAGGGGGCAATGAGCCAGCGAGGCAGAATCACTGACAGTGACAGAGCCTGGCAGTCCAGCTGCCCCCACAGAGAGTGGAGACTGAGCTTGTGTGCGAGGAGTGGAGTGGAGTGGAGTGGAGTGGACTGGAGTGGGTGAGGGTAAACGCGAGAGAGCAGGGGAAGGGGAAGGGGAGAGACGACCTTGACGCAGCCCGAGGCGTCGACGAGGATGTTGGAGCTCGTGAGGTCCTTGTGCAGCACAGGGGGCCGCTGCTCGTGCAGGTACCGCATCCCCTGCGCCGACTGCTGCGCCGCAGCCACCGCCTGCGCCCGCGTGACGCGCTGTGCGGGGTCGCTGAGCCACGCGTGGAGGCTGCCGAAGCTGAGGTACTCGGTGGCGATCATGGGGCCCTGGGGCGAGCTGCACGCCCCCAGGAACAGCACGCAGTTGGGGTGCCGCAGCGTCCGCAGCACCCCCACCTCTCGCACCCAGCTCGCCGCCACGTCCTCCTTGGCGCTGCCGTTGAGCACCTTGACGGCGACGTCGATGCCCCACAGCCTGCCGCGAGGGGGCGCGAAGATTCGCGTTCAGATTCCGAGATTTTTCTCGCTGGTTGTTCCGGGAATCTGGGGATGGGCGGGGGGCGCGGGCGCGCGCTTTGCGAGATAGACGGTGCCGAAGTGGCCGCCGCCGATCCTGCGGACGATGGTGATGTCGCGCCAGTCGAGCGAGTCGGCCTGCGGGCGCGCGACGCCCGGGGGAGGCGACGTGGTGCAGCAGCAGGCGCTGCTGGCCTGGCGGCGCAGCTTCGCGGCGTTGTCGAGGACGCTCGCAGGGCCTCTGCAGTAGCCGTACGAGTAGTCGCCCATATTCGACCAAACTCGCAAGAAGATTCGAGTAGCCCCCTCGATAACGCGGGGACCAGATATTTCCCGAGCCAATGCGTCCAAAGTCCTCTACTGCCACGTGATTGTATGAAGCACAGTGTCAGACCCATCCTGAGCTTGCTGTCTCCGACACAAAGTTGATTCTCTACCGGGTGTGTGACGTGTCACAAAGGCTCAAGCAGCGGTGTGCCATCCGGTACTGAGACCTTGCTGCTCTCACTATCAGACATCTCCGATCTCGAGGTCGTCCTCCGAAGGCACAATTGGTGGCGCCCTAGGAGAGAGCACAATGCCCCGGGGCGACTGCCTCTGCCTCGGCGAGATCAGCGGCGCGAGCGGGTTTGCGTGCGACCCCCTCGGCGAGTGCACAGCTCCTGCAGGCCCCCCAAGTCCCCCGCTGCTCTTGGAGGTGCCCCCCGAGAGCGGCGACTGCAGCGAGGGCCCCTCCTCCCTCGCTGCCGCCCTCTGGCCCAGCCTGAGCTCTGGCACCTGCTGCTTCCTCTTCGTTCCGAGCACCTCGTCCCTGAACTTGGCTGCTGCCGGAGGAGACACTGCAGAAGGGCGCGAGTCAGTTGAGCTCTGCGCTGGGCTGCGAGGCGAGGGCGGGGCTACTCAACAGTACACGTCGGCTGCGCGGAGCAGACTGTCGAGGCAGGCGAGGTTCCGCGTGCTCTTCTCCTTGAGCGTGCGGTTCTCGCGGTGTATGGCCTGGAACTCGCGAGTGAGCACCGAGTTGCTGGGGCCTGTCAGGTACGGCAGCGCCGAAGCGCCGGCGTTGACTGCACCCCCGCTCCTCTTCGATGCGGTTGCTGATGCCGCTGCTGCTGCTGTTCGTCCCATGTCTGCGCTCGTCCGCCTGCTCCTTTCGCGTGTGATGACGGGTCGAGACGAGGGAGGCGTCATGCTCTGTTGTTCCTGTTCCTGCTGCTGCCGCTGCTGCTGCTTTTCTCGTCGCTCGGTCTTCTTCTTGCGCAGCGCGTCCCTGTGTTGCAAAGGGTCGCACACCCTCTGTGAGTTCGTGGGTGTGTATTCCGTCCTCTCTCACCTGTCGAGGCCGTGGGCGGAATGCACGTGCTCGACGAGCTTCTTGTGCGAGGCAAACGTCGCCCTGCACTTTCCCCAGAGGCACACGTACTGGCCGAGGTCATTATACGCCCCGCCGACGAGCGAAGCAGCGCTGGCCCGCTGCTCCGAGCACATGCGGGGCTCCATCTCGAACACTGAGCCATCGACGCAACCCCTGGCGGACCGCACACTCATCGCCTCGCTGTCGTACACAGCAGCGGCGCTCTCCGTGCTGGAGGACCCCGAGTCCTTGAGGGCACCCCAGAAGCTGACCGGCGTCGACATGTGGCAGGCAGCGACGTCCGCGGGCAGCATCCGCGACGACGACGACCACCGGCGCTGCTCGAGCGACGTCCGCACGAGCGCCTGGCACAGCTCCGACGCCGTGTCCGCAAGCGTAGACAGCGCAGCGGCCACACTAGTGCTCCTTCTCTTCCTCCTCCGCACCAGAAGCTGCCTCAGCAGTCCCTGGGCGCTCCGCGCTGCTGCTCGCAGTCTTTGTGTCGGGGACTCCACGCCAGAGCGGTGCCTATGCCGCCACGCGCGCTGGATCTTGACCGTCGAAGAGACTAGCTGGTTCTTCATAGCCTCTCGCGATGCCCTGCCCGCCACGCGAGCCTTGTGCCGCCTGCTCGCATCGATTTGCCCGCTGTTAAGAGGCACCAAGTTCGCATTGAGTGCGATCCGCACTTCCACGACCGTGAGATGCGGACGCCGGCTGCCCCGCTCTCGGTCCACTCCCGGTGCACTGCAGCTGCTCGCAGGATGCCCTGGCACACACGCGCGGCGCTCGTCTGCTGCGTGTCGCGGCGCGCTCCAAGGTGGCCTCTGTAGTTCCGCTGGATCCTGTAGGGTTGCACCACCTGTTAGGCGCCCAATGGCGCCTGTGCACTTGAGCTCTCCGCGCACGTGGTGGCTGCAGTGTTCTCCCGCTGGCGTTTGGTTGCGACGCGCTTCCTCTCCGCCCTGCCCCTGTACACCCGCTGTATGCTGTACAGGAGAAGGCCTCGTGTAAGACCCTCGCGATGTCGTCGCCTGCGCACTCGGTGGCCGCCTTGTTCTGCGCAGCCACAGCCTGCTCCTCCGCCCTGGCCCTCGCCTCCCTTGCAGCCGTGGCGCGCCTTCTGCCCGCCATCCCGCGGTAGGTCCTCTGTATGCTGCCCAGCGCGCATTCCGCCTCAGTGAGTGGCGCTGCAGCAACGGCCGCACGCACGCGGTGGCTGCGCGGTTCTCGTGCGCCTGCAGGCCGGCGGAGAGCGCGGCCCGCAAGAGGGCCTGTGCGTGGGTGGCGGCCGTCCGCGTGGGCTGGTACGCGAGCGTGCCGCGCGTCCTGCGCCCCCGCCACGCGGCCTGCAGCCGCACAGCCCCCGCAACGCGCAGCTCCTCCTGCGCCGACCTGTAGCCCCTGAACGCCCTCTGTATCCTCCGTGCCGCTGCTGCCAGCCGCACTGCGGGCAGTGGCCACGAATGAGCGCACAGAGGAGCAGAGGGAGCCAGCCGTGGGAGAGCGGCGTGCGCGAGCGGAGGCGGTCGCTGCGGTCTGCGGTGATGCACTCGGAGGTCTTGACGCAGACGGCGACGGGGCGCTGCGGAAGCAACGGCCGGACCTTGACGGCCGGCAGGGGCACCACCTGCCGCGGCGCCCAGGGGCGAGGTGAGCAGGTGCCGGGGCGGACACGGAGCGGGCCGTACAGCCTTTGCCACGCCGCTGCCCATCAGCGCGTACGGACTCCGAGACCCACAAAAATAGCCGCCCAGATCAGGTCGTATGCGGGCGCACTTTAATCTGGTTTCTGTCCGCGCTGAAGAATACTCCGGCCGGAGGCCACAAAATGTCTCTGCTTATACTGGTACCCTCAGAGCGGATTGGTGTGCTTTCCAGGGGCTGCCGCGTGATGGGGGAGCAGGGGGGACGTGAGTAGTCAGCCAGTCAGCTGGAGTCGTTGCCATCGTCGTTGAAATGGGACGGCATCAGTGGTCGGGAAGACCTCCTAGGCGAAATTCAGGCGGAGCCCTTCCTTATTACACAGAGACGCAGGCAGCGAATCTGTCAGTCTCGACCGGCAGGCAAGTGCGTGCTGCGTGGTGGGCGACACGTACGCGGTGATCCCAACACGCACCCTCGTGGCTGGCCACTCGGGGGCGACAGAGGGGACACTTCCACCCAGACGGGAAGAAGCGGCTCTGGCGACCCCTTGCTGGCAGCAGCTGCCGAGGGAGCGGGAACAAGAACAGCGTGGACATAAACCTCCCTCATCCCGCCCGGGTTTTGTGAGTGCTCTCTCTTACCATCGACATGTAGACGGAGGACGCGGAGGGGGCTTCCGCCGCAGGGGCAGGAGCGGCGGGGGCTGCTGATGCGGGCGGCACCGTCGGGAGTCCGTCGAGAGACGGCACTATGAATATGTTGTGGATCAGGTGGATCGTGACCGCGATGTTCCCGGGGACCTGGGTACAACAAAGTAGTGGGTATAGAAGCACTGAGAACGAGAGGATAGCGGGTGGAGAGGGTTGGGGCAAAGGTCGCATTTCTTGTCGCGCTCAATTTATCAGCATCAAACCCGCGCAAATGCAAAGCCCCGGTGGGGATGAGCGCGGGCGGTCGGAGGCAGGACGACGCACGTGGATCACGGGAGACTCCACCCTGCGCCTCTTCGGCGGGGGGGCCCCGGCAGTGCCCTCATCCGAGCTCATCTAAGTCTGTTGGGGTGAGGTTGTCCTCAGAGTTTTTGGAGCACTGAGTTAACTGGTGACGAAGGGGCCCCTCGATCTTCCTACTTGAAACCTTTGATAAATTGATAATTGCTCTATGCGATCACCTTGGTGTCGCTGAACGGGTGTACCATGCAGTTGGAGATCAGCGGGCAGCGGCAATAGCAGACGGCAGCAAGGCCACTCAGCTCGGTTACTCACAACTGTATGCATTCGTTCTTCCTAGGTCTTCACTGCATGTGAGGCCTACAAAGCGGGGGAGGGGCTTGCACTTGATGAGCGCACTCGTGAAGCTTTCGATGTTTGCCCTGTCGAGGTTTGTGGTCGGCTTGTAGAGTGCGAATATGCCGTAGTTGATGCAGAACGCCTCAGAGAGCGCCATGCGGATGATGAGGCTGGCAAGCACCTTCTGTCTCAATGATGAGGACGGGGGCACTATGGTGGTGGCTGAGTCGACAAAGGTGTGCACGTACCACTACAGGGTCGTCATCGAGCTCGGCAGCCATCTTCTCGGCGTGGTACCGCATCAGTGCGAGGTCAAGCAACTTGTAGTACGCGTCGAGGTCGTGCTGCGCCATGACTGTGATCTCGACGTTGATCGCTGCGATGTACCTGCCACATGTGTTGAGCTCGATGACGACCAGAAGATGCTGCCGCATCCACTTGTCGCACTCCAGGAGCTTCTTCGCGTGATCAGACTCAGGTGCGTGCGCAGCCTCTGCGGTCTCTCCCGTGAGCACGCTCTCGGCTTGCGTGGTCTCGAAGTCCGCGAGACGTCATCCGCAGAGCAGTTGGTGTCCACCCCAGGCGCACTTGGTGCACAGAACTTGCTCCTCATCGTGCAGCTTCTGTGTCTCCTGTCTGCCCTCGCCTGAGCCTCAATGATCTGCTGCTCCAGGCACACGGCCTCGAAGCAACAGTGGCTGCGGACTGTGCCCTCGAGGTGGAGATCTGGGATGCCCCGCGGGCATGGCTCCAGGCCCTCTGGAACAGTAATTCACCCGATTGCAACTTTTATCACTTTCTATATCAGGGAGCTCAATCTGGGTGCCAGAGAGCAATTGTGAGGGGCAAATCTCTGCTGCTCACGCTGCCGTACAACTCGGCCGCGCACGCTCTCCTGCACCACTACCACTGTGGAGCTCGGTGATACCTACAGGCTGTCCATCGCCAGCAATGAACGCGATCTCCCAGCAATTCCCCCGCGACCCACAAGTGTGCCATGCGGCTGTGCCAAATAAAACGCGTGTTCGCAGAGTGGACGGAAATTCAGCCGCTCGGGCCTGAACCCCCTGCACTCAGGGTCCAGACCTCGGGCAGTGGTATCTGCAGAATGCCAGTCCACAGGCCTAGCACTCAGCCTGGCGGTGTGGCTTTGGAGGTGGGGATATCCTCCAAGCCAATTTGGCGAAGATTTATTCAAGGCAGTTGACTCCTGGGTGTCGGGCTGCAAAATCCCCTTCGAACGCCAGGTACTCACCCCGATGAACCATCTGCCAGATACCACAAGGCTCTGTCCGCTGTCAGGACATTTTTCAACCAAATCCAAAGACAAGTTCCCCGATTTGCTCGCACAGACCCGCCGCGCCGTTTGCCCTTGCTCCGTCTTGGGCCGAGCGAGGCAATGGGATATATACGCGATATACGCGGTCTTCCGTTGGTGCCGCAACCACCGAGGCAGCCAGCAATCGTACAAGTAACGCCCTGAGGAGAGTGGATAAACACTCCTGCCTGTAGTTCCGCTCATACCAATTTGCTCTTGTTTTGTAATGGCACTAGAACGTAACAATTGCATTGATCTTCAGCAACGGGACACTTCCACACCTGCGACTCCGTGGTGGACGGCAGCGAGGTTGGTATCCAGTCGGTCCGATTAACTCGCAAACGCATGCATTCGTTCTTCGTTGGTCTTCACTGCAGGTGACTGATGGGTGTGCGTATGAGGGTGCTGAACCCATCGCGCTTCTCCACACTCCAGTAGCAGTCCGCCTGCTCGCTGCCTCCGAGCTTCCTCACAAACTCCTCGTCGTGCGTGATGATGACCAGCTGGAAGCTCCTCTGCTGCCTCCTCGCGCTTATGATTCTGCACAATGGCGCCACGCTGAGCCTTTGTTCGAGGCCAACAAAGCAGGGGAGGGTGCTCGCACTCAATGAGCGCGTTCGCGAAGCTCTCGACGTTTGCCCTGTCGAGGTTTGTGGTCGGCTCGTCGAGCGCGAGTATGCCGCAGTTGATGCAGAACGCCTCGGACAGCGCCATGCGGATGATGAGGCTGGCAAGAACCTTCTGCCCGGCGCTGCACCTGCCACGCATGTCGAGCTCGACGCCGTCCTTCATCATGACGACCCTGTAGTGGTACGTGCGCACCTTGGTCGACGCAGCCACCACCGCGGTGGCCCCGCCCTCCTCGTCGTCGTTGGCGTCGGACTTGATGACGACCGTGTCGATGTCTGCGCCGTGGTACGTCTTGCTCCACAGGTCGCGCACAATCTCGTTGATGGCGGCCATCTTCTCGGCGTGGTACCGCATCAGCGCGAGGTCGAGCGACTTGTAGTACGCGTCGAGGTCGTGCTGCGCCATGTCCGTGATCTCGACGTTGATCGCTGCCTGCCGCCACTCCTCGTCGATGTCGCGGTACTGCGCCTTGCGGAGCTCGGCCTCGATCTCCCTCACGTGCCCAGAGATCTCCGCGTTGCCGCCCTCGAGTTTGTCGCGCCTGCTGCGCACATCCGCCAGCTTCGACTCTGCCGCGTTGAGCTCGCTCTCGATCTGGTCCTCCGTGCGCTCCACGCTCTCCGCTGCCTCTATCCCCTCGAGCTCGGCCTCCGTGCGATGCAGCGACTGCACTGATTGCCGGTATTGCTGGTTCTCGACTATGCTGCGCAGCTGCAGCTCCTTGCGCGCCACCACGTCGTGGGCTCCTGCCGCTGCTCTCCGCAGGTCGCTGGCCTCGGACTCTGCTCCCTGCGCAGCCTCCATCGCCGCCCTGTTCTCCGCGCGCAGCTTCTCGAGCCTTGTGGCGCCGTCTGCCGTCGCGCTCTTGATCGTGTGCGTGTTCTTCTCGCGCAGGGACGCCAGCTGCGCTCGCACCTCCTCACAGCGCTTGCGCAGGTTGTCAATCGGGGCCTCGGCCTCAGCCACGGCGCGTTCGCGCTCCGTCTGGCGCTCGCGCAGCTCCGACTCGAGGTCCTTCACGCGCGGTTCGAGGCTAGCGACTTCCTGCTCGGCGGCATCCGCCTCTGCCCTGGCCTTCTCCGCGGCCTCTGAGTGGCGTGCCGCTGCCTCGCCATCGCTGCGTAGGCGCTGCGCTTCCTCGTTGAGCAGCCGCATCCGCTTGTCGCACTCCAGGAGCTTCTCTGCGTGAGCAGACTCGCGCGCGTGCGCAGCCTCCGCGGCCTCTCCTATGCGCGCGCTCTCGGCTTGCGCGGCCTCGAAGTCCGCGCGGACGTCGTCCGCAGAGCGGCTGGTGTCCACCCCAGGCGCACTGCTGCGCAGAACCTGCTCCTCGTCGCGCAGCTTCTGCGTCTCCTTGTCCGCCCTCGCCTGCGCCTCGAAGATCTGCTGCGCCAGGCGCACGGCCTCGGCGCACTGGGACTCGCGTGACTTGGCCGACTCGAGAGCTCTCTCCGCGTCCTCGACAGACGACATAGCGCTCTCTTCCTCTGCCGTCAAGCGCTCTATCCTGCGCTCGAGCTCTGGTATCTCCGTCTCGTGAAGTCTCTTGGCCTCGGTCCAGTGCGGCCGCGCCTGAGAGAGCAGCGCGAGCTTGGTCTCTGCTGTCGAGAGCTCGCGCTTCTTGCGGGCGACCGAGGCGGGCATCTCCTTAATGCACGCGCGCAGCTGAGCGATGAACGAGCTGAACTGCTTGTCCGTGTCGAACCCGCGCGAGCACAGAGGGCAGTCGTGCTTCTCCTGTGCCTCCGCGATGAACTTTGTGTAGAGTGACTCGCTCGAGTCGCTCAGTGCCAGCTCGCTGTTGTGGGGAGCGGGTGAGTCGCTTGAGGGCACAGACGTGTGTCGCACTTGCGCAATCCGGTCACGTCGGACTCGATCGTCTGTATCGTTTCGTTGAGGTCGGAGTCCACGTCTGCGTCGTTGCCCAGCTTCCTCTGGCTCTCTGAGAGAATGAAAAAGGGTCACCTCCGGCGAGTTCGAATACCGAAAATGTAGAGAGGTACCTTTGAGGAGGGCCTGGCACTTGGTCAGCGCTGTCTGCACAGACGAGAGCTCTCCTTGGATGCCGGCGAGCTTCATTTTCTCCGAGTTCAGCGCTTGCGACGACGTTGCGACGTCTTTGCTGCTCTCCTTGTGCTTGTCCCCCACGCGCTTCTTCAGCTCCGCGGGCGCTGGCAGCTCGTCGCTCTGCACCATGCCCAGCACCGCGCGCAGAGCACCAGAGGCCTGGTCGACTGCCGACCGCACCGCTGCCTCGGCGTCGCGGCACGACCGCATGACCACGTCGAGCTTCGCCCGTGCCGACGCTTGTGCAGAGAGCGCCTGGAGAGACTCGCCAAGCGATCGCACACGAGCGTCCACCTCCTTCCTGCGGGTCATCAGCGACGCTGACGACTCGCCGGTCGGGGTCTCGCCGCGTAGCTGTGCGCATGCACTCTCCTCTGCCGCCAGGCTCTCGAGAACGGCGTCCAGGCGCGCGCGAGACTCGCGGAGGAGCCGTGCTTCGCGTGTGCTCTGCCGCTCGCGGCGCTCGGCGTCCTCTCGGGCTGCGCGACGCTGCGAGATGCGCTCGCGGGTACGCGCTATGTCAGACTTGAGCGAGTCGATCTCCGCCTCGCTCTGCGACACCACCGACGCCAGCCTCGCGCGTGCGGCAGACACGTCGCCCTCGGCCGAGCGCAAAACGCCGTCGCCCTTGTCCATGAGAGCGCGCACGTCCTCGTCAGACCACTGCGCGCGGCTGGCCCACTGCGCCTCTCCGGGGAAGAACGACCGCGCAAACGCCGCAGCGAAATCGGAGCGGTCCCTGGAGCTCTTGTTGTAGAACTCGAGCGAGCTCTGCAGCTGGACGGCCTCGAGCTGCCGCCTCTCGGCTGTCGCCCGGGCGGCCTGCCTGCGCTCCTCAGCAGCCTTAATGGCCGCGTCGGTGTTCCTGTTGGCGCTCCGCGAGCGCTCGATCTCCTCCTGCAGCCTCTGTGCCGCCTGTGCGAGGGCGCTGTCCGATTCCGATTCGGGGACGAGCTCGCCGCGCTGCTCGAGCTGCGAGCGGGCCCTGACGCACCCCTCGCGCTCCTTGTCGCGCGCCGCCTTGAGGGCCCGCAGGTGCGCCGACGACTGCGCGCGCCCCTGCAGCTCCCGGGCGAGCCTGTCGACCTCTGCCTGGCGCTCCCGCACCTCTGCGCGCAGCTCCTCGAGGGTCCGCGCCTGCTCGCGGGCGCGCTCCTCCCTGTCGGCCTTGTCCCTGCGCAGCTTGAGCGCGTTGTCGCGCAGCACCGTCTTGGTCTCGATCGCGGCGACCGCGTCCTTGTGGGCGGCCGCCTGCTCCTTGCGGAGCTTCCGCACGTCGTCGAGCGCGCGCGTGTACTTGGTGGCGGCGAAGATCTCGTCAAAGCGCTTCTTGAGCTGGGCGCCCTCGAGCAGCGGCCAGTTGGAGTCCTCCTGGTGGCAGAAGACGACGTACTCGAGCACCGGCTTGCTGACGCCCATCAGGCGCGGCGTGGCCTCGTCGATGTCGGCGCAGCGCGAGCTCTGGACCACCGGCTTGTTCTCGGCGTCGTACGTCTGGATCGAGCTGTCGAGCGTCTTGATCGTCTGCTTGGTCGCGGCCTGCGTCAGCGACCACCGCCGCGACACCACAAAGGGCTTCCCTCCCGCCGTCTTGAGCCTGCGCGCGTCATCGCAGGCAAAATTTAAAAACCAGGAATTGGGTCCCCCCTAGATAGAGGGCCCGTTTTGATGTCATGTCGCATATCCCCCGGCGGGGGCACCGCGCACCGCAGCTTGACCTGCGCGTGGACCTCGCGCTGGTTGAGGACCTTGGTGTCGTGGATGAACGCCTGGCCGTTCTTGCTGTTGGGCGGGAACTCGCCCGTGCACGCGCACTTGAGGCACTCGATGATCGTCGTCTTGCCAGCGCCGTTGGCGCCGACGATCAGCGTGAGCGGCTGCCCAAACTCGATGGTCTGCGGGCGGTCGGGGCTGAAGCTCCGCACGCCCTGTATGAGCATCTTTGTCATCGTGGTCATTTTTCTGGATTTAGATGAGAATTGAATCTCAGGATATTTACTGAATATCATGTAGTGGGTGTATCCCAAATCTGAGTCAGGGCGTCCCACGCTCCTGGGAGCACGCCGCCGGACGTCCCGCGCCCCCGTAGCGCCTCTGGGGCACTGCAAGGGCCGAGAGGCCGCGGCGGCGATCCCCTTTCCCGTCTTTTTCCTCAAAGAGGACACCAATTTCAAATATTAGTTCACAGCAGCGGAGAAACTCGTCAGTACGCGCAATCGCGACGCAGTGAGCTCCAGGCGAGCCCCGGGTGGGGCCCCGGCGGCGGGGGGAGTCGTCGTGGGTGCTTTGCGTAGCGGTCCCGAGCACGCCGGAGGGTCGCGAGAATCGCGCAAGGCCAGAGATGGGGGCGCTCTCAGCTCTCAGCGAAGGACCATACATCCCCTCTTTATCGCCGTTGAGGCGGTTGGGGGCTCGCGCTGCTGTTTCGGAAACCGCCCCGCCCGCCAGCAACAATATCTGCTGGCGGTATATCTCATCGAGGGGGCGACACGTCACTGGCGGTTGATGACGTGCGGGAAGATATTAAAGGCGAAGCGCAATTTATTCACTTCTCGTATTTCTTTCGCACCAATCGGTTGTGAAGCACTCAAACACCAGCATGGAGAAGGTTGCCGCCGACATCTCGAAGCCCCACTCCCTCAAGCACGCCGACACCGTCGACAAGAGCGGCCCCGCGATTCGTGAGCCTCCGTTTTCGCGCACTTGTCCTGGGAGGGCCACTCGTGCTGAAACACGTTGCTAACGGCCGTCCCCCCTTCCTTGCTCCCCCCCCCGTGCTCCTCTGCACGCGCAGCCTCCGACGTCAAGGTGAAGCAGGTTGACCGCAAGGGCATCCTCTCGGAGGTCGAGAAGCCCCACGACCTCAAGCACGCCGACACCGTCGACAAGAGCGCCCCGGTCATCGAGAGTGCGTTCGCTGATTTAGATTTTTTTTCTGCTTTTACCCCAACGGACTACGTTGAAGATGAACCTCACCCCGCCCTTTCTCTACGCGTGCAGAGGACGCCAAGGTCGGTGCGTCGAAGCGCCCCGAGCTGATGGCCGCCATCAAGAACAAGGGCCAGTAAGCGCGGGGTCCGGAGGGGCTCGGGTGCCCGTCAGACACAACCACTCTCAAGAAGGCAGATCCACGGACGCTACGGCTACGAGGCTGAGACCGACTGAGATTGTGCACAGTCACCCAACCAACCCTCTCACAGACACACCCCGAGCTCTTTTGACAACGTCCCTTTGTTTGTTCCCGTTCGCCTGCCGCTCCGTTGCTTCCTGAGCGCGCGCTGACCGACACGTTGACCTTTGTTGGTTGCTGTAAACAAGGCGGAGGGTGCGGTTTGTTGAATTGCCGATTTCAAAACGACATTAAATTATGCTTCAAATATCAGTCAGCACGGGGCTGCAACTGTGAGCGAGTCGACGAGTACGTCGACACTACTGGAGCAATGCTAAATGTGTTGTAGACTAAGCGCTGCTCGTACTCAGTAGTACAGATACAGACCCGAGTAACCCGACAACTCTGGGTCCGAAATGCAATGCCAAACACGGATCGATACACTAGCTCGTTCAGTTTCACGCCCGTATTGTCTGTCGCACCTTTCTTACCAAATAGAGCACCAGGACACGAGCTTTTGTCGGCATCATCCGTGAGTCACCGGCACGAGCGTTCTCTCATCGCCTCGGCTTTATCCCAAATGAGAAATGTTGCACTTCCGCGGCTCTTTGGATCCTTCCAGCGTGGTCTCGGTTCTTCCGGGGTGCTCTCGGCGCTTCGCGTTCGCTCGACGCACATTCCTTGTCCATGGAGTCGTGGGGTAGGCGAATCTCTCTCTGTACCACTCATTCCCTTTGTTTTCGTCCATCAGGACAGGCAGCACCGGCGCAAATGCCTTTCGACCAGTGCGGGCCCCGCGTTCACATCTCGTTCACCAGCCTGAGCACGCACGGCAAGCAGCAGGTCGGTCCAGCCTCGCCCTCCCCTCGGCTCGCGCCCGAGCCACCCTAACGCCTGGAGGCCAGATGGAGATCGTTGTGGGCCAGCAGTGGAGGGTCGAGAGGGGGCTGACACCGTCGGACGTGGTCAACGCGGGAGTGGCCTCTGAGGCCTGCGTCCTCTCAACTGGGCGAGGTGATTAGCGACCCCCCCCCCCCCTCCTGCGCTCATCCCTCCAGCACGGTACCTGACGGCCGACGGCTCCAGTGTTCGTCTGCCCCCTGTGCCCCCAGGTGTTCACCGTGCAGCACGAGCACTCGTCCTGCGGCATCGATGCCAGCTGCGGGCCGTCCGAGCGCTACAGCTTCCTTGTCAAGGCTCTTTGCCCGTGAGTTACACTGCTCCCCACCCGCATGCGCCTACTCATAAAATCCACACACATGGAACACAAATGATTCGCCGTACCGATTTACTAACACTATATTTAGGCACCGAGCATTCGCCAGGCTCTTCGTGCGCACCACCGGACTGGGGGAACCAGTGGCGAGCGAGGGCTCCTTCACCCTCAACAGGGGAAAGCACAACAAGTTCCACGAGCGGCACGGACATTCACGCCGCGACTGCGATGCACGCTCCGAGGCTGATGACGACCAGCCGGTCATTATCGCCAGGGTGTACTCGCTCCTGTCGGAGGCGCCCAAGGTGCTCGGCGCGCTCGGGCATATCGACGCCGAGCTCGGGATGGTGGTCCCGGGGCTGGTGAGCAGCAACTCGCAGGTGTACGGTGACCGTGTCGTCGTCTGCCTGGCGTTCAAGGACCGAGCAAGCGCCCAGAGCGAGCGCAGGATCCTCGAGTTCATGCTGCTGCACAAGGGGGTCACGCACGACAATATCCACCTGACGGGCGAGTTCTGGTCCCCCATGTAGGGGTACCATCTTCACCTTCAGCACAGGCGGCGATTGCGAGCAGTCATGTGAAAGCAGTCCGTGTTGTGACCTCGACACGAGAGGGGGTCCTCTCAGTGACGACAATACAAACAGATTCGCACGCACCACGTCCGCAGAATTCGTGTGAATAGGGATCCCTGGCGATTTTGCAACCGTTTGGCGCTGCATGCCTCAACGACGCCCCTCAACGGCTTCTTCGACACGTAGGGACTGGAAAAAGGAGAATACCCTCTGCACCTTCTCTTTTGAACGCTGTTTTCTCGCAGCCTAACGGCATTTGCGTCTCTCACGGCCGTCGCCCGTGCCGCACTCGCGGCGCGCCGGCGCTCAAGCGACGGAACGCCGGGTACATTGCCCCCGCGTCAAGATTTCCCGATATGTCCCGAATCTTCGCCCGTTTCTGCATCCGGCTCTCGCGCGCTATCACAATAGTTTCACACGCCGGGCTTGCTGCGGGTCTGCGCCCCTCCCCCCCAACCCCACCCCGCAACGCTACCACCCCCATCCCACATGTGCCGTGTTCTGGCGGCCGCGCTGTGGCTCCTGACCGCAGTCCTGGCCGCCCGCTCTCTGGCGGCCCCTCTGCGCGCGCGCCCCGTCCTGCTCGCCGCCGAGCCCTTCGGCGCGCGCGTGCCCCCGGACGGCGCGCTGTGCCCCGACGCGCCCCGCGGCGCCGCGTGGGCCCGCGCCGCGCCGTGCGCTGCCGCGTGGGTACTGTACGCGCGCGCCGGCGCAGCGTCGGTTGTCGTCACAGTGCGCGGCGGCGGCGCCGGGTGCGCGGCGGCCGGCGACTGCGCCCCCGCGGTCGCGCTGCTGGACGGCGACACGCTGGAGAGCCCTCTAGTGGCCTCTCTGTCCCCGTACGCGCCCCGTGCCCCCGCTTGACGGCGGCGGCTCCGCGGTGGTTATTTTTTATTTTCGATGTGTGTGTGTCGGTGGGCAATTCGGACATAGAGCCGCCGGGGAAACTGAATTGGCTCCCCAATTCCTGCCCCGCTACCGCTCACGCAATCGCCCGGCGGCCCGTGGGCGCGGCACGCGCAGGGGGGCAGACGGGGAGGTGAACAGAACGTTCAGCGTGGGGTGCGCGGGCGCCGTTACGGTCGTCGCTACGTTCTGCCCGCCGGCCACCTCGCGCCCTCCGTGCCGCCTGGAAGTCCAAGCCAGCGAGAGCCCTCGGGCCCTCGGCGCCCGCGACATCACCGTACGCCGTCAATTCCCCGCGCGTTTCTTTGCCGGGGCGGTCTGCACCTCCAGACGCTCCACCCCCTCCGGGCGACCGTCGCTGCCGTTTGCGGCCCCACCCCGCCCTTTTCCTACACCCATGGAGTTGCTCGATTGAGAAAAAGCCCATCAACCGTACATTTCCTAACGCGTCCGCACGCGGCCGCACCCGCGGCGGCTCCGCCAGGTCGTCAACGGCGCAGCCCCGGCAGCCTTTGTCCTGGGCCCTGCGCGCGCCGCGCTCGTGGCCCCGGAGGGCTGCGACCCCGCGGTCTCTGCGCTCTCTGTCGTCGCCCCGCCGTCTGTGCGCGTCCACGACGGCCAGACGACCTTCGCTCCGCTCGCCAGCGCCGGCGGCGCCGCACTGGCCGGCTGCCGCGCGCTCCTGGTCTCGGACGCAGCCGCGCCCGCGGCGGTCTCGTACTCGCTGCGACGCCTGCCCGCGCGCTGCGGCGGCGGCCCCAACTGCTCGCTGTGCGCTGCGGGCCGCGTGCGCTCGGGCGGCCGCTGCGTCTGCCCCGACGGCCTCGCCGGCGCCGCCTGCACCGTCGCGCTGCCGCCGTGCGCGCGCGCGTCGGCCGCGGCCGAGGTGCTCGCGGACGACGCGGGGTCCGCCGTGCTGGGCCCGCTGGAGTTCAGCGAGAGCGTCTCGTTCACGTGCCGCTGGGCCGTGGCCCCTCGCGGCGCTGACGACGCGACCGCCATACGGGTGGCGCCCCCGGCGTCCTCTGCAGGCGTCGTGTCCGCCGTGCTCCGCGCGGAGCCCGGGCAGGCCAGGCCGCTGCTCGGCGCGGAGCACGCCGTGGCCGTCGGTTCCGCTGCTGCTGTGCTGGAGGTCGCGTTCGAGGGGACGCGGGCGAGCCTCGTGGCGCCGTACGCGGTGTCGCGGGACAGCCTCTGCTCGCGCTTCGCAAGGGTCGCGAGCTCGAGCGGCACCCTCGCGCTCGAGGACGCCTACGTTCTGCCCGGGGCCTGCGGCTGGATCGTCTACGCGCCTGAGAACGCCGACGGCCCCGCACGCGCGCTGTCGCTGAGCTCGTCTGCGATCAGCGCAGGTGCGAACGTCAGCGTCGTGGCTCTCGGAGGACCGCTTCCCCATGAACCGCTGCTGCTGAGCTCCGCCGGGGACAGAGCGAGGATCGTCATCCGCGGCGTTTCTGGCGGCGCCCTCGCGCTCGTCACCGTCGCAGCGCCGCAGGACTCCACAGTGAACGTCTCGCTCGCCTTCAGCGTCGACTGTGCCACCTGCGCAAACGCCAGCGGCTGCGGCCAGCACGGGCGGTGCACCGCTATCGGCGTTTGCGCGTGCGACAGGGGCTGGACCGGCGCTGACTGCTCCGAGCCCTACCGCTGCACCAGTGGCGACCTGTGCGCGCACGGCACGTGCACCCCCGACGGCCTCGAGTGCGTCTGCAAGAGCGGGTGGGTCGGCGCGTGGTGCGACGTGGCAGACCCGTGCCCCGGCTCCCCTTCGCGCGTCGAGTGCCCCAGCGGAGCTGCGGGCTCTGTGGTCCAGGCCTCTGCGCCGCAGTCCGCGAGGCCTTACTCGCGCGAGTGCAGGTGGATCGTGGCGCCGCAGGACCTCGCGGACAACGAGAGCATCAGCGTCGCCAACGTGTGCCCGCTGACCTCTACGGTGTGTGCGAGCGTCGCCGTCAGAGACTTCGAGACAGGAGAGCTGCTGGCTGCGCTGGAGCCCTCGGACCCCGCGCGGTCGTTTGGCGGCCGCCGCGCGCTGCTGTTCGGCGCGACGCTGTCGCCTGCGTCCGAGAGCTCGTCTGCCAGCGTTAGCGTGCGCCGCGTGGCCCGGAGAGCTGAGCGCAGCGGTGCTGTGGTGCTCTCTGAGCGCTCGGGCACGCTCGCAGTCGACGCGCCCGACGACACACGGGAGTGGACCGTCTCGCCCACGAGCAACGCCGCTCTATCGCTCGACGTCTCCGAGCGCCTCGTGTTCACTCTTGAGAGCGGCGACTGGGGCGACGTCGTCGTCTTCGACGCTCTCGGTCGCGTGGTGCCGCTCAATGGCTCCGCGACTGCACGGACGCTGTTTGCTCGCGTGGTGGCGCGCAGGGGCGCCGTTGTGCGATACACCGTCGCGATCTACGACTGCTCCACTCTCGCCGGGTGCTCTGCCAACGGCGTCTGCGGCGCCGGACCCGCGTGCGAGTGCGACGCCGGGTGGTCCGGCCCGACGTGCTCCGATTTCGTGTGCTCGCTCGGCTGCGGGCTCGGCGAGTGCGTGGGTCCCAACACGTGCGCGTGCCCGCCGCAGCTGCAGGGCGACGACTGCTCCGTGCCGCGCGCGATCGACGCCCCACTGTGCAACTCGACGGTGACAGCCACCAGTGGGTCTGTTGGCGCCGCGGGGACGACAGTCTGCGAGTACCGCGTCGCGCCCCGAGAAGCCGCGGCAGTCCGGGTGACCGTCGTCGAGGCGCGCGGCGTCATGACGGCGCCGGAGGAAGCGAGGATCGTTGTCATCGACGGCACCGAGGACGAGGGCAGCGTGCTGGTGGACGCGAGCCTCGCGACTGCGGTGGTCGGCCTCTCGGTCGTCTCCTCGAGCCCTTCTGTTATCGTTCGGTTCCTGCTGACCGCGCCGTCGCACGTGGCGTCTGTCGCGTTCGAGGCTGCCGCCGTCCCCGACGACGCCGACCGACCGACCGCGCTGGGCCAGACGTCCGTCCTGATGCAGCGCGAGGGCAGGGTGAGCCACGCGCACTCTGCCATCGACAGCGGCGCGTGGGAGTGGCTCATCACGCCGCGCGTCGGCGCCGGGGAGGCTGTGGAGATCTCGCTGGGCTCCTCGGACTCGGGCCTGCGGGTCTTCGACGGCTGCGGCCCGTTCGCCCAGGAGCTCACGGCGCCGTTCCTCGTCGCCTCGTCGAGCGGCCCGTGCCTCTATGCCCGCTGGTCGTTCTCTCGCCCCGACGCCGGTGTCGCCTTCTCGTGGCGTACTGTCCCGCGTGCCACAGTCTCGTCCGAGTGCGGCCCGCTCGCGTGCTCTGGGCGCGGGCGCTGCGTCCTCGGCGCGTGCGTGTGCCAGGCGCCGTTCTTCGGCGACTCGTGCGAGAGGCTCGGGTGCCCCTATGTCCCCGCCGCCGCCGCGTGTGCCTCTGGCAGCGGAGAGATCTCGTGCAGCGGCGGCGCGTACGGGTCGGCGTACTGCACCGGGCGGAAGCTCCCCGCGCCCTGCCAGGGCACAGAGCACACCCTCGACAGCGCCCGCGGGTCGTTCTCTGGATTCGTCGCGGCCTCCATGAGCGACGTCGCGTGCCGCTGGGCGCTCAGCCCGCAGATCGCCTCTGGCAGCTCTCTGGCCCTGCGCGCGTCCTCGTCTGGCGCGCGCGTCTACGCGGCGATTGGCGACGGCGAGCGTGTCGCGCTGGGGCCCGAGCCGCTGTACGTGCGGTCGGGGATCGTGCACGTGCAGGCCGACGTGGCGCACGGCGCCGCAGCCGTCGTGGACTTTGCGTACAGCGTCGCCGACTGCGCCTGCGGTGCGCACGGGGTGTGCGCCACGGGGTCGTCGCGCTGCACGTGCGACTTTGGGTGGACCGGCGAGGCGTGCGACATCGACGCCTGCGCGAGCGCGCTGCTCGTCGGCGGCCGCCACGCGTACTGCGGAATGCACGGCGTCTGCGCCGCCTCGCGCTGCGCGTGCGACGACATGTACGCCGGCGAGCGCTGCGATGTCCGGATGCCCGTTGCGCGCAGCGTGCAGCTCGCGGGCTCCAGCGGCGCCGTGTCGTTCGGCACCGGCGCCCTCGAGGGCGTCGGCGACTGGCAGACCACCTGGCAGCTGCCCGGCGCCACCTCGCTCGTGCGGCTCCGCAGGCTCCTCGGCGCGGCCAACGTGACGCTGGGGTCCTCCGGTGCTGCCCTCGCGACGCTGACGTCGCTGCCGCGGTCAGCGAGCGACGCGTGGCTTGTGATCCCCGGCCCCGCGACTCTCACGTGGTCCCCTCGACCCGGCGTGGGCCCCGCGCACGCCCTCGAGTTCCACTGGCGTTCGAGCGCGTCGTCTTCGAGGTGCCTGTGCCTGGCGGGCAGCCTCTGCACAGAGGCCGGCGCGTGCGTGGCGCTCGGGCAGGCGCGCGAGCCGCGAGGGCGCGTGGCGTGCGCGCAGGCGGCGGCGGGCGCCGACGTGGAGCCCGACGCCCTGGGCAGCGGCGTCGTGGCGCTGCACTCGTCGCAGGCGCCGCAGGCATCGACGACGTGCACGTGGGTCGTCAGGCCGCAGTCGCTCTGGGCGCTCACGCCCTCCCCCAACGCCTCGTTCTTCCTGGCGGCGCTCTACGGCCGAGCAACCAACTCGGCGCGGCTGCGGATACTGCAGCGCGGCGAGGCGCTCGTCGACGCGACGCCCGGGACGCTCTCGGCCGGCGTGGCGCGCGCCTTCGCCGTCGCGGCGTCGGACGCCGTCACCGTGGAGTTCACGTACACGCGGGCAGACGACGGCTTCGTCGTCACGTTCGCGTACGCCGCGCAGTCGTCGAAGTCGTCGGGGGCGTCCTCGAACGCCGTCACCGAGTCGGCGAGCAGGAGCCACGCGCTGAGCGCCGCGGCGATCCTGGGGCTGTCGGCCGCCGGCGCCATGGTGGCCGTGTGCGCCGCTGCGACGGCGCTGTGCGTGGTGCGCGCGCGCCACAACTCGGCGTGCGCCGGCGGCGGGATCTTCAAGGGGACCGACGTCGAGATGCCCGACAAGCTGTCGCAGAGCACGTGCGACTCGCGGCGCACGCCCGAGTGCGCCGTGTCGCCGCTGCCGGTGCCCGCGCGCAACTCGAGCTCCGAGTGCGACCAGATGCACGACGCCGCGGCGCCGCCGTGGCCCAAGCCCGAGAAGGAGCGACGTCCGCAGGTCGCCGCTCTGCCGTCGGCGGCGCCGCCGTACGTGCCGCCGCCCGCGACGACGCCGGCGGTGGCGTCGATGCCGTCCAAGGAGATGGCGACGGCGAGCGTGGCCAGCACGTCGGCCGAGGCGGCGCACGCGGGGTCTGTGTCGACGCCGTTCCCCGAGACGCTCTGCGCGCCGGCGTTTGCGCTGAGCGAGACGCGCGTGGACTTTTGCGACAAGCGCAAGTCGCTGATCGGCGTGTGCGAGAGCGTCGTGCGGCTCGTGACGATACGCAACGAGTCGGAGGACGACGTCGAGGTACGCGTGCACGTGCCGCAGCCGTCGCACAGCTTCACGCTTGTGGCGGACCCCGACGCTCTGCTGCTGCACGGCGGCGAGTCGGAGCTGATCGAGATCAGCCTCTCGGTCATGTGCACGACCGTCGTCGACGCGGAGGTCGTGTTCTACCACGCGGACGACCTCACGCGGCGGGCCGCGGTCAAGGTGCACGGCGAGAGCAAGCTGAGCCCGATCCTGGACCTCGACGCGTTCGAGCTGCTGCCGGCGGCGCGGATCGCCAAGGGCCCGTTCGCGGACGTGTACCTGGCGCAGTGGATGCAGAGCCCCGTCGTGGTGAAGAAGTTCCTGCTCGAGAGGACCAAGGTGGACCCCGACGAGGTCAAGGCCGAGATCACGCGCGAGGTCTCGGAGCTGATGTGCACGCGGCACCCCAACGTCGTCGAGTGCTTCGGCGTGGCGGCGTCGGACTCGACGTGCGCCCTGGTGATGGAGCTGGCGCCCTGCGGCGACCTCGCGCAGTTCGTCTCGGAGGTCCGCGAGCAGCAGCAGCAGCCCGACCTGATGCTGCTGCTGCGCATCTCGTACGACGTTGCCGTGGGCATGGAGCACCTGCACCAGGCCGGCGTCCTGCACACGAACCTCAAGCCCTCGAACATCCTGGTGAGGACAAGCCGGCAGGGCCGATTGACTCGCCACCACCCAGGCTCACACGCGCCCTCCCCTCCTGTGCAGCTGATGTGTAAGGACCCGTTCTTCCAGGGGCCGTGCGTGAAGCTGTCGGACCTGCGGGCGCACCACACGGTGGGCGAGGGCCAGTGGCAGACGCAGGAGGGGCTGCCCTACCGAAGCCCCGAGGTCATCAGCGGCTACCAGTGCAGCAAGCAGTCGGACGTGTACTCGTACGCCATCGTGCTGTGGGAGCTCTTCACTGGCAAGGAGCCTTTCGGCGGAATCATTCCAATTTTGAGTGCGTCCTCCCAGCCCGAGTCCGATGCAATCCACTGGCACACATACACATTTATGGCTCACGATTCCTCATCGCGCTGCGCAGTGATCAAGTTCGTTCTCGATGGGGACCACTTGGAGTTCACGGCCAGGGTGCCGGGGCTGATCCAGGGCGTGATATCCGCCTGCTGGGAGCTGATACCCGAGCAGCGGCCCTCGTTCAGCGACGTGGTGACAGTGCTCGCCGAGTACTGCAGGTCTGCGGCGCAGCAGCTGTTCCCGCCGCCCCCTGCCGCGGGGGAGGGATCGCCGCCACCGACGTCGCCCCTGGCGGCGCTGTCGATGTCGCAGCAGGGCGAGCCGTCGTCGAGGCTGGCGCCCAGCTCGCAGCGAACCAAGCACTCCATGTGATGCCTGCCCACCTCTTCCTGTCCTTCTTCTTCCTTTCTCTTCTCTTGCACAAACCTCTCTCTTCCTACGTTCCATTCCATTCTGCTCACCCTTCCAAAACCAGTTCTCTCTCCCTCTCGCACCACGCCTAAACTGTTCGCATTGACCGTATAACACCCATTAAACATCGAGATGTATGTCTTCACAGCCCTGCATAAACAACGTACCTAGGTCCTTGGCATCGGTGGGCTCCCGCTTCTGTGCACGCAGGTGGGGCGGGTGGGCATGCGCGGTGTGCAGGAGCACGGGGGTCGTGCGCACCATGGGGAACACAGTAGTGCCGTCTTGCACGTTGATCCCAAAAATTGTGACATTCATCTGTCTGCCATTGCGCCCTGACCACCGAGGTCGTCCATGCCATCCGTACAGCAATGCCTCCGAGTGTGAGGGGACATTCAATTTGAAGCATATGTCCAGAGAGGACTAACACTGGACGGGAGCTACTTGACAAAGACTCGGATTTGAGGGCAAGTACGATACATTTGTGTCAAACGGAGGATCTTGAAGATCCTTTCTTATCGGCCACGTCGCTCTGTGCTCGGGGCGCGGCGTCCAAAAAAAGCCATCGCCGGCCAGCAGCCACTGCGAGCGTGCGTGCGGCCAGCGCCAAGTCAGGGGAGCCCGGACCCGAACCCCCACAAAAATTGTGGGTGTTCTGCTGTTGGGCAGGTAACCAGACAGTCCTACATTGAATACTTCAATTCAGCTTTCACAACAATTTCGTAATCATTCGGTAGAGCAAGAGCCATCGGGTGCACACTAAAAAGTGTGCAATGATTTGACCAAATAAAGCCAGCAACAGGACAGTTGGGGCACTGACTGTCTTGCATCAAGTGTGCAGTCGATTCTGAGGGGTTACCAGACCTCACCAGGTCATCCCCCAGCCCAGCCTGGGCTCAGTTATGGACCACCACGTGGAACACTCCTTCCAAGGAAGGGGGGACGTCAAAACCCTTTTCCTTCTCAGGGTCATACACTGTGGGAAAACAGAAATTCAACACAGAATGGCCAGTGTGAGGTGATAAACTGAAAACCTATGGAATGTCTGTCATGTCTTTTGAAAACACCAAACACCATCCAAAAAACACCTGTGGGGCACGAATGTCAGAGCATTCAGTTACAGCTTGTGAGTACCGAGCTGTCATGCCATTGTTTAGGTAAGGTTGCTAAGTCCATGACAGTCCAGCCTGAGGGCAGCTGCAGGCACAATAGACAACAAGTTGGTGGGTACTATGGTGAATAGATCTCCACATTGCACCCAATCTGCAAAGCCCCAGCTTCTTTCAATTTTCTGGAGGCTTGGTTAATTTGTGGGCTTAAACCCCCCCTTCCCCCCATCTGTGGAAAAACTGAGAAGAGTGCAGGAGAAGTAGTTATGCAGTCACTGTGATATTTACATTGATGTTCACTGCAATGTGAACACTCTTGACTGTGTACCCAGTGCAGAAGCATCTCTGCAAGGGTTAAATAAGGAGTACTGTGCATGCTCAGCTTATTCAGGATTTCCTGGCTGACATCAGACATCACCTTCATGAGTCCACAGAATATAGCTTGAGATTACTGGTTCTGTATTGAGACCCTGGACCTGAGGGGGAAGAAGCAAGGCAGCAAAACAGCTAGTGTTCCCAGTTGTAGAGAGCCTTATCAAACTGCAGCAGGAACATCTGGTACACTGATATGATGTGGCCAGACTCATCTGTAGTCATGATTATCCCGAGAATGTAATCAAGGACTACAATAAGGGGCCTTGTCCCAGCAGCACTCAGTGGCGTGCAGTCCAGCACCCATACAATGCTACATGCACAGCCTCCGTCCATTGTGTGCATGGCCACAAGGGTGGCCCAAGTTCATTCATCATTCACTTTGGGGATTCCAGGGCTGAAAAGACAGGAAACAGACGTTTCATATTAACAATGGAAATCAGAATCAGATTATCTAGGTTTACCATTATAAATTAAGGTTAACCCAGATGATGGGCAGATGTCAGTTGGAAAAAACACACTTGACAAGGGGAAAAATCAATTCAAAGGGGCCGAAAAGGTGTTCTGAGGGGTACAGGAGATGTTGAAAACAGAGATTCCGGAGAAAAGTGCCATTTTTCGATCTGTGTTCCGATAATCAAACATGCTGCAAGAAAAATAAAAAAGTGATTTGGAGGCAGACACATGGTCCCTTCACGTTCACGGCCACAATTTCCCCGGGATTCTGCAGAAAAAAGAAGTGTTTCTGCATCCATACACCCCATGTGGAAGGTCAAACAGCCAATATTTTAAACACATCATGACAGCGTGTTTGAATATTAGGTATAAGAGGGTGAAAAAGAAGAGGGAAGACCTACTGTAAGAGACTCAGTTGACTTTACAGCCAGAAAACAAGTATGTGAGCTTTCTGATGCTGCAGTGAGCCATGTGCTCTGTATAAGCAGTGACAGGAGGGGTGAGACAACAATGCTGGCCCTGTATGCAATGAGTGATGAACCACTCACTTCACGATTTCAATAATGTTGCCAAGTCATTGCCATATTGCATGTCACTGATGAACGTGGGCTTTAGGTGCCTACTGCTGGGCTGGGACCAAAGAGTGTTCAACTCATAGGCCTTGTATGCACTAACTACTATTATGTGCCCAAAAGGTGACATGAACCCTGTATAAATGTACTCTAGAACTTGGGCTATTAAGAGCATGGACGTATGGCAATTCCCGCCCACCAGAGACTGGCACTGGCACAGGACGGGATTTCCAATGATGAGTTCAAGTCGTTCCACATCGTCCAGAAGGAGTACTCAAAAGCAACACTCAACAGTCCCGCTACCATTGTCCTGTGTGGTTTCGTCTATGTTGCTGCTGTTCATGATCCAGCTTTCAATGATGGCCTCAAGTGGTGCAAGTGCCACACTGGTATGAAAGACGAACAAGAAGATGACTCAGATCGGACATCTGCACTGCCACCTCTGATGTTGAAATCAGGGGATGCTGGTAACCCCATTGTCCTTACTGGCAAAGCTGTACCTCTGAGGCACGACGTCTTGCAGTAGTCTCCAGCACCAGGACTGCTCAAGCTGGAGCCAAGGACGGGATCCGGGTGCTCACCACTGGTAATGTCTCCCGGCAACTTCAGTGCACCTCTGCTTCAGTACCTTCCAATGTGACCTCGTTCGCTGTTGCTGTCCTCAACCAGAACGCCCAAGTCCTTCAGCATCTCAACAACACGGTTGATTTCCAGGCACTTCAGATCATTAAGCTCACTAAGAATGAAAATGACACGGTAGATAAGATTGTGACCATGGTGGACAAGGTGACTGGACAGACTGCTGAAGTCGCCAAGCTCTCTCATGACTTTGCACAGCAGCTGGCGATCATGCATAAGAACGGCCTTGAATACCTAGAAAAGGGCATGGCGGCACTCCTTGACCACTTCTCTGGTCTGATGCATGACCAGGTTGAGGACTACTGCTGCCATTAGACCCCTACAGCTGCTGTTTTTCTCACGATCACCACACAGCAGGTTCCACCAGCTCCGCAAAGGCATCAAAGATGACAACTCGTGAGTACTGAGCCATCACGCCACCTGCCGGAAGCCACAGTGAGCGCACACACACACGACTCGACCAGCACGCGGACTTGTGGCTGCCATGGTTGCCTCACAGCAATTTCTTTGTTTAAGGGCAGTCATTGTGGGGATGCCTGTGTTTGCTCGGCTCACGAGAAGTTGCTGTCCTTCATCCGTTTTTGTGCAGGGGTAGCAGGTTGCTCACACCACTGCCCGCAGTAGGTCATTAGCATGTGGTCTTCATCGGGACCCTCCTGTTCGCAGACGGACATGGGCATCCCGTGGTAGGCACAGAACTCCCGGCAGATACAGAGCCCCGCGCACACGGAGGATGTGCGCTGCCACCTGGAGAGCATCGCGGCGGCAGCCTGAGCACACTCGATGCCGCTGCGCCGCATCTCCTCGATGCGAAAAGCACACTCGAGACAGCGGTCCCGTGGAGTCTTTGCGATGCTGGCGCAGGAGGGGAGTGGTATTCAGCTGTCGAGTGGCGTTGGTGTGTGTCCGGAAAGTGACGTACGCCTGAGTGCGGTGCTGAGCGAGTGCTTGAGAGGTGTCGTTGCTGCCTGCGAGTGGCGGGCATGGCAGGGGCGTTGTGAATATCTCCATTAGTATTGCCCCAAGCGCTGGGCTGCTCCTGTAGGAGAAACACTGTGACGAACAGGCGCCCACCAGATGGGTGATTGCCCCGAACCTGATGATCTTCGATGATGTTCAGGGAAAAGCAATCAGCAAAGATGAGATCAGTTTTCAAGAAATATCGGCGGACATGACAGACGTAGTCTGGGATGGGGTGAGGATATTTGAATGCAAGGATCCTGTCGTCGTTTGCTGGTCGCTCGGTTTTTCAAGGAGATGCACTCCCCGTCAGAGCTCACAAGGCCCGTCGGGATGATGCTCGTGTGTTAGGATCCTGGAGGCTGTTGCGACACTTCTCGGGCTGGGCGAGAAGGTATCAGTTGTACACTGGTGTTGTAGCCCCTGCACACATTGTTCCGTGGCAACTCAGTTCTGTGAAGTGTACGGGTCGAACGGAGGCGGAGGGGGTATGGTGGGAGGGAAGAAGCAGGTCTTGCGCGTGTTGTCTCCCTGCCACCACCACTCGTGGCAGCCCTCCCTCCAGACCGTCATGTCGCAGTCTCTGTCCGAGTTGCACCGCAGGTTGGGCCCGCTGCACGTCTTGCCGAACGCCACACAGCGGCCCCCGCAGTCGACGTCGGTCTCGCCGTCGTTGGGGCTCCACACGCCGTCAGAGCACGAGGGGGCGATCGAGCAGTCGCGGGCCAGGTGGTCGACCCAGTTGGCCCAGTTGCACTCGTCGATATTGATGCAGCGCCTGTCGCCCACGCGGCACGCGATGTCGGTGTTCTTGGGCTTGGTCCGCAGGCCGCAGTCCTCGGTGTAGTTGCAGGGGCCCCAGTGCGTGCCCCACGGCGGCATCCCGCTGCCGGCGACCACCAGGGCCTGCAGGAGCAGGACCGCGGCAACGGGGGCAAGGGCGCGAGGGCCTTCATGATGGCTTGCTT
>CACRSC010000052.1:153023-231710 GCA_902651635.1 Mastigamoeba balamuthi | reverse complement strand
CCCCGTGTGCCCGTCGTGCGTGATGCTCTCGGGCGTCGTGTGGCTGCTGCCCGGCCTGCTCATCAACAAGTCGGTCGCGGACCTCGCCACCAACAACATGGTCTCGGGCACAGCCCACATCCTCTACGCCATGCTCGCCGTCTTCGAGCTCGCCTTCGGCCTCTCGCTGGGCTTCCGCGCGAGCAACCAGAGCCCTGCAGACGCCGCAGAGACCGCCCACGGCGCCTCGCTGCCCGTCAGCCCTTGGTTCGACCTCGTCTGGACACCCGTCGCTGCGTGCGGCGCTGCTGTCCTGCTGGGCGCCGCCCCAGCGCAGCTGCCGGCCATCACCGTCTCTGGTGCGCTGGCGTCGCTCGTGCAGGTGCTCGGCGACGTGCTGGGCGCCGAGCTGGCGACGATGGTCGCCGAGGCGGTCATTGTGCTGACGGGCAACGTCTACGAGCGAGTCTACGAGAGGCCCGCGTTCGTCGCGACTTGCGTGGGGTCGCTGCTGCTCGTCCCCGCGTCGCTGGGGGCCCGAGGGGCCGCCGCGGCGATGCTGGTGGGCGACCACGTTGCGCTGTCGATGCAATTCACGTCGGCGGTTGCCGTGACGCTGGTGTGTATGGTCGCGGGCGGCTTCGTCGCCAACATGGTCCTCTACAGAAACAAACCCCTCTGAAGAGCTGCGGGCGTTCGGTGCAACTACCAAATATGCACGGGTGAAAGGGAATTGATTCCAGCACAGAGGTCTCTAGCTGATGCCTCCGAGCAGTCGTTCCACCCACTCCTCATCCGCGGGTCTGTGGCGAAGATAATCCGAAGGTCAAAATTCGTGTTTTTCCGTTGAATTCGTAGTCAACTATCGGCCTCAGAACCTGGCATCCCGCCATCATTCTTACCCGTACCGACCGAGAGCTCGCATTCACACACATAACAGCAATGGCTCGCCGCGATGTCGTGCTCGAGTGCGGGGTTGTCAGGACCGTGCTCGTGATGCTGGCGATGCCGGCCGTCGCCGTGGGCCTCGTGCTGCACCCACTGGGCTGCCACGAGATCCCCGGCACCAGCTCCCTCGCCGCTGACGTCCCCAACGTGATCCTCGCCGCTGTAGAGGTCTTCTGCTCACTCGCCTGCACCGCGGCAGTCAGCTCGGCCGATACGTTTCCGAGCCTGCGGGGTTCGTTTCCATAACGAAACGCTTCAGGGGAATTGGTCCTAACAGGCATTTCCTCCGACAGCCAAAACTGTGCGAGCGGTTCTGCACTGCGCCGGACTGGCGCTCTGCGCTGTCCACCTGGCGCTGGCCTCAGCGGTGATCGCCCTGGTCCGGGGCAGCTTCGCCATTCCCCCGGGGCGCGGCTGCGACCGGGATCAGAGCAGTGCGGCCAAGAATGCCGGGGTGGCTCAACTGCCGCTGCTGCTTATCCTTCTGGTCTGCAGCTTCGTGTGCCTCTTCCTGCTGCCGCCTCGCCAGCGGACCGCCTGCACTGCCGAGGCCAAGGACAGCACATGGGGGAAGACAAAGTGTCCTGGCGATGGCGGCCACTGGGCAGCCACAGTGGAGGAGGCCAACGAGCACTGCCGAGACGACAACAAGGACAAGGGCGCGGGCAGCGACTCACAGTCAGGGACCCATCCCTCCGACAACAAGACCGCCTTTTAGAAAAAGATAGATAGGAGGAGAACGCAGCACCGCGGTGACCTGCACGGCCTCGCGAAAACCAATCGAATAGAGCAAACATTGTTTCTCGGTTGTGTTGATACCCGCAAAAAACTGTAGGGAACAGAGTCCTTGCCACCCAAAGAAGAGAGCAGCGCAGTGGCGCCTCAGAAGGGCTTGTGGAGCTTGGGGTAGAGGATCATGTTGGCCACGAAGCCTCCGGCGAGCATGCAGACCGACGTGATGACGACGGCGAAGGTGAAGTTCATCGAGAGCACAATGTGGTTGTCGAGCATGATCGAGCTCGTCACGCCGCGCGCGCCCAGCGCCCCGATCATCAGCATCAGCGACCCCACGCACGTCGGGATGAACGTGGGCTTGTCGTAGACGCGCGCGTAGATGTTGCCCGTCAGCACGATGATGGCCTGCGTGATCATCGTCGCCAGCTCCTTGCCGAAGACGGGGCGCAGCACCTGCACCAGCGACGCGAAGGCCCCGCAGACGAGGATCGCGGGCAGCTGCCGCGGGGCGGCGCCCAGCATCACGGCGATGCTGCAGGCCGCGACGGGCGTCCAGACGATGTCGAACCAGGGGCTGATGGGCAGCGCGACCCTCGGGGGCACCGCGGCGGCCGCCGAGGCCGAGGCCGCGTCGTCGGCGGGCAGCGAGATGAGGTTCGTGATGCGCGAGCCCAGCGCGAGGCCGAAGGCGAGCTCGAAGATGACGAGCATGGCGTAGAGCATGTGCGCTGCGCCCGAGACCATGTTGTTGGTGGCGAGGTCCGCGACCGACTTGTTGATGAGCAGGCCAGGCAGCAGCCACACGACGCCCGAGAGCATCACGCACGTCGAGAAGACGGGGCCCATCCAGCCCTCGACGGCCACCACCGTCGCCAGCAGCGCGCAGACGAGCGCCACCAGCGGCTCGAGGAGGCGGCCGAACGAGACGGTCTTGACCGAGACGAGCAGCAGCAGCCCCGAGAGCAGCCCGCAGCACAGCGAGAGGAACAGCTCCGTGACGCCGCCGCGGAAGTACAGCGGGCAGACAGAGCCGCTCATGACGGTCATGCAGATGAGCTTGGCCCACCACTGGTACCTCGGCGGCCTGCGCGGCAACCGCAGCTGTCAGCGAGACGACCAGAGACGCGGAGGCAACACCAAGAAGACACACGTGCAGTAAACGTGAGCACAGGGACACGCAAGAGGCACCAGAAGAGAGAGAGAGTGTGTGTGTGTGTGTGTGCCTCTGCTCAAAGCAGGGGTCAGACACGAGTGGAGTAGCACAGGACAGCCAGGGCAAAGCGCGCATATCGAGTGGTCGAGCGGCAGAGGCACAGGAGAGAGCCAGGCAGAGGGCAGCAGGGCAAGCGCAGTGCCCCTGCAGCCGAGTGCCACGCAGCGGGGCACCAGGACGCCGGCAGCACGCGGGCCAAGCGGGCAACACAGCGGGGGGGAGCGAGAGGACGTGCTTGTTCTGCAGGGCCCGGAGCTGGGCGACGCCCTCGGCGAGGCCGATGCGGCGGGTGGCCGTGCGGGCGACGAGGTCGTCGGTGAGCTCGAGCTTCTCGAGGTCCCAGGAGGACTCTGCCGAGAGGTTGTACGTGTACCTGCGGTGGCTGCCCTGCGGCCGGAACGTCGCCGAGATGTAGTTGGGGAACACCGCCACCGCCGCCTCGATGTCAAACGCCTCTGCCGGGGTGTGGGGGCCAGGCCGAGGCCGACGCAGCGCGCGTCCACGTGGCCCGCCAGTCAGTCAGCCAAGAGGGAACTCTGGCAGGGCGTCGCTGCCACCGCAAACCACAGCAGCAGAACAAAGAACAGAGCAGAACAGAGCAGAACAGAACTCAACAGAACTCAACAGAACAATACACAACAGAACACAACAGCAGAGCAGAGCCAAAGTGGAACCCACAGCAGCAGGGGGCAGGGGTGGCTTGCTGCTGCTGCTGGTTGCTGGCAGCCCCACCCCCAACCGGGAGGGGGCGAGAGGCAGTGCACGCAGCGCCCACGGCAGCAGCGGCAGCAGCGGACAGCGGGCAGCGCCACAAGAGAGTCCACCCACTCCCACCTCCCGCTCTGCTCTGCTCTGCCCGCTGCAGGAGGATGGGGGGGAGGAAGCAGAGGGGCGCACGGGCAGCGACGGCAGTCTGGGACTCGATCCTGTGGGTGTGCATGCCGTAGCGGTGCAGCGCCGCGCAGAGCTCGAGGAGGAACTCGACGCGGTCAAAGAACTCCTGCGTCGGCTCCTCCCGCCCCTCCTCCACGTCCCCGCCCCCGCCGACGCTGCCCCGGGGCTGCCCAGCAGCGGCGCCAGCTCCGCGGGGCCTGCGGGCGCGGGCGGGGCGGCGGCAGAGGCGGCGGAGGCCAGAGAGGAGAGAGAGGCCAGAGAGGCGGCAGAGGGGCGCAGGAGCGCCAGCGAGATCGAGGGGCGGCTGCTCGACGGCGACGCCGACGCCAGGCGCGGCGTGTACAGCCCGCGCGAGGCCGCGGGCGCGTCGTCGCGGTCCGAGTCCATGCGGGGGTGCTGCTGCTGCTGCTGCTGATGGCGGCTGGCGGCTGGGCGGTGGGAGAGGGAGAGCGGGAGATATTGTTATCTCTGAAACGCTGTTCAGAGATTGTTCCCAGAATGCCCTGCACCTTCACGGATGCTCAAGATGACTAGATAAATGTCATGTTGTATGTCCAGGGCACACGGTGAAGATGCCGGCCCATCCCTCGCGAAAGAGAAGAGTCGCGGAGAGTGAAGTGAAGGAGTTTGCTTCCCTCATCAATCAGCGCGATTCTAACAACGAAAAACAATCACATTCCAAATAATCTGTTAGTCTGGCTTCTCCATCGAGCAGCCGCCTCTCAGGGCGAGCGCATTGAAGGGGGGAACGTCACCAGGGTGCCCCGTAACATAGTCATGCAGTAGGTCTGGATCGGCACCTTCCAGAAGTGCTTTGTCGATGTCCTTGTAGTCGGCCAGCACTCGGGCCATGCTGTCGCTCAGACTGCCCGCGATGCCCAGGATCTCGTGAACACGGACAGGTGTTTTGAATCCCTTGAGGGGAATCGACCCCAGGCACCGCACAGCCACATCCCCTGTGCAATTGTCCCGCACGGCATCTGTGATGCACACAGTTGAGCCCAGGTCCCTGTTGACATCCTCGAGCCTGGCTGCCATATTGACCTGGAAAGGGCATCATGGCAAACACAACGAGGAGGTGAATAATGAGAAGAGATCATCTCACCACTGAATGATGATCGTACAGTGTCGCCAATGACGGTGTAGTTCATCCTCGATGAGCTTCCAACGTTCCCGCAGAATACAGGGCCACTGTTGATGCCGATCCTGATGGCCATTCTCTTCCCGATCTCCTTCTCAAACTCGACGTTCATCTGGTCCAGTGCCTCGCACATTTGCACTGCAGACCTGCACGCCAGCATTTGGTGCTCCTTCACTCGTTCTGGAACGTTCCAGACGGCCTGCGGGTTCGTTGGACCAGAGGGAATTGATGATCATCGCACCATGATGGCGTCGCCGATGTACTTGTCGATGGTGGCCTGGTTCTGTGTGAGGATCGCCGAGAAGGTCTCGAACATGGTCTGCAGGATCTTGAACACCACCTTGACGCTGTACTGCTCCATCGTTGCCGTGAACTGCGCCACGTCCAAGAACATCACCGTGCACAGCTTCTGCTCCATGGACAGCTCTCTGCACGGGGGACGGCCGTTGTCTCTGTCAGCCAATTGCGTTGCAGGCGTCCCTGTGGTCTCTCGGGCTCACGGCTTCCTGTTGTTGCGGATCAGCCAGTGGACGACCGTCGTGGGCACGTAGACAGAGAAAGACTCGAGGGCCACGGTCATCTGGCTCGCCGTGGACTGCATCGTGCACAGCTCCGTCAGCTTGCTCGAGAAGCTGGGGCACTTGGAGTCGAACTTCATCTCCGAGAGGTTGTGCAGGTGCCGCGTGACCTGGCTGATCTCGCGCGTCACCACCGTCACGATGGCCGCGATCGCCGAGCACAGCGCCACGACCAGCGCGGCCGCACACGCGGCCACCGCGGCAATTGTGGTCGTCGACGTGCTCTGCTCCTCGTCGGCCCCCGCGGTCTCTGCGCTGCCCGTGAAGTCCGAGACGGGCGACACGAGGAGCATCCACCAGCCGGTGCCCCCGGGGATGGCCAGCAGGCTCACGTCGTGGTACTTGTCGTCGGCCGTGAACGACAGCTCCCTGCGGACGCCGCCCGTGCGGGCCAGCCAGAGCTCCGCGGGGCGCCTGACGGTGGCGTTGGGGTGGTTGGCGGTCGTGTACGTCACGAGGCCGCTGGGGGCGACGACGGTGCCCTCCGAGAGGGCGATGAGGCCCATGGCCGGCGTGTCCTCGAAGACCATGGCGAAGCTGTGCTCGGTGATGCGCAGCGACGCGAAGTAGTCGGTCAGCCACAGCAGCTTGAACGAGATGGCCAGTATCCCGTCGTGCGCGCAGAGGTCGCGCGGGATCCGCCTCGCATAGAAGGGCCTCGGGGCGCGGGCAGCCGTGTCGTAGATCATCGACCACATGAACGTCCCGCTCCTGTTGGTCACCAGCGGCCTACAAGAGACCCCAGCGCCGCAGTGAGCTGAGCCTTCCAGGGAGCTGAGAGAAAGGGTTGGAATGCGTGTGCACCAGAAGGGGCGCGTAGTGATGGGCCAGTTGACGATCTGGGAGACCGAGGCATTGGTGGGGGTGAAGGTGGTGGTGTTGTAGACGCTGATGGCGTAGGTGCCGTTGCGCTCGTGCTGGTCGTAGACGCCCCAGTTCACCCGCGACGGCGGCGCCACCGCGTTGTAGTTGAGCAGGTGGTGCCCGTGGTCGTTGCTCGTGATGATCGACTGCGCTCCGGCGTCAGTGGAGCTCCTCCCGTCGAGGCAGCGGCGGCAAGGGCAGCGCACAAAAGTGCTGAAGACGGCGGTGGACATCATCTCGGAGATGCCGACGGAGAAGAGCAGCGGCGACGCCAGCGCGGCGTCGTGCATCGAGGGGATGGCCGTCACGTCGACGCCCAGGAACTCCACGCGCTGCAGCGCCGTGTCGACGAGCTGCACGGGCTTGGCGATCTCCTGGGCGAACGAGTCGCGCGCCTTGTCGACGACGAGCCTCCGCAGGATCGCCGCCTGCGTGTCGATGCCGTGGCGGGCGACGCGGGCGAACGACGCGGTTCTGCCGCGCCACTCGACCGACAGCGGCACCACCGCCGTGGCCGCGATGGCGAGCGACCCCGCGGTGGCGATGGCGATGAAGAGCGTCCGGATGTGCACGGAGCCCGCGGACCCGCTCCGCTGGCGCTGCTGCTGCTGCTGCTGCGGCTGCTGCGCGTTGCCGTCGATGGTGGGCGTCTGGCTGCTCGTGCTGCTGCGGCGCGAGGCCCCCGGGGCGGTGTCGGCGACGGCTGTCTGCGACATTGGCGATCAGGACTGCGGAATGCCGCGGCAGTCGCCACCGATTACGGAGCGAATATTCGGACGATTTACTTCGAAGACGTTTGGAGAGCGAGGACCTCGCCCTCGGCATGGCGGCTGATGCGCCGCGCTTGCCTGCCCTCCTCGTGTGAGGTTGTAGGGGCCTGCCGATCGCTGAGCGGTGGCGAACGCGAATGCCAGCCGGCCCATGATAAAGCAGAGGAATTCGCAGCGGAAGCAATTCGGCAATCGGAAAAATGAACCCGAAGAGCTCTTTCGCAAATGTGCGGTACCGCTCTCTCTTTTCTTTTTCTCGACAGCATGGGCTCGTTGGAGCCTTCCAATATGTTTATTTGTGCATTGCGGTGCCTGTGCCGCACGTTGTCAATTGTCGGGGCGAAGCAGTATGCGCAAGAGGAAGGCAACCACGGCGACGGCGGCGCCCTCTGGCGTGGCATCGCCTGCGCCCGACGACAGGGACCACGTCGACGACGAGTCCGACGAGTCCGACGAGTCCCGTCGGCTGTCCTCGGCGGAGGACAGGCCGGAGCTGCTCGATTCCAGAGCGGAAGGCCCAGAAGACGACGAGTCCGGGGGCTCGGCACCTCGGGCGCTGCCGCTGTCAGAGGAAGACCTTTCCGACGAGCTCTCGATCGATTCATGAGGGGAACTGCTGGAGGACACCGAGGAGAAGGACTGCTGCGACCCCGGGAGAGAGCTCGACGAGGAGCTCGCAGGGAAGCTGGGCGGCGAGTTCTCTCCTGCGGACGACTCGGAGCTTGAAGAGCTTGTCCCGCCAGAGGACGAGGAGCTTGCAGATCCGTCGAAGGGCCACGAGTTTCCGAGACTCTCCGATGACAAAGACGACGACGAGAGTGCGCCAGCACTGCTCACAGAGCTCGGCATCGAGTTTCCCGAAGACGATAAAGAAAAGGACGGAGACGAAGACGACTGCGAGGACGAGGACGAGGACCGCGAGGCGATGTCCGAGCTCCACGACTGGCCACTCGATCCAGACTGAGTGGCCTCGCGCGACGACGACGAGGAGGCTGCGCTACTGGAGAGCGACTCCGCAGAGCCCGGACGCGACCAGAAAAAAGACGACAGCGAGGCCGACGAGGACGACGACCTCACGGCCGCTGTGCACGCGGCAGAGCTGGTCGAACCCTCTCCCTGCGTCGTCCTGCCGTCGGGGCACCTCGTGCAGGGCTCGTCTCCGAGCTCCTCCTTGAAGAACCCCAGCGGGCAGGCGTCGCACAGGCCCGTCGTCGCGTTGCGCTGGCGGCCGGCGACGCACTTGCAGTCGGTGGCCGACGCCGAGCCCTCGCGCGCGGTGTTGCTGCCGTCGGGGCACTGCGAGCAGGCGAGGTCCTCGACGCCCTCGCGGTACCAGCCCTGCAGGCACGGCGCGCAGAAAGTCCTGCCCGAGGGCTGCGTGCCCGGCACGCACCTGCAGTCCCAGTACGACGTCTTCCCCGCGCTCGGCGTTGTCTTGCCGGCGCCGCACGACGCGCACTCGGTGTTGCCCGCGTCGCCCTTGAAGGTCCCCACGGGGCACGACAGGCAGGCGGTCGCGTTGGCGTTGGGCTGGTGGCCGGCGGCGCAGAGGCACGTCGACAGCGACGAGGGGTCGGGCACGGAGCCGTTGACGCAGAGGCACCTGCCGTTCCCCGCCTTCTCCTTGACCGAGAGCAGGCAGGGCAGGCAGCCCTGGGGCTCCGAGGCGTTGCCACCGAACCCCGCGAGACAGCGGCACGCGGTGGCATCGACCTGCCCCAGCAGCGCGTGGCCCGAGTGGTCCGGGCACGCGAGGCAGCCAGTGGAGTCGCCTGTGACGTTCTTGAACGTGCCGCCCGGGCAGAGCGTGCAGTTCCTCGCATCGCCGTCGCCGTAGTAGCCGCGCCGGCAGACGCAGACACCGTCGAGCTCCTCGGAGCGGTGGTCGCACGGGCACATGTAGTTCCCCGGCGTCTCCTTGGCCGTCACGCAGGCGCGGCAGCCCGCGGGCCCCATGGCGTCGCCCCCGTAGCCCGCGTCGCAGGCGCAGTACTCGCCCGCGCTGTGGTTGTTGCCCGAGTGCTCGGGGCACAGAGTGCACGCGCCATTGCCCGCGGAGCTCTTGTAGTACCCCGGCCTGCAGGCCTGGCAGCCCGTCGAGTTGGCCGCGTCGCCCTCGAACCCCGCGATGCACTCGCAGACGCCCATGGCGCTGGGCCGCGCGTAGGGCGACTCGCAGGAGCAGAGGCCGTTGCCCTCGGGCTTCGTGCCACCGACGCACAGCGAGCAGTTGCCCGTGCGCGCGTCAGCAGGAGCAGAGGCCGTTGCCCTCGGGCTTCGTGCCGCCGACGCACAGCGAGCAGTTGCCCGTGCGCGCGTCCCCGCTGTAGTTGCGAAGGCAGAAACAGCGGTCGCGCAGCGGCGACTCGACGACGGCGCCCGTGTTGGGGCCGCAGGGCTCGCAGGGCTGGTTGCCGGGGACGTCCTTGTAGGTCCCCCAGGGGCAGAGGTCGCACTCCCAGGGCCCCAGGAACCGCCCGGCGGCGCAGACGCACTGGCCGCCGCTCAGCACGGTGTTGGCGACCAGCGAGCACGTGCACGTATTGGTCGTGTCGCCCGCGGCGCGCGTGGAGCCCGCGGGGCACGCGGTGCAGTGCTGCGGGTCCGCGGGGGACAGGAACGTGTTCTCGGCGCACAGGCACGTGTTGCTCGTGTCGCTGGATGCCCGCGTGGCTCCCGCGGGGCACGGGACGCAGGCGGTCGCGTTGGGCTCGGGGAGGAACGTGTCTTCGGCGCAGAGGCACCGCGGGGTGTCTGGGAGGACGCGCACGGCGACGTTGAACCCGCGCGACCAGCCGCTGAGCTCGCCCTGCGCCAGCACCGTGTCGGTGAGCGTCTGCCACACCATCGCGTTGGCCTCGACGCTCCACACGCTGCGCAGCGTGCGGACGCCCAGGCGCGTCTCGAGGTCCGTCGGCGTTGGGCCACTGAGGCTCACGTACAGCGGGGGCTCCTCGAGCGGGTACGTCTCTGCGGCGACCTGCAGGGCCACGGGGGCCGACAGCGAGTCGAAGTGGCCCTCCCAGCGCGCGGCCATGCACTCGCGGCCCCGCACGCTCGTGAGGCCGAAGCTGAGCGACGTCGCCGTGAACACTGCGCTGCTCTCGTTCTCGCGGCCCCGCACCGACTGCAGGTACACCTCCAGGCGGTCCTGGGCGTCGTTCTCGACCTCCTCTGCCGTCCGAGCGGGGTACGCGGCCGTGAAGAGCTGCGCGGCCCACACGGGCCTTATGGTGGCGGTGGCCGACGCGGGCACAGTGTCCGCGGCCCCGAAGTAGTAGAGCGACGAGTGCGTTATCGAAGCGGGCAGGTACGAGCGCGTCCTCTCGTTCCGCGGAAGGACCACGCTGCGCAGCACGGTCATAGGCTGCGGCTCCCACGAGTGCTCGACGACCTCTGCGAGGACCTTGTAGGGTGTGTCGTAGTAGTAGATCTGCGCAGGCGTCGCGCCCGTCGGGCAGGTGAGGCAGGGGCCGTTGTAGATGCCCGTCTTGTATGTCCCCACGGGGCACCACACGCAGCCCTGGTCCGGGCCCAGCCAGCCAGCGCCCCTCGTGCAGACGCAGTCCGACGCCCGGGTCGATCCGCGCACGCCGCTGAGGGTCGTGAGAGGGCAGTGGTGGCAGAACCGCGGGTCCTCGGGCCCTTCATCGCTGAGCCACGTCCCGAACTCGGGCTTGAACGTCGATGGCGGGCAGATGACACACGTGTCCTTGTACACAGGGTCGTGCGGCAGCGCAACGTTCCAGCCAGGCAGGCAGGAGCACGTGTTCTCGCCGGCTGGTGAGCCCCTGCCCGCGGCGCAGGGCGTACAGTTGCCCTGCGAGACCACAGAGGTCACCGGGCAGGCAGCGCATGAGTGGTTCCCCACGTCGGGCTTCACGACGCCGCTCCCGCACGTCTGGCAGGCCGCGCCCTCTAGGCCGAAGCCTGCGGCGCAGGCGCAGAGGTTCGAGTCGAGGAGGACCATCTCGGGGGGGCAGGGGCAGGCGTCGTCCGAGAGGCCTCCCTTGAGCAGGGGGAACGGGCACAGCTGGCACTGGCCAGCATGCAGACCGAATCCAGGGCTGCACTTGCACTCGCTCTGCGACATCGACCCGTCCCCTTCTGTGCCACTGCACGCGCAATACGTCGTGAGTGCTCTGCCTAAAGTGAAGGGAAGTGGTCTGAGAGAGTACCGGTTGCTGGGGCACTGCGAGCACGAGTGGTTGCCAGAGGAAGCCTTGTATGACCCAGAGGGGCACTTGAGGCACTCGTCGCCCACGGGCTGGTAGCCAGCGGCGCACGTGTCGCAGGTGGTCGAGGTGGCCACGAGCCCCGCAGGGCACGAGCACGGCGCGTCCCTGAGAGGCAGCTCGGGCTTGGTAGCAGGGGCGACGCAGGCCTGGCAGCCCACCTCGGCGTTCCCGGTGGTGTCCGCCCCGCTGCAGACGCAGTGCCTCAGCGACGAGGCGTAGCGGCCCTCGGGCATCGCCGTCTTGGTGCCCGCGGGGCACGAGAGGCAGGCGGCCACGTCGTTGCCGAAGCCTGGCTTGTACTTGTCCGCGGGGCAGCCGGCGCACATCGACCAACCCGAGCCCGTCTGGAGGTACATGCCCGGAGGGCACCCGCAGGCTGCGTCGTGGGTCAGCGCGTCGGTCTTGTCGCAGTGGCACGGGAGCACCGACTCGATCTTGTACTCGAACGACCGCGGCAGGCTGCCGCTGGCCAGGGGTCCCTCGAGGGCCGGGAGAACGTTGAGCAGCGGCAGGCCCTCGATGCGCCGCCAGCCGAGCCTGTACGAGAGCTGCCGGTGCAGCGAGTCGGCGTTGCTGAGCACCGTGAGGTGCATCTGGAACGGGAGGTAGGCCACGAGGCGGTTCCCCATGTACGGCGTGTCCCAGTAGAGCTCGGGGACAACCCTCTCGTAGAGCAGCGCCTGCAGCCTAGCTGGGGCGCGCGACTCGCCCTCGAGGTACAGCGACAGCTCGACGATGAAGGTCCGGTTGGGCGCGGTGCCAGCGACGCCGGCGCGCAGCGTCGAGTAGTCGGGGTGGACACGGGACGCGGCGGCCAGCAGGTCCATCTGCAGGGTGCCGTTGCACGCGCTCAGGGCGCCGTCGGCGGTGACAGCGATCCTCCTGCCGAGGCAGCGGACGAACTGCACGGGGAAGGGCATCACGATCTCCTCGCCGACGGCGGGCCTCGCGGTCTCCTCGAAGGCAGAGGCCCACGGCAGCGGCGGGACCTCTGCGAAGGTGGGGTTCACAGTCCGCAGGTCGAGGTAGGTGTTGAGCGTCGACTCTGCGGGGCACGACCGGCAGCCCTCGCCGCCCTGCGTCGGCGCGATGGAGAACTGGCCGGCAGGGCAGCTCTGGCACGCCAGGCCGAGGCCCGGGTCCCACCGCACAGCGCTCCCCGAGGGGCAGAAGCAGTCTGCCTGCGACGTCGAGGCCTCGAACGAGTACATGCCGTATGGGCACCGCAGGCACTCGGTGTCCCCCGCGTCGCTCTTGTACGTGCCCTCGGGACAGGGCCCCGACGACGAGAACCCCGGGCCCGGCGTGCAGTTGGCGGACCCGGCGCCCAGAGTGACCCACCCGCGCTCGCACTGGTCGCAGGTCCACGGGTTGCCCGCGGCGTTGCGGTGCATCCCCGCGGGGCACGCGAGGCACGCGTCGTCGTCGAAGCGGTAGTAGCCCTCCTGGCACGCGCAGCTCGCCTGGCCCTCGCGCCCCAGCGTCGTGAGGTTGGCGGCGCACGGCGTGCAGTTGTGGTTGCCGGCCTCGGGCTTGGAGGTGTTGGCCGGGCACGGGCGGCACTCGGAGCCCACCAGCGTCCTGCCGGGTCCGCAGACGCAGTCGCCGGCGGGCGTGAGGGCCTCGGGGCAGGCGCAGGGCTGCCGGGTGGCCGAGAAGGCCGGCGTCTGCCAGAGCCCCGTGCAGAGCTCGCAGCTGCCGCGCAGCTCGCCGAAGCCCTCGAAGCACGGGCAGAAGCGCACGGAGGAGGCATCGGTGCTGGGGTCCCACCGGTCGCTGTTGGCGGGGCACGGGGCGCACGCCGAGTCCCCGGGCACGTCCTTGTACATGTGCCCGGGGCACAGCACGCAGCTGCCGTACTCGTCGCGCGTGTAGCCCGCGCTGCAGACGCACGTGTGGCCCACGAGCGTCGTGTGGTCCGCGGCGCACACGCACGACTCGGCGCCCTGGTCCCCCGACGTCATGCCGTCGGGGCAGAGCCCGCACGAGTGGTTGCCGTCGTTGGCCTTGAAGCTCCCCGCGGCGCACGGGCCGCAGGCGTCGCCGGCCGAGGGCTCGTAGCCCGCGCGGCACACGCACGACCTGTTGGGCGCGCGCACGGCGTGCGGGCCGCAGCCTACGCAGACGACCTCCATCTGCGGGTCGCCCTCGAAGCCGTCGACGCAGCGGCAGAGCGACGGGCGCGCGGCGGCGTTGGGGTCCCAGCAGACGCACTCGGCATTGGCTGCGGCCGTCTTGTTGCCGCGGGCGCAGTGGTAGCAGCCGATGCCCGCGGCGTCGCCCCCGAAGTCCGGGTCGCAGAGGCAGTCGCTGGCCGCGGCGCTGCCCTCGGACAGCGTGCTGCTGTGCAGCGGGCAGCGCGAGCACCTGCGGTTGCCGGGGCCCGTCTTGAAGAAGCCCCGCGGGCAGCGCACGCAGCCCAGCGAGGGCCCGAGGTCCCCGTAGCCCGGGAGGCACACGCACCGCCGCTGCAGCGCGTCCCACTCGCCGTTGATGCACATGCGCGCCGAGAGGCACGTCGGGGAGGCCGCGTCGTCGAGGAGCTGCCCGCGGAGGCGGCTGCGGAACGTGTCGCTCTCGTTGTCGAAGAGCGAGAGCCACGCGGCCGCGGTGAACGCGTGGTAGTCGAGCAGGTGCCACGCGTTGTGCGCCGGGGCGCTGCCCGTCGTGCTGGCGCCGAACGTGGCCCAGCCGTCGGCGTCGGGCGCCAGCGCGAAGCTGCGGACGTGGCCCTCGGCGACGACCTCGTAGGCGTCGGGCATCCGCAGGCTGTACTGCACGCTGTTCCTCGCGCTCTCGGCCGACTTGCTCCTCGCATGCGGCGTGTTCACGTACGTCACGTAGTGCTGCGCGCCCCGCACGTGAGGGCAGGGGGCGCAAATCAATTGATGCCGACCTTTCCGTTGGAGAAGTGGTAGTAGACGCCCGTCTGCTCGCCCGTGCCCGCGAAGATCGCGGACGCCAGCGACGGCGCGGCCTCCCAGAGCACACCGAAGGCCTGCTGGGGTGCCGTCGTCCTCCCCCAGTCGGGCGTCATGGTCTGGCGCTGCTGCCCCTCGAGCAGCGTTACGAACATGCCCGACGACGCGGACATCCGGTCGGCCCGCGACCCCTCGAGGTCCCTGAACGAGTTGCCGAGCTGGAACGGCGTCGTCCACGCGCCTATGCCGACGCGCTCGAGCGGCATGCCGTATCTCTCGAAGCCGCTCTCCCACGCGAACGCGCAGACGCCCGGGACGACGCGCTTGGCCTCGGCCGAGACGCGCAGGCGGCAGAACATCGGGAGGCGCAGCCCCGGGTCGTTGTACATGTACCCGGTGGGCGCGTGGCGGTGGTGGTTGCCGTGCGGACGCGAGGCGTTCTGGCCGCACCAGCCGTCGGGGCTGCGGGCGAACGACGAGGAGCGGTCGGGGAACGACGGGAGATACCAGCCGTCCGGCGGCACCGAGTCGGTGCACTCACCGAGACACCCGTCGTACAAAATGCCTGCCAGGACCACGGGCGGCACCATAAGGCCAGAGTAGCCACAGAGAGCGGTTGAGACCGGTCAGAAACGGAGCTATTCTGAGCAAACACGGATGGAAGTCGAATTATGCAGAAGCCCAAATTCCCCTATTCCCAACGGAACAGAAGCACAGCACGGCGGGTGCGGCGGGCGCACCGTTGGCGTGGACCACAGTGCCGAAGGGGACCAGCGGGCGGCCCGTCTCGTCGGTGGCGACGTTGCGCGACGCCGTCCAGGCAACCAGAACCCCCGGGGAGACGTCCACACGGGCGTACCGGCCGTCCGACGGCGACGACGCGCCGCCAAAGTCCACGAGGCGGCCGTCGACCCACACGCGGTCGTGCGTGCTGGCCCTCCACACGTCTGGTGCCCCCGCAGAGTCCCGCGGGCGACGTGTTAGCCGACGGCCAAATTGGAGCTCCGGGGTTATTGTGCCCCGAGATGCGTGGAATGCGCTGGCGAAAAGCGGGGGTTGGCGGGTTGCGGACCTGCCGGAAACGAGTGCGCCAGTGTGGCGAGCAGCGCCAGGAGCGGGAGCAGGCCCGGGGGGCGGCTCATTGTTGGTGGGGTCCGTGCGGTGAATGCTTCCTCTTTGCGAACAAAACTCTGGTGCCTGAGATACGCCCCGGTGCCGGCTATAAAAACGGTTCCCCTGCTGACGCCACTGCGGAAAAGGGACCCCGTGTCAGCCGTTCTCTGAACGGGTCTCTCACTTGTGGACGGAAAAACCGCCAAGCATCGCAGATACGAGGGCGGATGCGTTGGACAACAGCCACCCACGACTGTGGTACCTACACTCTCTAGGCCCTCCTTGCATTGGGATCGGCCAAGACCCGCTGGCAGTCCATAGTGGACGCGAAAGATGCGGTGGACAAATGCGTTTGCGAGGGCCGTGTAATCTGTTCGCCTAACGATTACCGAAGCCCTCGATTGTGCGCCGCGCTCACTGGGCCACCGCGCTTTGCACCGAGGCAGCGGGCGGTGGCTGAGCGGGAGTCGCATGTTGCTCGCGTTCAGCAGAGGTCCTCGCGATGCAGGGCCAGGGCTCGGCAGTAACACGTATCCCGATGGATCGGAACTCGTACTCGTGCATGTTAGTTCGTTGCACAATAGAGCGAAACCCAGCATGGCCGGGCTCATGCGAGGTGGCCCTGCATGTGTGAACACGACTGATGTAGTTTGGGAGTGGATTCAACCCGTGAACAAAGGCACTCGCTTTGGAGGACCTGGCCTGGCTGTCCGCTTGCCCTCCCGCTCTCCCTCCCTCTTTCCTTCACTAGCGAGCGCATCTGCAAGCAAGGAGAGGACGAGCCAAGCGGTGGCTATGAAAGGTCTCCTGATCACCCTCAGTGGCAGGGCATCTTTCTTCAGTGCTCAGTGGTACACAATGATCGGCAGCGCAGCAAGCTGGACAGCCTCTGGAGAGGGGTGTATCAGAGCCGAGTGCGCGTTCTGAGAATCACAGAAGCGGGTTTTCCTCTGAAGTTGAGATATAGGACTGATATCCTCAGAAACCTTGCAATTGATTCCTTGGGGTTAGGGCAAAAATAGAAAGGTGTGCAGACGCGACGAGGCGAAGGTGCAAATGAGCTCTGTGTCCTCTGAGAGCGAGACGCTGGACTGTATGGAGTTTGTCGTCCAGCCTTTCAGCAGCCGTAAGTACGATGACAAGATCCTCAGTGCACCCAAGTCTTTCGGAGGGGAGTTCCAGTGGTACGCACAGACGGTGCAGCGCAGCCTTCTGATACGCCTCCTCCCGGGCCGCAGGAGGGTGAAGGTGGCGCCCTCACTTACGTCCGACGAGCTGTCCGTCAACGTGAAGATCTCCAACGACACGCAGCTGGGCCACGGCTGCTCGTGGAAGCTCGAGATCTTCTTCACCATCGACGTCAAGACCACCGACCCAGAGCCCCTTGTGAAGGGTGTAGTGGCAAAGTCCTTAGTCCATTTCGGCGCATCTGACAACCAGCGCCTCCCCTGCAGGTGCCCCGGTCACGTTCACCGCTGCTCAGAACGAGTGGGGGTTGAAATTCGGTCCGCTTTCCAAGATCGTCATCGGCGACAAGGTGACCATGACGGTGTCCTTGAAGCAGCTCCCGGGCTTCCTGCCAGCAGACGACTTGGCAGAGGACCTCAAGTGCAGCGTCTGCCTGGACATTCTCGTGCGCCACCAAGTCAGGTGACCCCTCTGGGCCGCACTAACTGTCCTTCCTGCAGCTGGACCCCGTGATGCACGGCGACTGCAAGAACATGTTTTGCAGGGGCTGCTACGCCGAGCTCAACAAGATGAACCTGAAATGCCCTCTGTGCAGACTGCCGCTCTATAATCCCTGGGAGGTGCCGCGCTTTGTCCAGAACAAGGTGGACGACGCCATGGTGCGGCATCCCTCGCTGGCGCCAATAGCTCTCACGTATTTTGTGTGATTCTCATAGGTTGTCTGCCGTGGGTGCAATGGGGAGTTCACGCTCAAGGCCTATCTTGAGCAGCATCGCGCAGTGCGCCCTAATAGATACTCGCCTCTCACCCTCAACTGGCTTTCTCTCTCTCTCTCTCTCTCTCGCGGTTTTACAGGAATGTGCGGACCCTGTCGTTGCGTGCTCTGCTGAGTCCATTGGGTGCCCGTGGAATGGGAACACGAGCCGCCTTGAAGACCACGAGAAGAAATGCGCACTGGTCAAGTTCCTGCCAAAGGCGGTTGCGCTGACAGACTGCATCAGCAGCCTCCAGGCAACAGTCCAGTCCCTCAAAGAGGAGGTCACGCGCCTCAAGGGAGACTACTCAGCTGCCCCCCGTACTCGGAGCCACGCCCCGGCAGCTGAGAGCGGCAAGGCTGAGATGCAACAGAGTTGAACGCCTCCGCATTGCACACATTGTCCTTGTTGCGGAAAACCGTCTCATGCAACGAAGTTGCCCCAACATGAGCGCGCCGAATGTGGCCTGCTCCCTTCTCAACTGCCTTACTGTCGGCAACAGCCCGTTGATTCAACAGCTGCTCATCTCATTGCCTATCTACGACGAGTATCCGTCGTACGACTCGCTTGAACGACTTGACCTCGAGGCCCGTGAGACAGACCTGCCCGAGCCGTGTTCTCGTCTGCGGTTCCTCTCCCGCTGCTCGAGCTCTGCCCACTCGCGCTCCCGGAGCTCCTTGGCGCGCAGAATGTCGTCGATCGACGTGTACGAGAACCTCTGGCTCGCAGCGCCTCTGGCTCGCTTGCCAGTGCCGCTGCCGGTCGCTGCCCACGCTCCCCGCGGAGATGACCGCATCCCCGGGGACGTCTGTGCGAGAGGCGCCGCGGCGTCTGCGCGGTTCTGCCGCACGATGTCGCTGAGCCTCGCGATGCTCTGCACAATCTGCAGCTGCCGCTGGTACATCTCCTTGGCCGCCAGCGCCTGCACGAGCTCCCTCGTCGTCGTGGCCGCCAGCGACCCCAGCTGCCCCGCGGGCGCCGTCTGCTGCTGCGTCTGCGTCAGCGACGGCGGGGCGCTGAACTGCGCGGGGAACTGCGCAGTCATCGCGGGCGCGGGCCGCAGCATCGCGTCGTACGCGTACTGCTGCTGCGGCGGGGGCGCCTGCATCTGCTGGGGCGGCAGGCTCATCTGCGAGAGGGAGAACTGCTGCTGCTGCTGCGCGAGGGGCGCGTCGTGGTGGGGGCACGTGCAGTACGCGCACTGCTGGGGGACGGGCCTCCTCGCGCCGTACAGAGCAGCGCACCGCTCGCACATCCCCGGCTGCTGCGGCGTCGATTGGAAGTACTGCTGCTGCAGGGGCGGCAGGGGCTGCGGCTGCGGCTGCTGCGCGCGGGGCATCTCGTCTGCCGAGCGGTCCCTGCGCGGGCGCCTCTTCTTCTCTTTGTAGTGCCTGACGATCCGCTTGAGCTGCCGGGCGACCAGCTCGATCGCCTCGTCGCTGCTGCTGCTCGCCGAGCTGCTCGTGTACTCTGCGTGCCTGTGCCTCCGCGGGCGCCTGTGCCTCGCGTGCTTGCGCTCGCTCGCCGACCCCGAGGACGACAGCCCGATATCGATCGACGACGGCGACGTCGACCGCGAGCGCTGCCTCCTGTGCTCCGCGTGCCTGTGGCCCGCGTGCCCGTCCGGGCGCTCGTGCTCGTGCGGTGCCGGCGCTCTCGCGTGTGTCCTGTGGTGCCTGCGGCCGTCGTCGTCGTCGTAGTCGTCCTCCACGCGCACGGCGTGCTCGTACTCTCTGCTGTGGTGTTTGTGATGCCGCTCGTCCGAGTGCCTGTGGCTGCCGCTGTGGTGCCTCTGCTGGTCCCCGGCGCCACTCCTGCCGCTCTCGACCTCCCCCGCCTCGTGGCTGCTGCGCTGTGCGTGCGAGTGCCGGTGGAGTTCCTGGCGCTCTGCCTCGGCCGGAGGCACAGCGTATCGATTGCTCTGGGGTGCGGTCTGTCTGGCGGTGGCGCTCTGCGACTGGTCCTCGATCGAGTTCTGCAGCTCGAGATGGGTGGACATGGCTCGCATCGGCGAGTCCACTCTGAGCAGCTTCGTCGGAGTTCTCTCTCTGGCGCCCAAGGGCATCGCCAGCTCTGCCTGACCAGGCGGCTGCGTCGGGCGCACGGACTCCGCCACGGGTATTACAGGGCTAGACACGGATCTTCTGGGGTCGGCCACTGGCTCCGGGGCTGCCATGGCGGCTGCTGCTGCGTGCTCTCGAGGTTGCCACGGCGCAGCCTCAGCGAGGTGGTCGATCGCGGGCGATAGTAAGGCCCCTGAGGCAGCGACCTCGTCCTCGTGGCCCTCTGGTGAGCTCCTCTCGAAGGACGCTCCGCCTGTCTCGCTCGCGGACTGCGCTGGTTCGTCCGGCCTGTGGCCAAGTGTCGGGCTCTGTTTGCCAGCGGTCCCGCTGCCGCTCTCGATCTCCGGGGGTGCGCCTGCTCCACTGCTGCCAGCGACTGCATCGCCTTCTGTGCCCGCTGAACCTTCGTGGTCGCCATTCGGCTCGGATGGCTTGCTCGCACTGCCTGTGCCCTTTGCTTCTTTGTCGCCGCTTCCATCGATCGTCTCATCGTGTGAGTTGGACCCGCCCGCAGTTCCCTTTGACGACAGTTGCTCGCCTTCCTCCTCTTTGTCGGCTCCCTCGTCCTCCTCCTCAACTGCTTCCTCGTCCTCGCCCTCTTCTTCTTCCTCCTCTCCTTCTTCCTCTTCCTCGCTCCCCTCTTCTTCGGTTGCCTCCGCCTCAGCAGTGGCCCCCTCTTCTCCCTCTTCCTCCTCCTCCTCCTCTTCTTCCTCTTCTTCCTCTTCCTCGGCGGCCTCAACGCCTTCCTCTTCCTCCTCCTCCTCTTCTTCTGTTTCTTCGTCCTCGTCTTCTTCGCCCTCCTCGTCCTCCTCGCCCTCGTCCTCTTGTTCTGTTTCCTCGGATTCCTCTTCAACCTCTTCCTCTTCCTCATCTTCTTCCTCGCTTTCCTCGACCTCTTCTGTTTTGTTTGTCTTGACTGCCGCGGCTGGTTTGACGGGCTCGTCTACCTCCTCGTCGACAACCTCCTCCTCCACTGACTCCTCCTCCACGACCTCCTCTTCGCCCTCCTCCTCCTCGCTCTCCTCCGATGGCTCGGCCTTGGCGGGGGCCTTGGCGGGCGTCTGCTGCTGCGGCTTCTGCTTGCTCTGCGCCACTCGGGGCGTCTCCTCCTCAAAGTCCTCGTCGTACTCGTTGTCGCCCCCCTCCACCTCCTCCTCCACCTCGTCCTCGACGACCTCGTCCTCCACCTCGTCCGCGACCTCCTCTTCTGCCCCGCCGCTCGTGGCACTGCCCACCAGCGACCCTCCCGACGACCCCGACAGCAGCACGGGGCTCTGCGCCTCCTCGAGCTCAGGCGACGGCTCAGGCGACGGTGTCCTCGCCTTGGCGATCTTGCCCTTCTTGCCCGGCTGCTGCTGCTGCTTGGGGGCGGGCGTCTTGGCCGACTTGGCCGACGTGGGCGCAGTGCTCGGCGCCATCGACGTCGAGAAGCCCCCGAAGCCCCCAAAGTCCGCCGTCTTGAGCAGCGCCGCGATGTTCACGGGCTTTGCCGGCGCCTCCTGCTGCTGCTGCTGCTGCTGTTGCTTCTGCTGCGGGGCCGCCTGCTTGGGGGGCTCCTCGCGGGGCCTGAGGGTGTCGCGCTGCTGCTGGGCCTGCGCGAGGGCCCTGTGGGGCGACTGCCGCGCGTCCGCGGGCGAGAGCAGCCTGCTGGGGCTCCCCAGCGACCCCTCCAGCGCCGCCGAAGAGTCCAGCAGCGGGTTGCGGTCCGTCGACCCGCCCGAGCTCGCCAGCGACGCCGAGGGGTCCGCTGCGAGCCGCAGGTTGGCGAGGCCTCCCGGGGCCCCGCGGGGCGACAGCCCGGGCGCCCGCGGCGAAGGCAGCGGCTTGCTGGGCGGCTTGTCGTACCGCGCCCGCTGTGCGGCTGCTGGAGGTGCGGCCCCTGCCTTGGCAGCGGCCCCTGGGGCCCTCGCGGGCGCCGCCTGCAGGGACTGTGGGGCTCAGCGGAGGACGAGAGGTTCTCGCGGGAAACAAAAGCGGCGAAATCAATTGAAAACCGGATATGCGGCGACAACCGAGGGGGCGCGGCAGCAGACTGACCTTGGCCGGTGGTGGCGACTTGGTGGGAACGTCGATTTTGATCGTTATCGCCCTACGGCACAGGGCTGGTCAGAATTCCCGAAGATTTGTCCGCGGAATATCCAGAGCGGGATATTTGTGCGGCGATATCTGGATTTGGCGCGGATATCGGGGGGAGGCGTTTGCCGCGCGTACCTGTTTGGCCGCGTGGGCGTCGAGGGGGCGAAGAGGCCGCGCTGCAGCACGTTCGCGGGCTTCGAGGGCCGCGCGTCTTCGTCGTCGCTGGCGTACACGAAGACGGTGTCCTCCTCGCTGCTCATGCTGAGGAGCATCTCCTGGCGGGTCCGCTGCGCGCGCGCCGATCGCCCGCGCGCCAACTACACTATTCCGAATCCCAGCGGGATTCTCGTATCTAGCTAGAGTATATCCGGGGAGATCAAAAAAGATCCAGTCTTTTCTGTTCTTACCTCGGCAGACGTCAGTGCTCTCCACTCTCGACTCAGAGACAACCGACCCCCCCCCGCCACCCGACAAACAACGAATGCTTGCGCACTCCCGGCCTGACAGAAAGGCGAGACGCAGGGCAGTAAGAGGGCCCTCCGGAGCCTCGCGGACAGTGCACTTCGTGGAAGATGCACTCCCCGACACGCTCTCGCAGCCCCTCGACGCCGTCTGCGGCGCCTGCGCGCCAGCGGTCGCACCGGAGCACCACGCAGCGCAGCAGTGCTCCGCTGACGGGCGCAGAAGAGATGACGTCATCGAAGCCCCTCGCTGCCGCGAAAAACGCCGCAGAAGCGCGAGCAGCGGCCCCAGCGCGACAGCGACGAGGGAGCAGCGCCAGCGCACCGGGAGCGGCACCCGCGCGATGCGAGCGGGGCGCCTGGGACGCGAGCGCCCGGTTGGCGAGGCGAGGGAGACGCCGACGAGGCGCGCGCCCGACGACGACCGAGAGGGCTGGGACACTGGAGCAGCGACAGCACACCGCAGGCGAGTACGAACGACGTGTGTGCACGACGACGACGATGATGATGACGACGACGACCGAGAAGGCTGGGACACAGGAGCAGCGACAGCGCACCACAAACGCGTACGAACGACGCATGTGCACAAGGACGACGATGATAGCGGCGACGACGACCGAGAGGGCTGGGACACGGGAGCAGCAACAGCACACCGCAGGTGCGTACGGTCGACGCGTGTACACGACGACGACGACAAGAGCAGCGACGCGGAAACAGAACCCACACGCTGGAAGCGCCCACGGGCGGTAGTGCACGCCACGAGTGTTGTTCTGCAGCGCAGAGCGGCGAGAGCAACGACGGAGGGCAAGGACGACGTGGCAAAGGCGCCCACACGTCTGAAGAGCCTGCCGTGTACGGCAGCGCACACGGCGAGCGCAAAGTGGCAGCGCAGAGCACAGGCACGCGACGCGGAAGTGCCCGTGAGGAGAGCGCGGCTGAGAGGATCCACGCCGAGGGGCGGCCACCATCACGCGAGCGCAGCTGAGACGGCGACGTCGGAGAGCGATGCACTGAGCGCAGACGAGACCGAGGTGCTCACCGAGAGGGCCCACGCCCGGCATGTGCACGGCGATGAGACCGCTGGGACTCAGGTGCTCCGCTCGCACTGCAAAGGCAGCGCCGCAGCGTTCGGACAGCGCCCCGTCAGCGCCAAGGTCACGGTCGCCGAGATCCTTCAGGACATCCCGAACCCGTTCGACCCGTTGAGGACCGACGCCCTCAGCTGGCTGCAGGAATGCGTGCAAGCGGAATACACCACGCTCACCCTGTACGCTGCGAACTTCCGGGGCCGGTACGAGCTGCACTGCACAGAGCTGTTTTGCGAGGAGGTGGCGGTGCGGCTCTTCATCGACGGCATCCTGGATGAGGCGGTCCAGTTGCTCACGCGAATTGGTCACCCCGCGACTCTCGCTGAGGCGATCGAGCGTGCCCGGAGAATGGAACGGTGTGTGCTGGATCAGCGGCGTGTCTTTGCAGCTCGCGCCAACGCCATCCGCATCAAGGCGCTGGAGGCGGCCCAACGACAGAGGCCCGTGCGCGAGGCTCCGACCACTGCCACGTTCACTCCGAGACCCCAAGAACAGCTCTTTTGGGGTCTGTGGTAGGCCAATGTGCGGGGCGTCCACAAGGTCAATGACCACGGCAACACACAGCATAGAAACAGAGAACTTTATTGCTCTGACTTCAGAGCCACCCCCAAGCACAGCCCCAGCAATGCACGCAGGGCCCTCAGTTGTTACCTTCGCGGCTTTGTTAAAAAGAGCCTGGTGGCGCCCCCTCACCACGCGTGGTAGGGGATGACGATGGGCGAGGCCTTGGCCTTGTCGAGGAACGCCGCCGTGGCCTCGTTCTCGTCGATGGCGAAGCTGAAGATCTCGACAAAGGGGAACGTCGAGCGGGCCACCTCGCCGTAGACGCCGTTGGCCCTCGGGTGCGCCCGCGCGTGGGCCTCGAGCCTCGCGTGCATCTCGTCGGTCGGGTCGACCGTCAGGATCGTGCACGAGCCGTCGAACTCGGCCTGCACGCTCTCGCACAGCCGCCACCAGTCGCCCTCCCTGCCGGCCTCGCACAGCGGCGCGCAGAGCGCGATGACGCACGAGCTGCCGTCGCGCTTGTACATGGGCAGCACCGAGCCGAGGGCCATCGAGAGCCGCTGGAACGGCGTGTCCCACCAGTTCCTGAACTGCGTCGGCAGCGCGTGCACGCGCGACGTGGCGTCCACGCCCGCCAGCACCGCGCCGTCGGGCCCGCGGAGCACGCGGTACGTCGCGGGGTCGAGGCGGGCGGGGCAGAGGTCGAGGGCCCCCGCGGCGCTGCGCTGCGCTGCGATGCGTGCGGCGACGGCGTCGACCTCGTCGGGGCGGATGGGCCCGTACGACGGGTGCTGCCTGGCCACGGCGAAGCAGCCCACGAACGGCGTCAGCGACCGCACGTGGGCGACGCCCGGGGCCGCACGGAACCGCGTCATGCTGCGGACGTTGTCCGACTCGACCGTCAGCCAGCAGACGCGGGGCTTCGCGGGCTCCGCGCCCCCGAGCGCGCTGGCGATGCGCCGGCGGCCCTCGTCCAGCAGCACCGCGCCCACGCGGTGGCCACGTGCCTCGGGCTGCACACCACCAGTCCAGTCAGCAATCCGTCCTCAGGCGCGGCAGAAGCGGTGGGAAAAAAAACCGAGAAAAATAGCGAACACAACACACTGTGTTGAATAAAGATCGATACTGGAAACAGCAAACCCGAGGAAAACTACCGCAATTGCGGAAGTTGCCGCAAGGGGGAGACCGATTGGATGCGGTGAGCTGCGCGGGGCTGCTGTGGGGCAGCGTTCGGCGCTCGTTCTCTCGGATCGCCGGTTTTTTAGCAGCCAGTATAGAAAGAAACCACACCCAGGAGCCTCCATCTGGCCTGCTAGCACCGGGGGCAAGACCCAACCGCCCCTCCTCCCTTACAGCCGGGCGTGCCGCAGAAGCAAGCGAAGAGCCCAGAGCACGGAAATTTGTAACGAGAGAAGCAACACGGAAAGCGAAAAACAAAAATGCGAGAGGTGGGGAGGAGAGAGACGCTGCAGTGCAGCTACAGCTGCAGCGGCTGCAGGGTGCCGGGGGCTCACCTTGACGGCGAAGACGAAGAGGTACTCGAAGTCGACGCCGAGGGCGTCGCCGGCGGGGCTGGGGAGCTCTGTGAGGAGCATGTAGCCGCCGACGGCCTCGCCCGAGGCCCTGCGCCTGGCAGCGACCGAGCCGAAGGGCTGGTACTTGGCGACAGCCCGCTCGATGACCTCGGGCAGGTCCGGGCAGATCCACGTGAACCCGCTCGACCCCCACCGCACGGGCAGCACCAGGTCCACGACGTCCTGCTGCGCCCCGGGCGTGCCGACCGTCTCCAGGGCCCAGTCGTTGTCGCCTGCGGCTGCCGGCGCCTCCGGGGCCGCTCCGGCCGCTGCGGGGGACCTCCGGGGCCTCGGGGGCAGCGGCTGGGGCCGGTGCAGGGGCTGCGGGGTCCTCAGTGCGGTCTTTCGGTTGCTCAAGCGACATTCGGCGTGAAAAGTGTTGCTTGCAGTGTAAATGGACTTTTTTAGAACAGTTGCGAAGATATTTACCTGTTGATATCTGCTTGATTTTCCTTCAGCTCCCCGGCATATCAATTCCCTCTCCCGCTCCGCCAAGGAGGCCCCACGTGGTCACCTCTCTATCCCTCCCGTGCGATCCGCGTCTCCCGCCGGCCCCCTCTTCTGCAGTGCACCTTTAGTGCACCCGAAGATCCTCACCGCGTGAGAAGATTCGCGCAGATCTTTTTTTCTCTGTTGCTCGGCACATGCAGTCATCCTCGACGGCGTTCGCGCTCACGGCCGCGGCTGCCGCCCTCGCGCTGCTGGGTCTGGCCCTGCGTGCTCTCCTGCGCGTTTCCCGAAAGCCTCCGCCGGCCGCGGAGCCCGTGGCTGCGGACTGCCCCGTCTGGGTCGTCTCGTTCGCCTGCTCCGCACTCCCCGCGGCCCAGGGGCTCTCGGGCGGCGTCTTCGTCGTCGCGGACCCCCTGGCACGCGCGGGACCCGACTTTGGCGCCGCCCTGGCGGTGGAACTCGGTGCCAGGCTGCGCTGCGACGTCCGCCAGTGCGGAGCCGACGACATCGATTCCGGCGCCGACGACCGCGTGCTGCAGTTCGCCCTCGTCACCCCCGCGGAGCCTGCGGTCGCCGACTCGCGCGGCTCGCGCCCAGGTCCGGAGGGGCCGTTGTGGGGTCGAAAACGCGTTGGGGGGCATAAGATTTCCGTCGATTTAATATGCTGTTTTTGAATATTTGAATGTCCAAATTCCATATCTCTCGCTGATTTTTGCTCTCGATATTGGGATTTCGAATCTTCGATTCGCGGGCAGAGCGCATGTACAAGGGGACGCAGGGGTTCACGGGCAGCGGCGAGTCGTGCATGAACAGGATCGCGTGCACAATCGTGACGTGCGACCGCGAGCCCTGCACCCTCGAAGACGACGAGTCGCTGTGGGCGCGCGCCGTCTCGCTCAAGCGGGTACAAAGAATCTCTGCATATATCTGGGGGGAATATCTCCCTGACCCTCGCAGTTGGAATCCGCTGTGCTGACGGTGTCCCCACCCCTCTCCTGCAGGTGGAGCTCAACAGGGTCGAGGAGATGGTGGACAGGGTCCTGGACATCACTGAGATTGTCGCCGGCGTCTTCTGGTCGCCGCACGTCCTGCAGCCGACGCTCTGCTCGCTCTCCCGCGGTCCGCGTCGTCTCTCTGGCCGCTTCTTGGTCGCGTCTGCCCCGCTCTCTGGCTGAGCCCTGCCTCCCCGCGCAGTGTTCTCGGGGTCGTTCGGGCAGGACCTCTCGGCGATGCTGGGCGTGGACGCGAGCGCGGCCGACGAGGCTGAGATGCGCTCGCTGGTGCAGGCGACGTCGAACATGCTCGACGCCGTCGACGACGCGCTCGACAGGCTCTGCCCCGACGCCGAGGACCTGATCGCCTCGCTGGCCCCCGCGGACCTGCTCTGCGCGGACCTGCGGCCCCTCGTCGCCGCGCGGGGCGTCGGCCAGAAGCCCCCGACCTTCGCGGAGCCCGCGAGCCCGCTGGCGTCGCTGCCGCCCGTCCGCAGGCCCTGGGCCGCCGTCCCCGACTCGCGCTGGATCCACGAGACCCTCTGCCGCGCCGGCCTGCCCTCGCCCTCGCCCGCCAAGCCGCGCGGCTCCAAGCCGAGGCCGCAGGGCGCAGCGCAGCCGCCGCCGCTGCCGCTCGCGTCGCTCTCGAAGCCCGCGAAGCCCGCGGGGCCGAGGAAGAAGAAGCCGCAGGCGCCCGCGGGGCCGCCGCCGCCGCCGCTGGTGCGCGTGGCCCGCGGGCTCGCGAGGGCGACGTGGTACGCGATGCTCGTGCTGGGCGCCGTCGCGCTGGCGCTCTTCGTGTGGGGCTCGTGCGGCGACGCGCTCGCGGGCGCCGGCGCCGACCGCGGCGTCCGCGTCGCCCTGACGTTCGCGGGCGACGGCGACGGGCAGGTGGCGATCCTGAGCTTCCGCGACGACGGCGTGACCATCGCCGAGGTCGCTGCGGCCGCGCGGGCGATGGCCGTCTCCAAGGGCTGCGACGCGGCCGAGAAGCTCTACGCCCCCGGCGGCCTCGTCCCGCTGATCGCCTCCAAGCGCCTCCGCGACTTCCCGCAGCTCGTCGAGCCCAACGGCTTCGTGCGCCTCGTGCTCGGCAAGCCCGTGCGTCGTCGCCCTCCCTGCCTTGCTGCGCTGGACGCAGCGGTTTTGCGACGGGTTTTTATGTGTGTGTGTGTGGGGCGCTCAATTGACTGGCAACGCGGGGCTTTTGCAGACGTGGATCGAGAGGGCGTCGGACACGCTGTCCAAGGCCACCGAGTCTGTCGCGGGGGCGCTGAACGTGCGAAACCTGCTGGGGTGAGGGCGCCGCCCCGGCGGCCCTGAGCCCCTCCCCCGACTGTTCATGAGCGTTATTATTCCCCTCTGCACCACTCGCACCACTGGGACACGTCTGCCACACACAGCCAGCTCGTCTTTTTTCCCCCAGTGGGCACGCCCCACCACTGCCACTCCTGCGCCTGTCTGGCTCGTCGCTGGTGGGGCGCCTGAGGGCTCTGCTCTGTGCGTTAGGGGAGTGGGGTGGGTCGCAGGCTCTCTATCGGCTTCAACGGAATGGCGGTCTTTGCGGCGGCCCCCGCGGGTTGTCCATCCGCTCGGGCTGTGCAGTGCACTCAAGACTTGATCCTCGAGACCAATGGCAACGTGCGCCGCCGAGTGATCCTTGGTATAACAGTTATGAACCTCAGTCCCCATTTTTTGAACCCTCTCGTTATTTTACTCTTTAACACCAGTCGTTCTGAAATTGAAATAGGTTTCTAGACGGATTTGATGACTGATCACCGGAGTATTTCGCGGTGCAGGTTTCTTTTTTTGCGTTTTGCACCCGGGAAAGAGCCAGTCAGGTAGAAGGCTTCTTCCTTCTCCACGTTGCCTCTGGAAGCACTCCGAACCACGACGGCCCACAGCAAGTATCTCGCACTCGTGGCGGTCCTCTGCGCTGCTGTGGCAGAGCTGCGCGCAGAGGCCAAGAGCCACCACGTGGGCTCGCTGCTGGCCGCGTACACGGTGGACCCGCGCAGCCCCTGCAGCGTGCGCACGGTGGAGCGCATCACGTTCGTCTACACCGAGGTGCGAAGCCCCCGACACGCAGTCGCCGCCCGCTCTCTCACTCACTCGCGCAATTTCCCCCCGCTGTCTCCACCGCAGGGGTCGTTCTCGTCGGCGTACCGCAGGATCGAGCTCTCGCGGGCCGAGTATCACGCTACCAGCGTCAGTCTCGTCTCTCTCACGAGCCCCGACGCTGACATCACCTCCTTCAATGTGATTTCCGTGAGAAAACAACACCGCATTTTTGCTGCGTTTACTTCAATTCTCCCCAATTTCCAAACTGGACGGCGCATTGACGGCTGCACTCCCTGCTACCTATGCGAACGGGCTGCGCAGGATTCGACTCATTGGGAAGTTCGCTGGGAATACGCCCTGCGCTGGGCACCGTCGACGGCGACGTTTGTGCTGGCGTTCGACAGTGACGCCGTGCTGTGCGCGGACGGCCTCAACAGGCTCAGCCTCACCGTCGTCGGCACCGAGTGGGCCGTGCCCGTTCGCAACGTCACGGCCACCATCGCGGTGCCCTGGGGAAGCCTCGACTCGCCGTCAGAGCCATACAGCATCTCAGGCGAAGGCGGGGCAGTCTTTGCGAAGGCGGCATCGCTGGTACCGGCGGGCAGTGGCCTGCGCTGGCGAGTCTCGTGGAAGGAGACCACTCCGGGGTGCAGAGCGCCAGTGGCAGACTCCCCAGGCGAGAGCACTGGCAGGATGCCCACTTGGCAGATTGTGCTGATCGCCGTGGGCTGTGTTGCTGCACTCGGTGCTATCGTCCTGAGTGCCTTGTACTGGATGAGATGTTCGCAGTGCTCGACAGAGAGCAGCAGCAGCGGCGGCTGTGATGGTGATTGTGGCGCCAGCAGTGGCGGAGGTGGGGACTATGGTGGCGATGCCGGTGGCGGCGGCGGCGGTGGTGGTGATTGTGGTGGTGGCGATGGCGGAGGTGCCGACTGAGGAACCTGAGGAACCAAAGAGAGTACGGAGTTGTAACACCCTTAATTCGAATGCCATTCTCCATTAGCAATCTCAATCAGATGTGGGTGAGCTGTTACAATATTCCCAGATGCTCGAGTGTGTATACTCCCACATCCACATGGCCGGCGACTTCAAGCAGTCGAGAAGCAGATGAATGGCGAGGTCCATCCAGGACTGTGCACTAATTATTTATTAGCATTTCCCCATGTTTTTCTGCCGGAAAACCGGGAATATCGTTGTCCTGGTCGGTCAAATTAACGCGGTAGTCTGGAATTCGCCCACTGAGTCAGAAGGCTTCTTACTTTCCCCACGTTTTCACTGGAAGCGCGCTGAGTCATGACGGCCCACAGCAAGTCTCTTGCACTCATTGCGGTCCTCTGTGCTGCTGTGGCGGAGCTGAGTGTGGAGGCCAAGAGCCACCACATCGGCTCACTGCTTGCCGCGTACACGGTGGACCCGCGCAACCACTGCAGCGTGCATACGGTGGAGCGCATCACGTTCGTCTACACCGAGGTGCGCAGCCCCGACAGTCGCCTCCCAGGCTCTCATGTGTGGAATATGCCGCGTTGTGCGCAGGGATCGTTCTCGTCGGCGTACCGCACGATCGAGCTCTCACACGCAGCGAACCTCGCGACCAGCATCAACTTCGTCTCTCTTACAAGCCCCGACGCTGATATCACCGCCGTCACAGTGATTTCCGTGAGAAAAGGACCCCCGCATTGCTTACCCCCAAATTCGCTTGTTCTCCCCCGAAAAGTGCCGAACTGGACGGCGCATTGACGGCTGTGTGCCCTGCGACCAATGCGAACGGGTCGTGCAGGATTCAAATCACTGGGAAGTTCGCTGGGAGTACGCCCAGCTCTGGGCGCCGTCGACGGCTACGTTCGTTCTGGCGTTCGACAGCGACGCCGTGCTGTGCCTGGGCGGCCTCAACAGGCTCAGTCTCACAATCGTCGGCACCGAGTGGGCCATTCCCGTTCACAACGTCACAGCCACCATAGCTCTGCCGTGGAGGAGCCTCGGCTCGCCGTCAGAGCCGTACAGCGTCTCAGCCAAACGTGGAGCAGTCTTCGCGAAGGTGGCATCGCTGGTCCCTGCGGGCAGCGGACTGCACTGGAGAGTCTCGTGGAAGGAGACTGCCCCTGGATGCAGATCGCCAGTGGCAGACTCTGCAGACGAGGACACTGGCAGGATGCCCATTTGGCAGATCGTGCTGATAGTCTTGGGCTGTGTTGCTGTACTCGTTACTGTTGTCAGTTGTGCCTTTTGCTGGAGGAGATGTACGCGGTCACAGAGCAGCAACAGCAGCGACTGTGACTGTGACTGTGGTGGTGATTGCTGGGCCAGCGATTGTGACGGTGGTGGTGATGGTGGCGGTGGTGATGGTGGTGGTGATGGCGGTGGTGGTGACTGAGGAAACACAAGTTGTAAGAAGGTGAAATGAGATGTGGCCAGACATTCAACAGCTTCCTAGTTTTCCGGATGCTCCAGACACAAGGAAGTAACCATCAAACACTCCACTCAATTTGGATGAAACCATCCGAGGTACTTTTCCCGTTGCGTTATCTGTGTCGGGGGAATGGCAGAGAGCGCCCCCGAGACTGATAATTTGAGGCGGATTGTTCCCAGCAGGGAGTCCGAGACCAAGTTGGCCATCAGTAAGAGGTGAGTATTTCGATGCACTTGGCCATGCTGTGGAGCTTCTGGCCCAGCCGCTCCCTCTGCGCGTGCTTCCCCTCATCCTCCCTCACGAGCTCGACGACCTCCTCCTGCGCCTTGTCTTTGAGTAGCTGCTCTGGGTTGAGCTCCAGCTTGAGCTCGTCAACGAGGAACACCCCGACCATCTTGGGCACGAGGTCACCGAGCTGCCTGACTATCGCTCCCAGGCGCGAGGTGATCCACTCCACCACCTCGTCCTCCTGGCTCTCGCCGGGCTCAGTCTCTTTTCCTCCTCTGGCAGAGCGGGAGAAGAAGCAATGGTGATGGTGGGCACTGAGGACGGGGGCCAGCGCCTTCTCGGCTGCCTCTCTCTGGTGCATAACCGCTGCAACGACCCTGCGCTCGAGGAACCGGCTGAGGTTTGGATAGTGGGCCAACTCACGGCCAACGCCCGACGTGGAGTACAGGGTGTCCACGAGGCTCTTGTGGATGATGGCGGAGGCCTCGTGGAGCGCCCGCTGGAGTGGGATCTTGACTCTATCAAAATTGGATGTGGCCACGTCGAAGAGCATGCGGAGCACCGTGATGGACGGCGCCATCCCCTGGTAGAACCCCGTGGACCTCCGCAAGCACTGCAGCACAGCCTCCGTTCTGGTGGTTCCGAGCTGGGCGACCTCCTTCAGCGCTGGGGCCAACTTGTCCTCGAAGTACGCGCGCAGCTCGTACCCGACACTGTGCGAGTTGCCGCTGAGCGTCGGGGTGCCCTCGATGCCGCCGGCGAACTCGCCGAGGAACTTGTGCACGATCTTGCTGACCAGCGCAGAGACCGAGACAGGGTCCTCGCGCGGCGCGGGGCCCAGGACGGCGAGGTCCGCCTTGGCCCCCTCGATCGAGCGGGTGATCTTCTCGGTGATGGCCGGCAGCTCCTGCGACAGCATGCCGCCCAGCGCGCGGACGAGGCACGACCGCAGCCTCTGCACGCCGCACCTCTCAGAGAGCTCGGGAGGGGCCAGCTGGTCGAGCCGCCTGCGCTCCTCCCGGTCGAGGAACGCTGGAAGCGAGATGGTCTCGCGGTCCTTGTCGGACCTGCAGAGCATGCCGTAGCAGCCGTGGCGCAGGGCAGCGCACTGCGAGAAGACGGTGGGCAGGCGGCTGGGCTCGAGGTCGAGCTTGGTGACCACGCAGACGGTGCGGACGCCCTCGGGGTCGCAGGTCTTGGAGATGCCCAGGCCCTTGCTGGCCTCGCGGTCCTGAGTGACGGGGTGCACGGCCAGGATGATGCTCGTGGGCTTCTGGGCCTCGTGCAGGACCAGCCGCTCGATCGCCTTGGACATCTTTGGGGACAGCCGCTCGTCGACGAGCCCCGGCAGGTCGACCACTGTCAGGTTCTCGCACCGCGGCGAGTAGCAGGCCACTGTGATCTGGCTCTTCTGCACGATGCCCACATCCTCGCCCTTCTCGGCGGCAAGCAGCTCCGCCGTCGTGCTGTCGATCAGCTCTGAAGCTTCGGCGGGACTGGGGACCCAACGGGTCTTCCCGCTCCCGCTGATGGCAAAACGGGCCTCGCCGCCCGTCTCGAGCCCGTGCTCGGCCGCCAGGGCCTCCAGGCCGGACTGCGACACGTTGTTCATCTGCAGGACGATGGTGGCACGCGTGCAGGTCCCCGAGCGGTGCGGGAAGAGGTCGATGCCTAGGAGACTGCACAGCACGCTGCTCTTGCCCGAGCTCTGCTCGCCCACGATGATGATCTGAGGGAACTTGAGGGCGTCGCGCAGCTCCTTGTCGTCGGCCAGCAGGGCCTGGCACTGGTTCACCGCCCCGAGCAGCCCACCGGCTGCTCGCGTGCGATTGCGACAACGCGGTCAGCTCTCGGTGTCTCCCACATCCCCCAAACCCCCGGAAAACAATTGGCGTACAGGAGAACGAGGCCAGGCTGCCGCTGCTGCTGGTTGAAGATTGATCTCGAGAGACCATTGACTGGACCGGTGGCTGCACGCTGTTGTCGTTGACCTCGTTGACCTTATGGAGTGCCTCAGACACACCTTGCATTTTTTGCAACAGGCTATGTGAATGGAGATCTTGCTGGTTATAGAGCTCAGAGACAAACAAAAAAGTGAGCTTCGTTCGATTACACTCGGACGTCATTCCACGGGGAATGGGATTTCCGTGAGAAAGGAGCGGTTTTCTCACTCGCGTCTTTACAAGTTGCAGCTGAGAAAGGCCTCGGCTCGGCTCTGCACTTCTCACGCCGTCGCATAGCTCAGAACCACACCAGTTTGTCCCACCAACCGCAGCACGTGGCGAGGGCAGTGCTGCTCGCCCAGGCTCCCTGAAGGGCTCGTACACTGGGCCAGCGGATTCGCCCACACCGATGCTCTCCCCATACTGGGCCCACGACGCGAGCCTGTGCTGACTTGGTCTCTGATTGGTTGTTTTTCGTCCGAGATTGCACGATGGAGCTCTTGCAGGAGGAGTTGGAGTTCGGCAATGCAATAGTAATGGCTCTACTCAGTTGTGTGGCTACTCTCCCGTTTTCACTCGCCAAACCCGTAGGCGGAGAAGTGGCATATTGTTGTGTCACTGATGGTGAGTTCAGTTCGGTTCCTTTCTCATGTCGTGGCCCGTGCCACCTCACTCGTGGCCCGTGCCACTTCCCCGCTGCCATTTCACTGGCAGGCTGATTCACTTCGCACACACGTCAGACAAAACAGTTCGTTGTTCCATTCCTCGTTACACAGTTCCCTACAAAGTGCTTTGGGCTTATTTCGGCAGGACGTGCCATCGTGGGCACTAGGGCAGTTTCAGCCACCATTGGCCAGAACTACCACCCGTCCCGATCGTTGGACCACCGTGGTCCACCTTTCAGTTTCCCACGCCACCAGCCACCCCGTGGACATTGGCCACGACCATGACCGCCGTCCACCTCAGCCAAGGGCCAGATCGACTTTGAGGTCAGTGACTATGTCCTGGTTCACTTCAAGCAGAAGACCAAGCTGGGGTTTTTGTGGAGGGGCCCAGAAATCATCATTTCACAGGACCACCGCCTCATCTACATAATCGAGAGCCTGATTGACCATGTGCAATCGAAGGTGCACATGAACAGGTTGCACAAGTTCTGGTCAGGCAAACTCAGCCTGGAAGAGCTGAAGGCAGAAGTGGTCAACGAGAATGAGTATCTCATCAAGAGGATCTTCACCCATCAATGCCAAGGGACGAAGCTCTATTTCCGTTTGAAGTACCTGGAATACCCTAATATCAATGACAATCACCCAGATGTGTTGTTGAAACGAATACCAGGACGTGAGATGGAGCCCGGTCGTCCAGGAGTACATGAGGGTGCATAAGCTGCATAAGCCACGGATTCCAAAGGGGTGAGCTGACAGATTGTAGTACCTTTCTGTGAAGGAAGGCAATGTCATGGCCTGTGTCACCTCACTCGTGGCCTGGTGCCACTTCCCTGCTGCCATTTCACTGGAAAGCTGATTGACTTCGCACATACACATCAGACAAAACAGTTCATTGTTCCATTTCTCGTAACACAGTTCCCTACACTCAAATTGGATGAACGTGAAGGATTCGTCTAAGTGCAAAGCACAGCTTCAGAATACCGCCCTTTGTGCCAGTGTATTGGAAGGCTGGGCAGCACCAAGCCGCAGAAGCAACCTTCACAGCCTACACAACAGACTTCTTAAGTGTTTTTAACTTTCCAGAGTGAGTGCACTGGAGTTTAGTATTCTAGGGAAAAGTTCGTTGGAATGAACACCTTAGGGTATTGCACTACGCCCTTTGTCCTTGTAGAGAGACCAGACAGCAGACTTGTCATTTGGAATCGGCTGCTTTCCAACCTGACTGCAGTGATCACCTTCGCTCATTCCTTCATGTACTCCTCAACAAGCTCCATAAGATCTGTTGCACCAGCTGCACTACATGTGCATCTGCCAGCTGTTTCTATGGGCTGTACAAATAAGTGAACAATACAGTATCATAGAAAGACACACAGAAAATTAACAATGGGAACATCTCTCTTCCACTTATCTGAGATCAAATAGTCAATGAGCTTATTCGACCCTTCTTCTACCAGTGAGGAATAAGCCCGCATCTGCTGAAGAGGATGAGTTAAGGTGTTAGATATTCAGGGCCCTTGTGACATTTCCAGGGCATCAGCAACCCCGAAACTGATGTCATGAAGCACATCACACTGACCTTTTCGGAGAGAATAGCAGCTGTGGTCCACAATGCCGACTGATGCCTGGACCTGAACTACTCTGTCAAGAACATGCTGGCCACTGTGACGTGTGCTGTGATCCAGTACACATAGCCAACATTGCCCTCACTGGTCCACTCTCCGGGGAGCACAACAACCTTCTCACAGCCTGCGACTTGGCAATGGGCAAGATGCTCATCGTCAAGGTCATCACACCACAGGAGAGGGCCATCAGCACCTCTCACACCGAGGCCTTGGCTGCTGTCATAAGGGGAAATCGATGTTACACTGATGGGCAAAGGGTAAAAACACAAACATAGTGGTGTTAAGAGGGCTGCTACAGGCAGAAAAATGACCAACAGTGGTTCAGGATAATGGTCGTCATGATCCTGAGGTGGCGTAGGGGGGCCTGAGAAGTCTTCGGGGGTGTGGCCACAGGGGATGACCACCCCCTGCCATGCCAGGACGAGAGATATGGAGCATGCCTGGAGAAGTTGATGCTCAGGGGGAGGGGGGGGCGATGGCCCAGCAGTGGGCATGGCGTTCCTGCCCACCACCTGGGTGTGGCCTCCAAAGAGACCTCATTAGTGCTGTCTACTCCCTAGGGGGATGGCAAAAAATAAGGGCAAACAAGGCTTCTCCACCACTGCCAAGCCAGTGTCTTCCTTGCTTTGGAAGGTTGCTGGCATGAAACAGTGCTGTCTTGCTGCTGATTATAAGCCCCGTGCTGTCCAGATGGCACAGGCATTGCATTGCACTGACGCATGCTCTGTGGGCACAGGCTGAGCCAGAGAAGGCTGTGGTCGAGAAGGTGCGGGTGTTCCGTGGCAGGCCAGTGATGGTGCGCATCACGCGGGGCTCGGATGGCAGTGAGCTGGAGCAGGCGGTGGCCCAGACACTCATGCTGCTCGGGCTGTCCCCGAGGGGGCCCTTTGCGCTTGACCTGCAGAACGTGGGGGCTCTGCAGGCCAGGTACGGGACAGCCAGGGCCGTCGAGGGCAAGACAGTCCTGGCCCCCACAGCCGCTCTCAACGAGGACTTCTTCTGCGAGTGCCGCACTGCAGCTAAGCACCAGGCATACATCCTCGTCTGCGACACCCCCAGATCTGCCCCCCAAGGTTCGCGCCCTGCTCAATTGTTTCCCCCCGGCATCATTCGTTGCCTTGAGCACCTTCTGGCTTGGCAGAACTCTCGCCCCTGCCCATCACAGTGTCCCGTCTGGCCTTTGCAGGCGGCATCCGGGACTTGAACAAATTCACTGTAAGCTGGTGATTTTCAAGGAATCGATAGAGATTCTATTGTGCAGAGACAACCGAGACACTCAGGGGACGTGAGATGAGATCCACATTGACCAGGCAGCAGACCACATTGAAAGCCATTGAGTGAGGACCGTGATCGAGTCTCATGGGGTGGCCAGGCTCTTGAAGGACGTAACACGTGCAAAGGTCCGTTCAATGATAATTCAGAAGCTACTGTGCACTTGGTTGTATTCTCTCTGACGTGAAAAACAAATACAGGCCTCACCTCAATCTCACTTCCAAAGGCAGTGCTTCACACCGACAAAGCCCAGATCTGCCAGCAGCAGTTGACCATCATCTAGCCAATCAAGAAGCCCACACTCACACAAGATTCTGGAATCGTGCATCGATCCAGGATATCCATCAGAGCAGTAGACAATCTCTCCAGTCACGAGGTTCATCACCATCATATACTTGAGAGCCATCACTGGGCCAGCAGCATACCTGTGCCGCAGCTCAGGCTTCGACCCTGGGAGCCACACAGGACAGAGTGTTCCATCCACAACCCCTACAATGCCTTCCAACATCTCCAGGGGCCAGGGACCCATTCCCTCAAGATTCCAGGTGATCTGAGTCAGATCAGTTGGGCAAATTGAGAGATTGCACTTCAGGGAGATAAGCTTGAAGAAGGCGAAGATTGGGAATAACTTTGGAATAAGTATTGCGAGATACCTTCCACATTTCATAGGCCTTATCTCCAGTAGGGTAACAACGCATTCTTCGATAAGGGTCACTCTTGCTGAATGGTGGCAGCAAGTCAAGACTGACAATCCCACCCTCAATTTCCCATACTGCTCAAGCCCTGCTTGCCATCCCAGCCACCTTAACGACCTGTGAGTGGGCGTTTTCCTCTGCTGGCTTCTTGTACTCCAAGCTTCACCACTCTATGGAGCCAGAGATACTCGAGTACCTGCTGTGCTTCATTCGTGGTAACATTCAGAGGGACTGCTCATTCTCTCTGATTGTGTGAAAGGCTCAAGAGAATGCCAAGAAACGCAAGGACACTGTGCTTGACGACCTGAACAAGGAGGGAAGTGACTCAGACAACGAGTAACACTCTTCTCTCACATCTGTACCCATCGAATAAAGAATCAGATAATCACATTTTCCGATGAGTAATTATTATTCCGATCAACCTCTGTTACTTATTACTCTCAGGTTTATGGACCCGTTATTACTGAGTTACTTGCCTCGCCCTAGATATCTGTGTGGCAGTAGTGGTTGGTAACAGGAGCGGAGAGACAAAAAAAAGTAAGCTTCATTTGATTACACTTGGGTGTCATTCATCAAGGAAACAGAGTTAATGAGAAAGTAGTGGTTTTCTCACATATGACTAACAAGATACAGCACAGAAAGGCCTCGGCTCTGCTCTGCTCTTCTCATGCCCTTGCATTCCTGAACCAAAACAGTTGTAGGTTTCGGAATCTGCTCGGAACAGCCCTGTCCCGAGATTTGGTTATATTTATGTCAGCAATACGTTATAATACCCCAAATTCCAGTTGTATAACCTGGTACTAAATAGAGTTATAGGACTGCCATTTTGGGTAGTTAATAACCCTCACTACATCATTAATAACCCTCAAATGACCTTTCACAATGCACCTCTGTTACTTCATTTCACGCGTGTTGACCTGGTTACAGATAACAATTGACGCGAAGACCACAAAATATCTCGGATCAGAGTCCCTTGTGTTTGGCACTGCCAACAGAATGGTGTGCGCGTCCTCATGGCCGCGGCGTGTTGCGTTGCACTGACGCATGCTCCGGGGGCGCAGGCCGAGCCAGAGAAGGCGGTGGTCGAGAAGGTGTGGGTGTTCTACGGCAGGCCGGTGGCGGTGAGCATCGCGCTCGACTCGGACGGCAGCGAGCTGGAGCAGGCAGTGGCGGGCCTGCTGGGCCTGCCTCTCATCAAGTTCGCGCTCTCGCCGCCCGACGTCGAGCCGCTCAGGAAGTACTGCGCGCGCCAGACCATCGGGGGTGCGGGCGACGTGCTCGTCCTCAGTCCCAAGACGAGGCTCGACGTGGACTTCTTCAGGGCCTGTGCCCAGCTGTCCCAGAGGGAGAACAAGGACATCCTCGTCATCGACCTCCCCGGACCTGCTCCGTCAGGTCCGACCTCACTCTGAAGCGTGTTGCTCTTGTTCTTTTCTGTATGCTGGGGCAAGAAGACTCAATCTTGGTCGCGTGTTGCGGGCTCGCAGCCGACGAGCAGGCGCTCTCTCTGGCCTCGGCCCTGGCAAAAGTCTCTTCCAAGGATGATGGTGCGCCAACACGGAGGATCGTTGAGGGGGGAGGGGTGGGGGAAGGGAGCTCGCTGAGCCTGGCCGGTGCATGGCAGACGCAACGCTCTATCGGCAGTTTGTCGCGAAGCTGCAGGAAGGGCACGTCAGCAACCCCGACAGTGACGTCATGAAGCGCATCGCGCTGTCCTTTTCGGCGAGGATGGCAGCTGTGGTCCACAACGCCGACTGGTGCCTGGACCTGTACTACTCTGTCAAGAACATACCGGCCACTTCGACGCGTGCCGTGATCCGGGACACGGCCAACATTGCACTCGATGGGCCACTCTCCGGGGAGCGCGACAACCTTCTCACGGCCTGCGACTTGACGACAGGCGAGATGCTCATCGTCAAGGTCATCACGCCACAGGAGAGGGCTGTCAGCACCTCTCGCACCGAGGCCTTGGCTGCAGTCACAAGGGAAATCGAGGTCGCGCAGATGGGCATAGATGGCTTCGTCTGTGCTCGCCTCGTCTCTGTGCACGTGCCGCACGATGGAGGCCCAGGGCGCGACCTGCAAGCACTGGCCATGCCGCACTACTGCCAGTCACTGGCGCGAGTGCCACAGCTCTCGGCCCACCTTGTCGCTCGTGGCTTTGACCGGGTCCGCCGGGGCCTCGAGGCGCTGCATGCCCTTAACTTCGTCCACATGGACGTGAAATCAGGCAAGCGCTCTTTCCTCTGTCTCAGCCCCCTCAACATGACGCCCTTCTGGCAGAGAACGTGATGGTAGACGCCAATGGGTCCTGGTTCCTGGGAGATTTTGGCAGTGCAGTGCATGTTGGTGAGCCTGTCTGGACATACACGGACGTCTTTATGCCACACAAACTTCCAAGTGGCATCACAGCAGCAGCATGCATGGACATGCTGCTGCTGTGTGTGCTTGTTGCTTTCGAGTGTCACAAGGACTCGTGGAGAGAAAGGCTCTGTGGCAGCAGCACGAGAGCTCAGCATGATCTTGTTCTCAAGTCACTAACAGGGATTGATGCTCGGCTGCGTGACCAAGTCATTCCCGTTTTCCAGAGCAGTGTGATTGACTTTGAGAAGCACGTTGCTCGGTTCCTTTCCGCCACACAATAACAGTGTGATTATACACCACTACTATTTAATCTTACCCCTCCAGAATCAAAGCCCAAATGTATGTATCACACCAGAAACCAGAGGCCTGTCTCTCTTTCTGAAAGGACAACTAGAAATTCTTCTCAGTACTAAGGACGAGCCTGAGCAAGAGAAGAGTAAGAAGCTGAAGGGCAAGGAATCAGATGATATGAGGACAGCCTGAAAAAAGATGGAAAAAACGACGTTTTGAAAATGGAAAACAGAAGAAAGATGAAATAAGACCTTTTTTGAGTAAAGAGGTAATTGCTGCAGAAGCAATATCTGGTTGAATCATGAGGTTATATTGATCCTGATTTAGAAAATAACAAATGAGAGTGGTACATGAGAAGGCAACAATCACCACTGATGAGCAACGTGAGGCTGATGCAGCAGCACATGTACCATCCTCTTCACTAAGTGGATGCAACAAACCTTGGATTGTCCTTACCAACACGATTTTTACCTAGCATTGTTCACTGGAATTACCTGAAAAGTACATAAAAACCACTCTTTAACGATGCCATTTTTCAGTATTTCAATATCCCATGTAAGACTGTGTGTTGTTGGTCTGTACATACAGCTCTTGGAGACATACAATGCCCCAGACATCCTTCAGGGCAATCAAAACGACATATTAATTCATCTGCTTTGTCATCACAGAAGTGATTCCTCAAGGAGAATGTGTGGGGCTTGATTGGGTGAAATGATACAGGTCAGCATTGTTTCACTATGAATCATAATTCCGAGAACTACGAGAATGTTCTAAAGGAGAACCTGACGCTCTGTCAAGCATGCCTGTCTGCATCATCTTCGTTTCATGCAGAACAACCATCCAGTACACAATGAGCAGTAGAATTAAAAAATACAACTAACAACTGTTCCCTGTTATCTTTTTTAATCAAATAATTCCTGAAATGTTTCAATAGGAATAATAGAAATTCGAATGGGAATCTGATCATGAAGCATTTATTTTCTGTATTATCTCTTAGTGCTAAATAAGTCTCTTACAGAGAAGAAGTGAAGGAAGATTTGGTTCCTGCACTCACACCCCCAAGGGCCCAGTGGGGAAAGGAGTGCATGGCACAGTGGATGCACTGTGGACTCAGATCAGTCCAATACTGGATGAAAACCTGACCAGACACTGTGGTTACAGCACCACCAATCAAGAGAGAAAGAAGGACAACTTCAGAGGTAGACAGATCCTATCCAGAACTAAATCCAAGCCACCTCGCTCAGCTGCTGCTCTGCGCAGAACTCTTCACCTTCAGGCTTCTGTCTAAACTATTTGCTGGCATTTGCATGCTGTTCAGGCCAAGTTTCAGGCTTCAGTTTTTTGAGTCATGATTACAAATCACTCATCAACAAGCTCGCATGAATTTTGCACACAGGTTTCGATTCCGGATTTCTGTTTGATAATATTCTTGATTCAAGGTGGCATATTTCTTTTACACAGGACTGCAATACGATGGAGGTTCAAGAGGCAAAGCAGCAACGGTCCTTCATGTGCGGTGTGCTAATGCAGTGTGCACAGTGGAGTGCATAACTAGACTAGTATAGTCTACACCGACGCTCCCCCCAAAGCAAAAGCACACATCATTAATGCTCAATTGAATAGAACACCTGCACTTTGCACTTCGAGGTCATAATGAATCAAAGAGCTGCTAAATGGCATTTCCAGGTAGGAATAATGGCAAATCGGTGTTGGAACAGTCAGGTCACGGGTCTTTGGGCAACCCACACTTCCCCCGCACGGCAAACTGGCTTAGCGGCTCTCATTGATCCTTGACGAAGACCTTGGCCGACAGGAACTCCTTGTTGAAGACGACGACCAGTGTGTTTTCTGGAATTGTGGCGGTGTACGTTCCTTTGACGTGGTGAAAATCGACAGTAACGTGATGTAACGGAAGCAGGCTCCCAGATTTCCCGTTTGCAGCGAGTCGAGAGGCGTGCTCACCGCGGCCTGAGAGAAACCGTGAGCTTGGCAACCACCGCAGATAGAACGGACCTCTCCCGTCGATCAGGACATCAATCGCCCACTTCAGCTCACTGTTCACCCAGAAGTCGACGTAGCCGGTGACTGCCCCAGTGGAGCTGAGAACTGCGCGCTCGGGGACTACATGCAACCTGGGGGGCAGCTGGGACGAGAGCGTGCGGTACAACTCCATCGTAAAGACACGCTCAACTATGTGGCGGACAGTCTTTCCCGCAGCTGCTGCGGTGCCTTCATCCATGTACACGGCCTCCATGAGAACAACTGGATCCATGGCAGCGACAGCACGGGAAAGCGTCAGCTTGATATCGCTTGGACTCTCGCCATCTGGAGCAGTCTTGCAGAGATAACGCCGAGCGTCTGCACAACTGCAATCAGCGCACACGTGATGTGTGGAGTGCCAACGCACAGTACTGCTCGACGTATGGCGACGCAAACTGCAGAAAAGAGGCTTCTGCGGAGGTGCGGTTTGCAGGAGGTGGCGAGACGGCAGGCATCGCGAGCGCAGCTGTGGGAACGCGGTCTGCTGTCAGGGGCCCGGTGGTGAGCACACCAAGCCGAACGAGCTTGGTGAGTTCCTCGCTGGAGCTTGGCGGCACAGTCAACCCCAGGAGGACGGTGAGCAGCACACTCTTCATCCCTGGCTCCAGATCATCTACAGGGATTGCCCTGCATACATCGGGCATCGAGTCGATAAAGTGGGCTGAGGACAGGAGTGTGAGTAATGCCACCGATAGCTTAAGCAACGCACGTGTGTAGATGAAGTCGCAGATGGCCTTGTCATCAGTGACTGGAGCGGTGACTCCAGAGAGCTTGTCGAGGAAGTGGTGATAAATCAAAAACAAGAACGACGTGACGATGCCAGGGTGGCAGCTGGTCAGGTGGGAGATCACACTGGCGACGTTGTCGGACACGACTGCCGAGCGGTGAGACCGAGCAAACTCGTTGTACCGCTGGATGTGCTGGTCCATCTCCCCCTGTGCCACGAGTTTGGGATTCGTACTGCAGGGGTGTTTGTGCGTACAGGCCGGTAGTACATGAAGGCGACGGTGAGCTCGTTGCCAGCCGAGTCGAACGGGGTGACGGCCCCCGTTTTTCCGGCCCCCGTACGCAGCGAAGAGGACCACTCGAGTGTTGCAGCCAACAGGGTTGGCCAGCAGCCTCTTGAACGTGCCCCAGAAGTCGTTGTCCACCTTGCCGTACGCGACCTGCACCTCGTCGAGCAGCAGGTACGTCTGCGGGCCCCCGACGTCCGAGAGCGCGGCGCTGTCGATGCCGAACTCCTCCTTGAGGAGCCACGTCACAGGCGCCTCCTGGCTGTCCTTGACCCGCGCGACAGTGGAGCACAGGACCTGCTTGCACGGGCGCGGAGGTCAATGCCTTGCAAGTGCAGCGAGTGCGCGCCCTGGCAGAGGGCTGCGTCTTGCTGAGGAACTTGTGCAGCAGCGCGATCAGCGACGTCTTGCCGCTGCACGGAGGGGCCCTGACGAGGCACGCGTTGCGGGACCGCATGTAGTCCACGAGCTCCGAGCACGTCTCCTCGCGGTCGGTGAAGGGGGCCTGGGCCGACACACCCTCGTGGACGCAGACTGTGGCACGGCCACGTGCTCGGTCAGAGGGAACCCAGAGAGCACGGGGGCTGGACAGACACACCCTGAGTGCACGCCGAGACAGCAAAGTCCGTCATCATCGACGCGCTTCTCTTGATGCCGCTTCCGCGCATCTCTGCACCTCGCCAAACACCAGGCGGAGACACGGGGGGCCAGTCCACATCATGCGACCACTGAAAGTGAGTCTTGCTTGCCCCCCAGCAAACAAAAAAAAGAAGAAGAGGTCGGACCTGACGGAGCGGGTCCGGGAAGGTCGATGACGAGGATGTCCTTGTTCTCCCTCTGGGACAGCTCGGCGCAGGCCCTGAAGAAGTCCACGTCGAGCCTCGCCTTGGGACTGAGGACAAGCACGTCGCCCATGCCCCCGATGGTCTGGCGCGTGCAGTACTTCCTGAGCGGCTCGACGTCGGGCGGCGAGAGCGCGAACTTGATGAGAGGCAGGCCCAGCAGGCCCGCCACTGCCTGCTCCAGCTCGCTGCCGTCCGAGTTGAGCGCGATGCTCACCGCCACCGGCCTGCCGTAGAACACCCACACCTTCTCGACCACCGCCCTCTCTGGCTCAGCCTGCACTGATCATTCACCGCGGCGGAAGACAATTGAACGGCGGGATCCTGACGAGAATCTCCTGGACTATATTTCCGCTGACGTCCGTGCTCTCGCAAATTTATCCGTCACATTCGGCGGACCTTAGACGAGTGCTCAGTACTCGTCAGTTTTTCAGGCTTGTCGGTCGCGGCTCGTCGAATTTGAAAGTAATCGAGTAGAAGCAGTTCTCGTAGCAGCTTAGCTCGTGGGCTGTTCAGCACGTGTTTCTGGCCAAGCCTCTCTACAGGGCGGTGAAGGCCATCGACACCCTCGCACACATGAACATGCACGGCATCGCCAGGGCCTCCTCCTCGCTCCACCTCGAAGGGCTGCCTCCGCGGGCGGGCGCGGGCCATCCCCCTCAACGGCGGCCACTGGGACGCTCATCGACGAGATCTCCGGGGTGCTGGTCGCTGCGGACAAGCTGGTGCACGAGATCATCACGCGGCTGGCTCACACAGCCAAGGACTACGGCGGCTACATCGACAAGATCATCGGCGATGGTACGATCCCCAGAGCCAGGCACCCTCTCCTGAGCCTCATTCCCCGCACTCCACATAGGTAATGGTCGTGTTCAACGCGCTGTGCGAGTGCCAGCACCACGAGAGCAGGGCGTGCGAGGCTGCGGTGGCCATGTAGCAGTGTCAAAGGCCTCAGGATCAGGAGGGAGAGCAGCGGCAAGTACAGCAGCTTCAGGTGCCCGAGGGTCCGGGTGTCCGTGGCCTCGGGGTCTGTGCTGGTCGGCGACATCTGGGCCTTAGGGACTCTGGTCAACAACACCATCGGCGAGGTCGTGTGAATCGCAGCTCGACTGGCACTTGCGATGCGGAACTCTTGACTTCCAACAGGGGGAGGCCCCACTGCAGTAGACCCCTTGGTCGTTCTAAGGTCCTCACGCGGGCTCGGGATCTGTATTCAGACGCTGTGATCACGAGAACTACAGGTTAGCGAACGAAGCCCTGACCCTTCAGGCCATGCGGTCTCAATACGATTGTTCCCTCCCTCACCCTCTGCTTGTGGTGCAAACAGCTGCTTCTGCACAACATGTGCGCACATCTGTTACGTGCGTGCCCCTCACCTCTATCCACCCCGCCGGGGTGGCCAAGGCGCCAAGATGAAGATGCCGTTCCCGCTTCCGTTTTCGGATAAACGGAGGACAATGCACCCCTTCAACACGGTATTGCCTTGGGAAATGTGTGGCACAAGTCAGTTAGCATGCGCCCACCCATGCCAAATGGCATTTAGGCCTATGTGTTGGCCATCAGTTGAATGGCCCGCGATACAGCAAAACAGCACCCCGAGAGCGACCAATTCGCCCTTGCATCCACAAGAAATCCGGCACAGAAAAACAGTTAAATCGGTATGACGGACGAGGAGCATGAGGACCTGGTCTGGGGCGTGGAGCTGGTCTGGAATGGCGGCGAGCGCTTCCAGAGCCTGGGTGTGCACGCGGACCTCGCAGCAGCCAACGAGGAGGCTCGGGCGTACTTTGTCTCGCTGCCTCACCGAGGACATGGACTGTGTAAACCCCGAAAACGAGGCAGAGTGCATCGGCAAGGACGGCTGCTACAGCAGGTTCTGCTGCATCGGCGGCGGGGCTGCGTCTGTGCTGGTCTCGGTCGACCCCAAGCCGGTGGAGAGGATGCGCCTGCCAGGGCTCAGGGAGGCCCTGGCTGCCCGTGGGCTCAGAAGCTCTGGGAGCAAGAAGGAGCTCGTGGCACGCCTCGAGGAGTACCTCCTGGCGCACAGGACCGGCGAGGCTCCCGACAGCACGGTAAAGGCCAAGAGCAACGAGGCAAGGGGCGCCCCGGCGCGGGATGAGCCAGGGAGTGCGCCAGCTGGCCAAGGAAAGAAGAGGCCAGCAACAGTTATATATATCTCAAAGGCACCAAGAAGAAGGCGCCCAGGATCTGCCCGAATTAGGAGCACAAGTACGACCCGCTGATCCGTGCCGTGCCATGCAGGTGCCGGGGTGAGCAGGCAGGCCAAAGAGAGCAGCAGCGGGAGGGGACGGAAAGGAAAAACAGTGTTAAAACACAAAGGTGGGGAGCAAAGTGGTGTGTGCCCCTGTGGGGAGTTGGGTGTGCGTGCTGGCAATGGCGGGCAGGGGTGGAGGGGTGGGGGAGGCGCTCTGGCTACCTCTTCTTCTGCGGCTTGCCGGCGTCGGCGAGCTGCTGCTCCTTGGCCCACTGCTGCAGCATCTCGCGCGACTCGCGCTGCAGCGAGATGGCGTAGAGCTCCTTGTCGCTGCACGAGGGCAGCTCGAGCAGGAACGTCTGCACGGGCTCGAGCACGGGGAAGTTGAAGCGCGTCTTCTGGTAGTGCTGGATCTCCTCGATGACCTTGTGCAGCATCTCCCTCTTCTCGAAGTTGATCATCCCGTTGATCTTGTCGGGGTTCCCGTCCTCGATGAACGTCAGGTCCGACAGGTACACCCCGCTGCCGTGGCGTCGCAGTGGGCGCCGTCTGTCAGTTGACGCTGCTGGAGCAACAAGACAAAAACTCGAGCAAAACAAAACGAATGTGCAACTAACACCCAAGATGTACCCGTAAGCGGACTATTACCGGGAGAACGAGCGCAGCACTCGCCGAAAGCACAGCAGTGTGCCCAGAAACAGCATGTAAACACGTGCTTTGCAAAATAAGACTGGCGCCCAAGAGCATACAAAACAGATGTGCAACGGAGAGAACGGCCGATCGTTGCAAACACAGCAGCGGACCCGGAAACCGCAGCAAAGCACGGGAAGGGGCGGAGGGGGAGAGGGGTGGAAGGCGGGGCGCACATGTAGGGGATGGCGGGGACCTTGCACTTGGCGATGGTCTGGCGGTAGGTCTTGAAGGAGCTGGTGGGGCTCATGAGCTTCTCGAGCTCCTTGAGCATGCGGACGAGCGTCGCGGGCACCGCGGCCCACGTGCGCTGCAGCCGCGTGACGGGGCTCATGTTGAGCCCGGCGATGAGGCCCATCAGCGTGTGGAAGTTGTTGACGTTGCTCGTGTGCTGCGCCACGTTGATCAGCTTCGAGACCATGAAGACGCGCTCGTCGTGGTTGAGGCACGAGAGGATCAGGTGCGCCACCCACAGCGAGATGCGGTTCGCGCGGTTGATCATGTGGCACGCGTTGGGCGCGCGGTGCTGCAGCTTGGGCTTGTTCCACGCCTGGTCCAGCAGCTCGCGCGCCTCGATCGCCTCGAAGATCCCGAAGTCGATCAGCGTCATCTGCCGCGCGATCTCCCCCTCGTCCAGCGCCAGCACAAACGAGTGCGGCGACTTCTTGTCCGTCGGTATCTGCGTCCCCCGGTCCCCCGAGCCCTCCGTCAGCGCCCGGCGACCACCGCCCCCGATGCAACTGATTCTCGTCCCCACAGTAAACGGTGGCCCTCCCCCCTCTGGCTGCGCAGCCGCAAGCGAGCAACGCCTGCGGTCCCAAAGGGATCGGTTCTTTCTGGGGGCCCTCGGGAGAGACGCGAGGCCCTGGGGCAATCAGCGTTGCCAACGTGGCCAAAGTGGCGGCAAGCCTGGAGGTGCGGGGCTGTTCTCTGCGCCGTCTGCAGAAAGAAGGAGAGACAGAGAGGGGGCGTGGGGGAGGGGGGGGGGACGCACGACGAGGTCGGTGGGAGGGATGAGCAGGGACTTGATCTTGCTCATCCTCTCTGTGTTGCGGCGCTCGATCTCGTTCTGCAGCACCGTCGAGATGTGCCCCAGCCCGTGCTCCGACAGCGACACCACAAATGTTCGCAGCCTGCAGAGAGAGGCACGATGAGCCGCGCGGCGCCGAGCAGAGAGAGGGCCGCACTTCTTGATGAGGTTATCGTCAAACTCGTCGAACTGGGCCTCGAGCCAGTGCTTGAGCACCGCAGAGACACGCACCTGTATGGCCTTGCGCTCGCCGTCGGGCATCACGGCCGGCGCGTTGAACCGCTCGATAAGCTTCTGGAACAGCTTCTGCTGCGTCGTGAACGACGGCGACGTGATCACAAACGTCTGCAGGCGGCCGAACCGTTCAGTCAGCACACGCCAAAAGCAAAGACACACATCCCCCCAGCCCCCCAGCTCCCCCAGCCCCCGGTGGTGCCACTGCAGCGGGCCAGCGAGTACGATCTCTCTCCCCCTTCCAGTAGAGGGTCTCTGACACCTGACACACCTCACGGGCAGCCACGTGTCGTTTGCGCGCGCAGCAGTTACCAATCAATCGACCCGACTGCCATCGCCATTCCAGCAGTCATGACGGGCCTCTCCCAGCCAAACAGCCCACGCCACTCCCCCAGTATCCGAAACAGTCATGCCCCCTCTCGGCCTCTTCTCCGCCCTTGCCGGAGCAGCTCGTCTGCATTCCCCGTCGTCGGGGGCTTGCGGCGAGGGCGCGTGGACAGGGGGAGGAGGACGGGGTGTGCGTGTGGGGGGCGCACCCTCTGCTGGGAGCTGTAGCAGGCGGGGGAGGTGATGAGCTCGACGAGCTTGTTGAGCGAGGCGGCCCTGACCTTGCCCTCGGTGTCGAAGACGTAGGACTTGGGCCTGCGCGAGAGGACCTCGTCCCAGAGCGGCTCGTCGGGCTCCTCGTCGAGGCACGAGAGTATCGCGGCGCCCGCGCGCGACGACTCCTCGCGCGAGGTGAGCTTGAGCCTGCGGACCGTCTCGACCGTGTCGGCGAGGCGCACGAGCGTCTGGCCCAGCGTCGTGGCCGTCGCGGCCATCTCGAGCAGCTTCGACGAGGTGCCGGGCGACGACGAGAGCGGGCTGACGATCGAGAGCAGCTGGACGAGCAGCGTGCGGCAGCTGAGCGAGATGGTGTTGAGCTGGCGCTCGAGGCCGCCCTCGAGCAGCTTCTGCGCGGGGCCCACGCCGACGGCGGCCGCGGCCGTCAGCGCCTCGTTGATGCGCCCCGACATGTCGAGCGCCAGCACGGCGGCCTCGCAGCCCTTGTAGATCTTCTCGACCGTCGGCACGTCGTCGGTGGCGGCCTCGTTGAGCACCTTGATGCGGAAGACGGTCATCAGCAGCCCCAGCTGCTCGCGCAGGTGCTCAAACGTCTCGCGCGTCGCGCGGTAGACCTCCTCGTCGGCGGGCTGGCTGACGCACGTCGCGCTCGAGATGATCGCCTTGACGACCGTCTCGCTCAGCAGCCCCGCCGCCTCGATCACCCGCTGCAGCCGCGTCTCGCGCTCGCCCAGCCGCCGCCGCTGCTCCTCGTTGAGCTGCGCCGGCGCCTCGATGCGCGCCGTCACGCTCCGCGAGAGCTTGTACCGCGTCATCATGACCTGCCACTCGGTGAAGTCGATCGACACGCCGCGCATGAAGATCAGCGTGTCCAGGTCCCGCTTCACCACGTCCGCCCCCTGCGCCTCCCGCGCCGCGCCCTCGGCGAACAGCGTCCCCCGCCGCTGCGCCGCCGTCGACAGCTCGCCGCTCCCCGACGCCCGCTGCGACGGCGGCGACGCTACCGCCCACCCCCCGCTGCCCCCGGCGCTCTCCGCTGCCGCCGACGACGACGACAGCGGCGGCTGCGGGGGCGGCGGCGTCGACGTCGGCGTGGGCGCCGCCCTGGCCGTCGCCGAGGCCTGCGCCGGTGCCCGCGTGTTGGTGACGTCATAAAGAACCTGCAGGGAGCGCACCGTGGCGGCCTGGACGGCGTCGTAGGCGGCCGCGAGGAGCTCCGCGACGGCCTTGTCCTGCTGGCCCGCGGGCACCGCCTCGAACTCCTTCTTGAACGACGCGAACCGCTCCTTCTCGACGCCGATCATCTGCGCGCGAGGGGTGGAGGAACGAGCGGGTGAGATGACGTGGCGCAGGCATTTCTCGGGGAAGCTCCCCCCCGAGCGCACCGCCCTGACGGCCGAGAGCAGCAGCTTCTGCGCGTCCTTGCCCTGCAGGGCCTCCCCCACGCCCTGCGCACGCGAGCACAGGGGTCAGTCGGTCAGTCGGTCAGTCAGTCTCCCGGCGCCCCGCGGCAGCTCGGCAGCGGGCGCACGTCGTGGTCAGCGAGCGGGGGCTGCTGCTGCTGGATGGCCTGGCGCTGCTGGTGCTTGCGGGCCTTGCGCAGCTGCTCGCGCTCCTCCTTGGCCGCCGCAGCCTCCTTGGCGCTCTGCTGCCGCGCCACCTCGAGCGCCGCGCGCTCCTGCTCGACGGCGGCGCGCTCCTCCTTGGCCGCCCGCGCCGCCTCGTCGCGCTCGGCACGCAGCGCCTCCTGAGCGCCCGCGGCCTCTGCGCGGAGCTTCTCGGCCTCTGCGCGGTCGGCGGCCACGCGCGCGGCCTGCTCCTGCAGCCCCGCGAGGGCCCTGCGCTCCTCCTCGGCCCGGCGGCGCTCCTTGGCGATCTCCTCGCGGTCCGCGTGCACCTGCTGGCGCGACTTGTCGAGCTCGTCAAACGTCGCCTGCAGCTCCTGCCGCGCGCTCTCTGTCTTGCAGCGCCGCTGCTCGGCCTCGTTGAGCATCGCCTGCATGTCGCCCCGCTGCTGCTCGAGCTCCGCGTTCTGCCGCCGCAGCTCCGCGGCCTCGTCCTCGAGCCGCGCACGCGCAGACTCGGCGGCCTCGGCCCGCGCCCGCGCCTCTGCCAGCGACCGCTCGGCGCGCTCGCCCGCGGCCCGCGCGCTCTCGGCGGCCGCCCGCAGCTCCGCGGCCTCGCGCTCGCCGCCCAGCGCGTCCGTCTGCGTCGCCCGCGTCTCGCTCGACGCCGTGTTGGCCCGCGGCCGCGCGATGGCCGCCACGGGGACGATGCCCACGCGCGAGATCGACGGCGAGCGCTCGCCGATGCTGCCGTCAAACGCCCGCGGGCTGGGGCTCCTGCTGGGCGCCTCCTCGTCCGCCAGCAGCGGCAGCGGCGACGCCGGCGCCTCCCCGGCCCTCGGCGACGCCGCGGACCACCCGGGCGCCCCCGCCGCGGGCCCCGCGAGCGTCAGGGGCGCAGGCGCCGGCGCCCGCGAGCGCGGGACGGGCGGGGGCAGCGGGCGGCCGGCCAGCGGCGACTTGTCGGGCCGCTCGCCTCCGATCAGCGGCGCGCGCGGGGGCACGGGCGGGCGGACGGGGTCGCTCAGGGGGCGCGGCGAGGGCGCGGGGGCCGGGGGCAGCTGGGAGGGCTGCGGGGGCTGCTGGTGGGCGAGCCTGTCGCGCTCGGCCTGGATCTGCTGCAGCTGGGCGGGCGGCAGGTTCGTGGCCGCGTAGACCAGCAGGCGGATGGCCTCGACCAGCTTCGTCACGCTCTGGGCCATGGCCGACGTCGGCTCGGCCGTGCCCGAGCGCTGCAGCGTCGCCATGTAGAGCGTCTTGGCCTTCATCAGCAGGTCCACGCCCTGGTCCTTGAAGCTGGAACCCGGAGGGGGTGGTGAGAAGATACGCGTATCTGTTTCAGATTCTCGCCGGTAAGCGCGGACCTGTCGGCGACGTTGCGCAGGCGCATGGTGCGCGAGAAGTTGGAGACTTCGGTGACGGTCGTGCTGTACTCGCGCGCGGCTTGCACAAAGTCGGCCTCGACGCCCGAGGTCGCCGATGCCTGCGTTGACGTAACCCACGCAGTAATATCAGCAGGGCGGGAAAATTCCCAAACGTCGCATCAGGTGCATGCACGCGCCTGCAGGGCCTTGATCTTGGCCACCAGCGTCTTGGTCAGCTCGCCTATCTCCGCGCCCTGCCGCGAGCGACCGTCAGCCACGGGGGAGCCCGCAAAGAGAAATTTGGGAAACCAGCGAAATAAAAAAAGTAAAGGGAATTTGGAGATCCCCGAGGGGGGGGCTGAGCGTGCGATGGCAGCGGCAGCGCCGCTCGGGGCCGCGGCGCTGCTGCCGGGGTGCGCGGACTGCGCGCGGATCGAGTCGGCGGCGAGCACGACGCTGCGCACGGCCTCGGTGACGGTGGACATGCCGTTCCTGAGGCCCTGCGACGACAGGAAGTCGAGGGGGTTCGAGACGGCCATCTTGGCGTACGACACCAGCTCCGACACGGCCGTCCCGATGGGCTCTGCCGCCGTCGACAGCATCCCGTAGTGGCTCTTGAGCGAGTCCCTGGGGCCGCTTGGTCAGATCGCTCTGCTCTCTGGGTTTGCTCCCCGAAAAATAAACGCGACATTCAATTCGAATTCAAATTCAAACGCCGCGGCGCTGGTTCTCCCCCTGCGGCGGCGCGCGCGCGGCGGGGCAGCCGGAGGGGAGGCGGAAAAAAAAAGAGAAGATATTTCACTTGATGGGATCCGAGTTGATGAGGTGCGTGAAGGCGGCCGCCTGCTGCTCGGCGACGCAGGCGGCGTCGTAGAGCGCGTCGACGTCCTGCGTCTGGGTCTGCGCTGGCCCGCCGTCAGTTCGGGAACCCCCCCAGGGCCCCTCAGACCCGCTGGGGCCGGCGGCAGCGGAGGCGCAGCGGTGGGCGGGAGGGGAGGGGCGCGCACGAGGTCGTTGACGGTCTTGCAGGTCGACAGGACGAGCTCCGCGGCCTCCACGATCGAGGCGCAGCAGCGCTGCGAGTCCATGATGGGGTGGGCGCTACAAAAACCGCTACCGAGATATTTTGGCCACAGCAGCGCCGCAGAAGATTCCGGGATCTCCACACGTCACCGGGCCGGAGGAAGAGAGTGCGGCGCGGCGCCCGCCTGCGGGGGGAGGGCGCCCCACCGAGCGTCGCGCGGAGGTCTCTGGTCTCCACATGGGGGCCGGAGGAGCGGGTGTGGGGACCAGAGCAAAGCTGAGTTGATTTCCCGAGATCTTCAACGTGCACCGATACAGGTCGGAATCCCCCCGTAGGAGGCGAGGCATTCGGAGCACCCACACAAAACGCGAGCCGGATCGAGAGGCGGAGGCCCTGGGTATGCGCCACCAAGAGATCCGGGGAAACAGCGAAGAAATCTCCGGAAAATCTTCTCGTGCAGCTAAAAATGGGAGCGCACGTCTCCAAGCCCCATGCGGCAGCCAACTGCGAACAGGCCGCTCAGGGACCCGCGACTGCAACCACGGGCGACACCCCGGGCGGTGCTCAACCCACCCTCGCCGAAGCCAAGGCTCCGAGCGAGATCTCGGAGCTCACAGCGGCCCGCGAAATCGTCGAGACGAGCCAGGCAGACGCGGCCCTGCAGCGGCTGCTCGACGGCAACAGGCGCTTCGTCGACGGCACTCCGGCGCCCAAGGACCTCGTCGCACGCCGCGAGGACACGGCCAGGAACGGACAGCACCCGTTCGCCACCGTCGTCGCCTGCTCCGACTCTCGCTGCTGTCCCGGTTCGCATCGGTTCCCAACGGGAATCCAACGCTGAAATGACGTCAGAGATCGTTTTCGACACGTCGCTGGGGGACCTGTTCGTGGTGCGGACCGCCGGGTGCGCGATGGGCCCGTTCGACCTCGGCAGCGTCGAGTACGCCGTCGGGCACCTCAACACGCCGCTCGTCGCCGTCGTCGGGCACACCAAGTGCGGCGCCGTCACGGCCTGCTGCAACGTCCTCGCGACGATGATGCACGCGCACGCAGCGGAGCACGCAGAGGGCGGCCACTCGGCGCACGGGCAGCACGCGGGTGCGATGCCACGCGGAGCGCTGGGCGAGGTCGTCAAGAGCCTCATGTCGCAGGTCCGCGAGAAGCACACGGACGGCGTCGACGCGGCCGTGCAGTTCAACGCGCGCAGGCAGTGCGAGGACATGGTCGAGCGCAGCGAGGAGATCAAGCAGCTGGTCGCCGAGGGCAAGGTGCGCGTGGCGTACCTCAACCACGACATCCAGACGGGCCGTGTGGAGCACCTCGGGTGGGTCTTGTGAGCAGAGCGGGACAACTCGGCCCTCAGGCGCCGAAGCAATTGACGTCTCCTATTAGCCTAAGCTCTGCCTCCCCGAGAGTGCTCACACTGCCTCCTCCTCCTGGACGGCAGGTGGCTTGCGGTGCTCCTCGGCCTCGGCGGACGTTTGGTTCAGCGGAACTCCCTCGTAGCCCTCGACGACCACCCGTGAGCCGCCCTGCTCGATGTGGACCGCAGCAGCAACCTCCTTCCACTTGAGCAGAGCGACCCGTATCTGCGGAGAGCATCGAGAGACCGTGAATACACGGTGCGGCAGTGGGGCGGGAGGGCAGAGACACAGTGAGGGCGCACGCAGAAGGTCGTGGTCTGGGCAGCGATGGCGATGGCCAGGCCGAAGAGCAGCGCCTTGGTGCCGATCTTGGCAACGAAGAGGAGCAGGCAGGCAGCTGGGATGCAGACGAGGTAGTAGAAGAAGACGTTGCAGACGGCCCCGAAGACCTGCATGCCGCAGCCACGCAGGATTCCTGAGAAGACGGCATTGAAGCCGTCCTGCACGGAGACCAGCGCGCCGTAGGGCGCCAGGTGGCCCACCGTCTCGATGACCGCTGCGTCGTTGGAGAACACCATGGCGAAGTATCTTCCACAGAACACCAGAGGCGGCACGTACACCAGCTCGAGCAGAAGGATGACCACTGCGACACGACCCCCAAAATCAGTTTTTCCCTCGCGCTCCCGAATTCAATTGAATCGCGGGCTTTGGCCGCGCGCTCACCGATGCACATCCACGAGACGAAGCGGGCTCTGCTGGGGTCGTTGGCGCCGAGGTGGAATCCCGCGCGGGCGCTGGCGGTGATGCCGACAGACATGGGCAGCATCCACATGAAGTTGAGGAGGTTCATGACCGTCGAGAAGCTGGCCAGCGGAACTGCGCCGCCGAGGCCCGCGAGGAACACGAGGATCTCGAAGGCCCACCACTCGCTGCACACCATCACGTACCCGGAGCCCGCGAGCGTCAGCATCTCCTTCCAGCCGCGCTTGAGGGCCTCGACCGAGGGCCCCCCGGCGAAGACGAGGCGGTGGTAGCCGCTCGCCCGGATGATGGCCAACAGCACGACAAACTGCACGGCCCACGAGCTGGAGAGCGCGACGGCCGAGCCGATGACGCCGAGGCCCAGCACGTGGACGAGCAACCAGTTGAGCGCGGCGATGGCGACGACGCCCGAGGCGCCGACGACGAGCTGGGGCCAGGAGACGCCGGCTGCGTAGAGAGCCCTACGGACGATCTCGCTCCAGAACGCCGGCAGCAGCCCGATGGCCAGCACCCGCAGGAACTGTCCGGCGATCCTCGAGACGTCCTGGCGGAGCCGTCAGCCGTGAGCGCTCGCATACATAAACCATCATAGGCTCTGCAGACCATCTAACGCAGAGACACAACTGCGGACCCGAGATGCACATTAACGCTCGTCTAGCGTCGCTCTGCGTCCCTCGCGCACGACATATAGGACCGTCACAGCAAGGGGAGTGGCGCGATGGAACGTGCCTTGTCCTGCTTGAGGCAGAGCAGAACGGGCTCGATGCAGAAGAGGAGGACGACGACGGGCACCGCGTAGACCGTCACGGCGACCAGCGCGCGCTGGAGCGCATGCGAGGCGCCGACAGGGTTGCGTGCGCCGTGGGCCTGGGAGCAGAGCGAGTCGAGGGCGCACGAGATGCCCATGGCCCCGCTGAGCCCCGCGATGTTGGCGATGGTCGTCGAGAGGGCGCAGGCGGCCATGGGCGTGGCGCCCAGGTGCCCGACGAAGGCGAGGTTGATGAGCGTCAGCGCGACGGTCGAGTAGTTGGAGAGGATGGCGGGCCCGAGGATCTTGGCCGACGCCCTGGCCTCGTTGCCGAAGTCAGCCCTGGTGACTCCCGCCCTGCGCAGGGCCGCGTCGGCGCAGCTCGCTGCTGCCATCTCTGCTGCTCGGCTCCTTGCGCGTGTGGTGGGTACCCGAGTCGGTTGCGAATGAAATGAGTGCAGGGCAGAGTGTCGCAGCCCCAGAGTTCAACTGGACCAATTGGACCGTTGCGTCACCGGAAAATTGTGCAGAAGAGGCGATGTGCAAGTTCCGAAGAAAACCACGTCGGCGCGGAGACCTCCCTCTCGAGGGAACCGCACTTGTCGCCCAGAGCGGCAGTAGCCTTGGCAGCCGACTGCTTGCTGTCGGGCAGCACTGTCAGCAGAGCACCGTGACCGGTCCGGCAACAAGCAGAGGGCGGAGGGCCGGAGTGGGACAGCTGGCGATAGCGGTTTTCCAGGTGCCGGGGCGCGCCCGGGGGTCCCTCGAGCCCCTCCACCACCGGGAACTAACGAGAGCGGCTCGTCTGCCACGCAGCCTCAGAAGTACAAGATAACTGCACGATCTCACTGCGTGCAGTGCTCCTCTCACTGCTGCCCCCTGTGCAAGACAAGAGAGCAGCACTCCAGGACCAGCCAGCCCCGTGGAGGCGGGAGCACCTCTGGTCCTACGGCAGGTGAGCCCCCTGTAACGGACCCCCGCAGCTCCTGCTCCAGTCGCCCCGGGCGACCCTCAGCCTCCACGAGATGCCGTGCTGCTCGTCCACAACTAGTGGGCTGGGCGACCACTACTTCTGTCGCCACCTCATCCACAGCTCCGAGTGCTCGCAGCGAGCTCAGAGATAGGAGCGCACGGGAGCTGTCCAGTCTTATTTGGCAAGCGAGCCCTGAGGGGATGTCGTCATCGCCCTCTTTCAACAGAGCACGGTTGGGACCCATACAAGTACAGGAGTGAATCAGTTGGTACTCCCTTGCGCGGTAATCTGACACCTGTATGGTACTCACAGATATTGAGTTATGCCAGTTTGGATGTTCGAGAATTTCCACAGTTGAGAATCTCTTCAACTAATACCCAACGAATAGCATGAACTAAAAACGGGACAGCATGGTCCCCGTCTTCCCAAGAATGCCCCCGGACATACTCTCACAGGTCCCACTTCACAACCGCCCTTACAGCATTGACTATCCTCCGTAACCCCTTCTGCCCCTCCCCTCCCCACCCTTTCACCCGCCGCAAGGGGCCTATCCCCTAATTGGTGTGGAAAGTGAATAAATGATTTTATTGTCTATTGTCTGTTGTCACTGATCAGTACTTGCAATGGTGATGGGGGCTGCACGATGAGACACCTGGACATCTCCACTGCATGTTATGCAACCTCGCAGTTGTTCAAGGCGCAACTCAAGGGTAACATGAAGCAGAGCACACTGCCAACTTGCACAATGCAGACAGTCCATGAAGGTAGCCGCATTGCGTGATGCATCATGATCCTCAGTCTCAGCCAAGGTCGAGGTAATCAATAAATAATGGGCTGTGCGCTTTTTCTCGGTCGTTAGATTTGCTGCGGGAGTAAGCCAGGAGCCGGATCAGCAGAACAACACCGTGAGATTATGCCTGGGTCCATGTTGAGCTGAAAACGAAGGCTCACCGCACTGGCGCAAGATTGTGGAGCCACATGCCGCTGACGATAACGCAGACGGAGGCCAGACACCGAGTTGCACCGTTGTGGTGTCGTTTTCGGCAAAGTGTGAAAAAAAGCCACCGGCGAGGGAACAACACATCCGATTAATATCAATGCAGTACCTTCTGCCACAAAACCCGCCGTATCAGGAGTGTCAGTACAACTTAGCATCTCGTAGTGCACACAACATGGACTGTAAGAGTGCTCTGGTCTGCGTGCTGGCCCTCGTCTGTTCCGCCAGGGCTGTCACGTACAGGAAGACTGCTGACATCCAGACCAGCCTCATCGGGGGCGACACTTGGACGCGCTTCGACGCCGTCACCATCAGCTTCAACACCCAGCTTCCCAGGTTCGCCACCCTGCAGTACACCGCAGGTTGTGCTGTCTTTGGCTACCAGTCCTTCATGGTCACCGCCATGCACCTCGACGGCCAGGTCGTCCCGGGCTCTTCCGTCGTCAACGGTCAGGTCTACTGGCACGCCAACACCGCCTCTGTCGCCGTCGAGCTCCCCGCTGGCGACCACACCCTGGAGCTCTGGTACAGGACCCCCAATGCTGGCACCATCTGCCCCCTCAGCGACTGGGGCGGTGTCCTCCTCTCTGTCGTCATCCCCTGAGTCCCCATCGTCTTCCCTCACCTTTCCTGCTCGCTGTTCCCTGATTCTCTTGCTAGCAAAGGGAAAACAAAGAAAGCAGCAAACACCGCTTCTCGATGAGGCCCAGCTGTCATCTGTGGTCTGCGGGCGTGCTTGAGTGGGTCACTCAGGGAAGAACTTTGCTTCTTTTGTTGGCTGTCTGGATGACGCAGCAAGGCAACTCAGGGTGTGACCGATGGTGGAGAAGGGGACGCCGCGGCCCGGTCGTTGAGGGAGGGCAGAAGGTGCAGGTGCTGGGGGGTCCTGTACCAGAGCTCCAGAGTGTAGTAGTTGGAGGATGCTCGGTGGCAATTGAGGCGGTGTCGGCCAGAAGACCCGGCCGTTGCGGTTTGCTGTTGACGTGGGATGTGTCAACGTCATACCGTGTCTTCCTATCGCACTATGCAGGAGGGGGGAAAGGCAGAGGCCTCCGGTGGAGAGTGCAGCTGGTGCAGGCGGACCTGGCGCGCGGGACCCTCAATTATCTGTTGGACAGGAAGAGCCGAGGTGTGTATTCCGTCATTCCGCCAGACAGCAATGCTCTTCTGCCCGTCGGTTTGCGAGTGAACTGACAGCGACGGCACAACCCTCCGGCAACTCTGTCAGAGAGTCCCTCTGGCCCAGAGGAAGTAAGGAAGAGTGCCGTTGTTTTGAAGGGTCATTTTCTTGTGCCGGGGAGGGCTCAGTGTCCATCAAAAGGAGAGCAGCAGCCCCAGAAGAGACATAAGTTGCGACGCCAGAGCAACGGCCGCCATGCTTGTGCTTGCTGCCTTTGCCTTGCTCGAAGACGAGCAGTCGTCCAGCACGGCAGTCACCGCCGCAGTCGACGTTGGGCTCGTGAACGTGCCATCCGTCACAGTCAGCGCGTAGCTCGGCGCCGTGCAGGACCCGTCGTGGACCTGAACGCCCCGCAGCTTGCAGAGACGACGAAGAACGTCGCGTTGTCCGTCCCGGCCGCCCAGAGGTCCGCGGGCGTGAGCACCGTCGTGCCGCCCTGCTGGACGGTCAGCCTGTTGGCCGCCAGCGTCAGGGCGGCCGTATGGTTGGCGCCGGGCAGCCCCTGATGGTGAAGCCATAGCCGGCGGGGACGCCCGTGGAGGAGATGTTGATCAGGGGCGGCAAAACACTTGAATTGTGGCCGAATATGACGCGGATCTCCCTGCCTCACAGGTGCCCGGAGGCCCGGCCATCGGGCTGCACAGGGAGAGGTCCGAGGAGCTGTCGGTGTTGACGTCGCGGAGGCTCCGAAGTAGCTAGCATCATCCACTGAGTCTCCCAGCAGCAGAACCGCCGAGAAGCGCAGCAACAGCAGCGGGACCACCGCAGCACGGCGAGTGCGAGAGCGACGACGGCAGTGCGTGACGGAGCGGTGTGCGCAGCGCCATTGGGGGAGCAGTCCTGAGTGAGCAAACGCACCCAAGGGAGGCATGCAATAGCAATCTGGTGGAGGGTGCCATTTACCACAATTCGTGGTGTAAGAACACGGAGAAGGACGCAGCAAGTGTGACAGAGGAAATATGAGCACCGTGAGGCAGATAAGGAGGCGTCCTCTAGACGACACGACAGGATGTACTTTCTCTTTTTTTTCGGAAACAGTCAGATACTGTAAACACGTGTTCCTCAAGAAACCCGTTTAATTCCACCAGTTTTCCGAGCAGGACTCACAAAGAGCGATCCAGCCGTTATTTGGGAATTCCATGGATCCGACAACAATTGCTTGCGTGTTCTCTCTGCCCGTAAGGAAAACCGGGCCGTTCTGCCAGCAATTCACAAACAAAGCACCACAGCAGCACCCCTGCCATGTGCCCAGCCCTCTGCAGGTGATACTGCAACATGTAGTATCTGTCACATGCACTGCAGCGGTATGCCTTGTGCACAGATGACATCCAGACATCCAGACAACATCAGAGAGATGTTGCCTGGGAGCATAAGGCTCATCTGCTGCAGATTCCTGATAATCTGCTTCCCTCTGCATTGCTGCTCACCTGTCTGTCCAGCTAGCACAGCATGCAAATGACATAAACTCAAAAACTATCTGCCACTGAATCACATAGACTTCCACTACATGCTGCTATGCAGCCTCTGCTACACACTGTTGCAACTTAGCCTTTCGCTACACACTGCTACACATGATTCTGCTATGGATATCTATACCAATCCTCTGCTACATGCCACTACATGTAGGTCTGCTACATACTGTGCTGCTACACAGTTCCTCTACTACATGCTACTACATATGGGTCCACTATGTGCTGCTACACAGTTCCTCCATTATGTGCTGCTACATGTGGGTCTGCAACGTGCCACTACACACATTCTCTGCTACATGCCACAACGCACCTTCTGCTATATATCGCTACACATTTCTGCTTTCACTACAGTGTGTAGCAGAGGTCTGTGTTGTGGCATGTAGCGCACATGCTTCCACTATGGAACGTTAACGTGATTAACGTGACATTCCACTGACTTTCCCTCGAACATACTTGGGATTTACAAAAAAAGTGAGATATTCTATTGACTTTCTGGACATGTGTACATCTACCGGAAACGTGAATGAAATAACAGCACAACTGAGTGGTATGTCAGTTGTGATGGAAAGGCTAAAGGGTGTAAGCACACATGTTCCACACCATAGGTGGTGTCCAGAAGCACATGGACAGCCAGCCCTGGTCAAGACCCAGGATGAGAAGTACGCCTGCCTTGTGTATCTGAAGATTGCCAAGGGCACTGCATCAAAGAAGTGGTTTGCTGGGCACTGGGCAAGCGGGGAGTCAATCAATCAGATCCGGTTTTATGACATGCTGGAGCAGCTGTTGTCCTGGGTGGGGGTTGTGAGCTTTCATGGGCCAGCAGGTTCTACAGCAGCGTGTGTAACCACACTGGGGTTTTTTGCACAGATGATCAAGTTTTACATGCACATGGGCCTCTGGCGGCTGAGCAATGACAACCAGCATGTGTTCCTCATCACGATGCTCGATGGCCAGTCCATCTACAGGAAAAACGAGATGATTGGTATCAGCCCACAGAATGTCTTTCTTCCTCACAGCCCGGCCCACGTTTGGACACTGGCAGTCTCGAAGTGGAAGGGAAAGAAAGCGTACACTGGGTTACAGCAAGTTGAACAACAGAGCTGACGTTGAAGATTCACACCAGGCCAATAAGATTCATCATGTGCATCAGGCCAAGATTAGATGGGAAGGAAGAGACGATTGAAAAGTGCGACACGAGGTGGCACACCATGATTGAAAAGTGTGACACGAGATGGCACACCATAATACCCACTAATTGCTGCACTTCTCACATTACCTATTTTGGTTATCTTTCTTTTCCTTTTTTCAGTTAAACCGTGCAGTACCTGCACGGTTCCACACTTTTTCACTGCAGTACTGCTTTTCCCTTGGCATTCAAGAGAGGTTTTGCTCTGCAAAATTATCCCACACACATTATCCAGGGCTCATTTGAACGCCCATTAAAATGTCTACGCATTTCCGGAGTTTATTTGGCATTTGTGCGTGCTTCTCTCCCTCTTTTTACCGTTTTAGGCATTCGTGGGATCTGCACAGGTAACCAGCTCACCTGGTGTGTCCATCACAATTTGTGGGATATACTCATCTTCTTCGACATTGGGGGTAGCAGTAATGGTTGGATCACTGCCAAGATTTTCACTGGATTCCCAACTTCTTCATCCCTCAGGTGACCCAAATCCGAGCACAGTTTCAGTTCAACAACAAATGCACTCTTCTCTTCTTCAATGGAAGCTCAACGCTTAACACACAAGATTGCGCCACTTATGGAATTCCTGGGGCAGAACCAGATCAATGTTATCTTCATTCTGTCACACTACACATATCATTCAGCCTCTTGATTGGCTCATGTTTGCTGTAGGAGGCACTTCGTCCGTCCAGATAGAATCAAAGAAGCCTAGCATCGTCCCGGCCTGTGGCCCTGGAATTCCTCACTCTCCTTGCAGAGCCCGTATGTGGTCGATCGCAACGTGTCTCAAGTGGTGACACGTCATCGTCGCGGTGCCCACATGACTGGCGGTCTCATCACTGAAAGTGATGCTGCTCGCTTAGATGCCAAGCACCAGACACTCCATATCCAGCCCATCATGGCAGAGCCCGTGGGATATCTTCTCTTCTAAGTGCCACAGGCCGCTTCCACCACAGCCAGCAATGCTGCACTCGTTGATTGCTAAATCACTTCTTTTCTGCCAGTTTTTTGGGTGTGTGGCGAAAAGCAACCCCCTGCAGCCTCTTTTCCAACCGAGTTAAAAGCTGATAGAGGTTAACACCCTCACAGACGAAGTTGATGCCCTCAGCATGCTCCCCCACCGTCACATCCTCCCCCACCGTCGCATCCTCCCCCGCCGCCGCCGCCACCACCTCCACCGCCACCAAAGCCACTGCAGCTGCTTCCGGAAGAGATGCCAGCGGCTCCGTATGGGCCTCCGCCATCATATTTGCAACCAACACGATACTTGATCGCGAGGACGCAGACAACAATTGAGCAGATGACAATGCCACCCAAGATGCCGAAGACGATCAGCAACGTCTTCACGGAGGGCGATACATCGTCAGTCTCGCTTGTCTGGTACCCAGCTGGTGATCTACACTGCGGGGCCGTCTCCTTCCACGAGACCCTCCAACGGAGGCCACTACCCGGGATGACAAGTGAGGCCTCCTTGGCAAATACAGGCTGGTCCCCAGAGAGGAGGTACGGCTCCGATGGCGAGCTGAGGCTCCTCCAGGGCAAGGCGATCGTGGCGGATACGTTGTGGATGGGCACGTCCCAGTCGGTGCCGACCACAGTGAGGCTGAGCTTGTTGAGCCCTCCAGCGCACAGCATGGCGTCAGTGTCGAATGTCAGCACAAACGTCGCCACTGCGGGCGCTCGGAGCGGGGCGTAGTTCCAGCGAACAGTCCACAGAGACGAGCCCTGCTCGGGCAACCCACCCAACCAGGCGCATCTGAGTTTCTCATCGAAATGCCGGGCGGGCGAGAACCGGGAAATTCCAAAGACAATACCGGGGAGAATTGTGAAAGAAAATGCCGGGCACGGGGCGGGCCATTGCTCACGGAATTCTGTTTCACGGCAGTGATGTTGGCGTCAGAGCTGGTGAGAGAGACGAAGCCGACGCGGGTAACGTGGTACTCTGCCCTCGAGATCTCTATGGTGCGGTATGCGGAGGAAAACGACCCCTGCGGCCACGCGACCACCACAAGAGTGAGAAGGCGTGGCTCAGTGCCAGCGAGGGGCAGTGCAATGAACGGAAGGGGAGGGACGGCCTGCGGACATCCGTGAAGACGAACTTGAAGTGCTCCACCACCCGCACGTTGCAGGGGTTGCGTTTGTCCGCTGTGTACGACACTTGCAGGGAGCCCACGTGGTAGCTCTTGGCCTGTGCGCGCAGCACAGCCACACATATTGCCACCACCAGTGCGCAGCTCTTAAGGTGAGAGTTCTGGATGACCATGGTGCGGCGGCTTCAGAAAAATAAAATGAGAGAATGGAAGAAGAAGTCTGCTGACGTCATGGATATTATTAAACTTGTCGCCGAGGATGAGGGAGGATGCGTCTGTGTGAGACCCACGCTGGGTTGCCGTCGTTTCTGCCCTCGTCCGTCCACGCCCTTGTCGCCACAGATGACGACCGTGTGGTGTCGTTGCCGCCCAGCACGTGGACGACAGACTGCAGGTCGCATGAGCGCACCTCGGAACTTGAGCACTATCTTCTCCTCGGCCACGTTGCGCACAGTGAGGGTCTCATGGCTCTTGGCCCACATGTGTGTTTAACTCGAGACAGTCCCTTCGCTGGATGAAGAATGACAGTCGTATTCCACAGTAGAAGCGCTGTGACATTCACAGAGTAATCTCAGCGTTCTCCTTGGAAGACTGGCATGCTCACTACCACCACTAGTGGTACCTGTTGGCAATCCGTTGGCCTCATCGCGGCGCTAGACCTCTGAGTACCACAGGCCCGACGTCCTCGCCGCGCCCTTCCTCGCCGAGCAGCGCAGGTAGGCCTTGTACAGCTCCACCACGGCCAGATACACGGCGCAGCACCCCACCACCTTGGCCACGTCCACGCCCCGCGGCACCCCGAGCCCGAACAGGTCGTCGACGCCTGGCACAAACGCGACGGCGCTCACGGCACACACGTTGGCANATTCTGTCACACTACACATATCATTCAGCCTCTTGATTGGCTCATGTTTGCTGTAGGAGGCACTTCGTCCGTCCAGATAGAATCAAAGAAGCCTAGCATCGTCCCGGCCTGTGGCCCTGGAATTCCTCACTCTCCTTGCAGAGCCCGTATGTGGTCGATCGCAACGTGTCTCAAGTGGTGACACGTCATCGTCGCGGTGCCCACATGACTGGCGGTCTCATCACTGAAAGTGATGCTGCTCGCTTAGATGCCAAGCACCAGACACTCCATATCCAGCCCATCATGGCAGAGCCCGTGGGATATCTTCTCTTCTAAGTGCCACAGGCCGCTTCCACCACAGCCAGCAATGCTGCACTCGTTGATTGCTAAATCACTTCTTTTCTGCCAGTTTTTTGGGTGTGTGGCGAAAAGCAACCCCCTGCAGCCTCTTTTCCAACCGAGTTAAAAGCTGATAGAGGTTAACACCCTCACAGACGAAGTTGATGCCCTCAGCATGCTCCCCCACCGTCACATCCTCCCCCACCGTCGCATCCTCCCCCGCCGCCGCCGCCACCACCTCCACCGCCACCAAAGCCACTGCAGCTGCTTCCGGAAGAGATGCCAGCGGCTCCGTATGGGCCTCCGCCATCATATTTGCAACCAACACGATACTTGATCGCGAGGACGCAGACAACAATTGAGCAGATGACAATGCCACCCAAGATGCCGAAGACGATCAGCAACGTCTTCACGGAGGGCGATACATCGTCAGTCTCGCTTGTCTGGTACCCAGCTGGTGATCTACACTGCGGGGCCGTCTCCTTCCACGAGACCCTCCAACGGAGGCCACTACCCGGGATGACAAGTGAGGCCTCCTTGGCAAATACAGGCTGGTCCCCAGAGAGGAGGTACGGCTCCGATGGCGAGCTGAGGCTCCTCCAGGGCAAGGCGATCGTGGCGGATACGTTGTGGATGGGCACGTCCCAGTCGGTGCCGACCACAGTGAGGCTGAGCTTGTTGAGCCCTCCAGCGCACAGCATGGCGTCAGTGTCGAATGTCAGCACAAACGTCGCCACTGCGGGCGCTCGGAGCGGGGCGTAGTTCCAGCGAACAGTCCACAGAGACGAGCCCTGCTCGGGCAACCCACCCAACCAGGCGCATCTGAGTTTCTCATCGAAATGCCGGGCGGGCGAGAACCGGGAAATTCCAAAGACAATACCGGGGAGAATTGTGAAAGAAAATGCCGGGCACGGGGCGGGCCATTGCTCACGGAATTCTGTTTCACGGCAGTGATGTTGGCGTCAGAGCTGGTGAGAGAGACGAAGCCGACGCGGGTAACGTGGTACTCTGCCCTCGAGATCTCTATGGTGCGGTATGCGGAGGAAAACGACCCCTGCGGCCACGCGACCACCACAAGAGTGAGAAGGCGTGGCTCAGTGCCAGCGAGGGGCAGTGCAATGAACGGAAGGGGAGGGACGGCCTGCGGACATCCGTGAAGACGAACTTGAAGTGCTCCACCACCCGCACGTTGCAGGGGTTGCGTTTGTCCGCTGTGTACGACACTTGCAGGGAGCCCACGTGGTAGCTCTTGGCCTGTGCGCGCAGCACAGCCACACATATTGCCACCACCAGTGCGCAGCTCTTAAGGTGAGAGTTCTGGATGACCATGGTGCGGCGGCTTCAGAAAAATAAAATGAGAGAATGGAAGAAGAAGTCTGCTGACGTCATGGATATTATTAAACTTGTCGCCGAGGATGAGGGAGGATGCGTCTGTGTGAGACCCACGCTGGGTTGCCGTCGTTTCTGCCCTCGTCCGTCCACGCCCTTGTCGCCACAGATGACGACCGTGTGGTGTCGTTGCCGCCCAGCACGTGGACGACAGACTGCAGGTCGCATGAGCGCACCTCGGAACTTGAGCACTATCTTCTCCTCGGCCACGTTGCGCACAGTGAGGGTCTCATGGCTCTTGGCCCACATGTGTGTTTAACTCGAGACAGTCCCTTCGCTGGATGAAGAATGACAGTCGTATTCCACAGTAGAAGCGCTGTGACATTCACAGAGTAATCTCAGCGTTCTCCTTGGAAGACTGGCATGCTCACTACCACCACTAGTGGTACCTGTTGGCAATCCGTTGGCCTCATCGCGGCGCTAGACCTCTGAGTACCACAGGCCCGACGTCCTCGCCGCGCCCTTCCTCGCCGAGCAGCGCAGGTAGGCCTTGTACAGCTCCACCACGGCCAGATACACGGCGCAGCACCCCACCACCTTGGCCACGTCCACGCCCCGCGGCACCCCGAGCCCGAACAGGTCGTCGACGCCTGGCACAAACGCGACGGCGCTCACGGCACACACGTTGGCAGCCACCGCGGCGAGCAGCCACCTGTTCCCCAGCGGGCTCTTGCTGAACACGCTGTTGTGCAGCGACCGCGACAGCATCGAGTGCACCACGTGCAGAGCCACAATCGTGACCAGCGCTACTCCGCGGGCCCTGTAGAGGCCCTCGGGCGTCTCTTCGCCCTCGCTGAGCTCCCCCGCTGCCCCGGGCTCCTCGAGCGCCAGCAGCAGGCCGTAGACGAGGGCCACGAGGGCGCCGATGGCACCGCCCTGCAGCGCCAGCAGTATCCAGGCCTTGCGCGAGAGGATGCCCTTGCTGGGGTCGCGGGGCTTGCGACTCATGAGGCCCTTGTCGTGGGGCTCGAAGCCCAGGGCCATGGCAGGCAGGGCCTCGAGCAGGTTGACGACGAGGATAACGGTCGGCAGGAATGGCATTGGGAAGCCGAGGGCCGCGCAGAGGAACATGGCGACAACCTCGCTGAGGTTGCAGCTCACGAGGAACACGACGAACCGCTTGATAGCGTCGAAGATGTGTCTGCCCTCCTGCACCGCCATCACGATCGTCCCTGCCAGAGCAAGCGTTGAGCGCGCCGCGTTGCGTGCCGCGCTTCATTGCACGGACGGAAGTTGTCGTCGAGGAGGATCACGTCCGCTGTGTCCTTTGTGAGGTCCGCGCCAGCCTTGCCCATCGCGACGCCGATGTTGCTCTCCTTGAGCGCAGGGGCGTCGTTGACGCCGTCGCCCGTCATGACGCAGACCTCGTGGCGGCTGCGCAGCGCCCTGACGATCTTCATCTTGTGCTCGGGCGACACCCGCGCGAACACTGCATCACAACGACCCGTACCCCGCGGTAAGCCCGACGTGTGCACTGCGCGTGTGTGCTGACCTGTGGGGAAGGGGTCGTGGAGTGCGAGCGCCTGCTCGTCTGGAAGCGCCTCGAGATCCGTCCCGCGCATCTGCAGGGACACAAGGCGGTCGCCACGCGAGAGAGAGAACGGGAGTGCGTACGAGGGCCTTGTCGTTGCCGGCCTCGGCGATGCCCAGCTGCGCAGCGATGGCCAGGGCCGTGAGGGGGTGGTCCCCCGTGATCATGCACACCTTGATACCCGCCCCCTTGCACACCGCCACCGCGCTCGCCACCTCCGCCCGCGGCGGGTCCACCAGCCCCACAAACCCCGCAAACGCCATCGCCGTCTCCAGCTGCTCCGGTGCCTCAAGCGCCGCGGCCACCGCAGCCCCGTCCACCTCGCGGACCGCCAGCGCCAGGACACGCATCCCGCGGCTCGCCATCTCTGATGCGTCGGCATCGATGGCCGCAGCGTCCAGCGCCCCGGTGACCGACGAAACGCACCTGGCTAGCACCGCCTCGGGAGCCCCCTTGGCCAGCAGCACGTGGCGCCCGCTCTCCGCGTCGCGGTAGACAACGCTCATGCGCTTGCGGTCGCTGTCGAACGGCTCCTCGCACACAAACGCCCACCCAGCGCTCTCCCAGTGCCCACGTCCCCGAGAGGCCTTCTCTGCGGCCACGGCGATGGATCCCTCGGTGGGGTCTCCTGTGTACGCCCACCCGCCCTCGGCTCCGTCGGCCCCCTCGTCCCTGCAGACGCGTGCGTTGTTGCAGAGCGCGCAGCACATGAGCGCTGCCTCGAGCTGCGGAGGCCACGCCCCGCTGGCCGGCGGTCCGCTGGCGCCGTCGGGGCCGACTACCTGCGCCCCCTCGCCAACAGGGGCGACTGGGAAGGCCAGGGAGCACCCGGGAGCGCGCATCTCGGCGGCGACCATGCGGCCCTGCGTGAGCGTGCCGGTCTTGTCCGAGCAGATGGTCGTCACCGAGCCAAGCGCCTCGACCGTCGCCAGGCGCTTGACGAGGGCGTTCTGGGCGGCCATGCGCTTCACGCCGGCGGCCATGGCTACGGTGACGACGGCCACGAGGCCCTCGGGGATGGCGCTGACGCCCAGGATGACGCCCAGCTCGAGGGCGCCCATCGCGTCGTCGCGGTCCAGCCGCCGCCTGAGCCGCGTGCGCACGAGGAACATCGCGACGACCAGCAGGCACACGACCACAGCCCCGGCCACGAGCACCTTGCCCAGCACCGCCAGCTTCTTCTGAAGCAGCGTCTTGCTGCGTAGTCCCCGCCCCGTGCAGTGAGTGGGGTGCAGTGGGAAGCGAGCACGTCTGTGGAGGCATCAATCATCACATGAAGCAAGAGAACGATAGTGGACCAGCGAGGGGCTAAGTACGATAGAAGCGAAAGGGATGCAGTGCAAACGCGAGGGAGATGGGGGAAGGAGAGAGATAGTGGGGACCAGCAGCGGGCGGCTGGGTGGGGCTGCGTACTTGCGGCTGTTGCCCGAGAGGGCCTTGGAGATCTTGCCGATCTCAGTGTGCCTGCCCGTGGCGACGGCGATGCCCTTGGCCCTCCCGCGCAGCACAGCCGTCGACATGAACGCCGTGTTGGCCATGTCCCCCACCGCCACGCTGTGCCCCGCGATGGCCCCCGCGCTCTTCTCGACGCCCACGCTCTCGCCCGTCAGCACCGACTCGAGCACGCACAGGCCCGCCGTCTCCACGAGCCGCAGGTCCGCGGGCACCTTGCAGCCCTCCTCCAGCAGCACCACGTCCCCGGGCACCACGTCCCGGCTGTCCACCACCTGCACCGACCCGTACCGCACAACCGTCGCCGTCGGCACCTGCAGCGACTCCAGCCCCTGCAGCGCCCGCTGCGCCTTGAGCTCCTGCACAAACCTGCGGGCCATGTCAGTTGATTTCTGCCCCCGCCAATTAATTTCCCGATGGCTGGGCATCATTATCAGATTCCGGCCATTCTGTCCCCCCCGGTGGGCCCGGGACGGACCCCACGGCCACCTCGAAGGCGATGACGACGAAGATGAGGACGGCGGGGGCCCACTTCTGCATGGCGAGCTCGACGACGAGGACAACGAGCAGCGTGAGCATCATGAAGTCGGTCAGCTGCTCCAGCAGCAGCCGCAGGGGCGACGGCGGCTTGGCCCGGGGCAGCTCGTTCCTCCCAAAGTCCGCCAGCCGCTCCTCGACCTCGACGGTCGTCAGGCCCTGCGAAGATTCAGGCCGGGATTCGTGAATCTATAGATTCCAGGAATCCGCGGATACCTGGGAGATGCGCGTGCAGAAGATCTTCTCGACCTCCTGCGGGGTGTTGGCGTGGTAGCACCCGCTGTCCTCGGGCGGCGGCAGGTGGTCCTTGAGCCGCAGGGCCGTCACCCCGGAGGCCCCCAGCTCGTCGTCGGGGACGGCAGCGCTGGACGCGCGGCTGACGTCCCGCGAGGAGCGCAGGTCGGGGCTGCGGGCCATCTCGGGCAGCTGGGCAGCGGGCAGCATGTGGAACAGGCCCTCGCGGACCTGCTCGTGGGCCTGCTTGCGGACGTAGAGCCTCCAGTTGGCGGTCAGAGGAGTTTTGTTTCACACTGCACGTTCAATTGCTGCATTTTCGAGATGGCAGGGGGCGAATATCGAGATGGAGGGCCCTGTGCCTTGGAGAAGTGGTTCGACAGGAACGCGATGAGCTGCAGGGCCGTACGCGCGTGCTCCTCGGGGCCCTCGGCGAGGTGCCTGTCGAGCTTGAGGCGCTTGGCGATGGCGCCCACGCTCAGCCCCTCGAACGCGTTCTGCGCCGCATCGGCCCGCAATCGACACGTCAGCACGGCGTTGGCACACGGATGATATCTTCCGGGGGTCCAAATATCTTTCCCGGACAAGACTTCTCAGACCACGTGGTTTCTCGCCACGCTGCCGCCTTTTCGCAACACCGCATTTCATGCCCCGTGCGTTTTCCCGGCACGCCTCTCGCGCGATTGCCAAGTGGTGCCACGGGCGACGCGGGTGCCCGGCCGGCGGAGGGCGCACCTGGAACTCGAGGTCGACTTTGAGGAAGAAGTAGACGAGCTGCAGCGCTGTGCCGCTGTGTCAGTTAACTGTCGTGCGTGTGTTCATGCGTGCGTGCTGTCGACCCGAGGACGGGGAGGGGCGCACCGGCCTTGGCCTTGGGGTCGAGGGCCTGGGCGACGACGTGGCGCTCGTCGACGGTGCCGCAGCGCGAGACGAGGAAGGAGACGAGGGTCCTGGCCGCCTTAGCGTCGAGGGGCTCGCGGTGCTCGCACAGCCTCGCCAGGTTGAGCTGTGCCCCCGCACCGCAGCGACGCGTCAGGGCGAGGGGGGGGCGGGGCGGTGCGACGGGGCGTACGCCAGCTGTCTCGCGGGCTTCGTGCCTGAGCTTGTCCATGGGTGCGCTCGGTGGTGGGCGTGTAAGATGCAGAGAGGATTGGGTGACTGGTGACTGAATGGTGGCTGTAAATGAGTGTTGGCCCTAGTACGCAATAACCGCTAGATATTGGCGAGCAGCGCGTTGGGAAAGGAGAAGGAATGAATCGTCCTCTCTGACTCGTGGAACGTTCTCTCTGACACAAACGCGGAAATAATAAATTGTCAGAAATGAAGTGAACATTCGCTGCACCTGTGTGAATCGTTTTTGCCGCCTGCACAATGTGCAGCTTAGCCTCCTCTCGGGCACGCCAACAGCACTACGGAGGCAGAGTGCTGGCCGAGAGATGCGACTGTGATTTGTATTACTATGCATTGGTGTTTCCGCTCTCTGAACTACTTTCTGGCCTTTTCATAGTTGGGGTTGGGGGCCGTCTCAGAGGACAGCCTCGCCCTTGGCTGGCGCAGTGCGCTCCTCGCCCCGGTCCCCAGGCGTGCCCACCTCGACCTCGACCTCGGCATCTGTCGCGGCCTCAGCCTCAGCCTCAGCCTCGGCCTCAGCATCGGACACGTCGTTGAGCGGGATACCCTCGGCATCCATGTCGGCCTTCCGTCCGTCGTCGCTCTTGCCCGAGGACTTGGCCTGGTGCGAGTGCGCCTCGGCGGCGACCTCCTTCCACTTGATCATCAGCACCCGGACCTGCGCGTGCAAGCACTGTCAGGACGAGCAAGAGGCGGGCACACAAGAGCCCAGAGGGGGCAACGAACGAGGAACGTGGTGACTTGGGCAAGGACGCCGGCGCCCAGGCCGAAGAAGAGGCCCTTGATGCCCATCTTGGCCACGAAGAGCAGGATGCACGCGATGGGGAGGCACACGACGTAGTAGCCGACCACGTTGCAGACGGCGCCGAAGACCTGCAGGCCGCAGCCGCGCAGGACGCCGCTGAACACGGCGTTGAAGCCGTCCTGCGACGAGACGAAGGCCGCGAAGGGTGCCAGCGACCCCGCGGTCGCCACGACGTCGGCGTCGTTGGAGAACACCATCACAAAGTACCTCCCGAACAGCACCAGCTGGGGGATGTACAGGCACTCGAGAGCCACGATGACCGCTGCACGGCACCGATTGAGACGCGGGAGACTTTCCTTAGAGGGGAGGGAGAGCACGCGCACCGAGGCAGAACCACGAGCTGAAGCGGGCGCGGTTGTAGTCGTTGGCTCCGAGGTGGAAGCCCACACGGGCGCTGGCGGCAATACCGACGGACATGGGCAGCATCCAGCAGAAGTTCATGAGGTTCAGCAGCACGGAGAAGCTGGCGAGCGAGACAGCACCGCTGAGGCCCGCGAGGAACACGCAGACCTCAAACGCCCACCACTCGCTGCAGATCATCACGTACCCCGACGCCGCCAGCTTCAGCACCTCGCCCCACCCCGTCTTCATCGCAGCCAGCGACGGGCCGCCAGCGAGCACCGTCCTGTGGAAGCCACTCGCGCGGATGATGGCCACGAACATCACAAACTGCAGCGCCCACGTGCACGACAGCGCAGCAGCAGAGCCCTCGACGCCGAGGCCCAGGGCGTGGATGAAGACCCAGTCGAGGGCGATGACCGAGACGACGCCGGCAGCGCTGACGACGAGCTGCGGCCAGGAGACGCCGGCGGCGTAGAGAGCCCTGCGGATGGCCTCGTTCCAGAACGATGGCAGCATGCCAGCGATCAGGATCCGCAGGAACACGCCGGCGATCCGCGAGACGTCCTGGGGGGCTCAGGCGTGAGCGCGGGAGAGGGGCCCTGGGGGGATCAAGACGATAAACATGGCGCGTCCACCGGGAAACAACGCAGAAAGGAAAAGAACAATTGACCCCCCGAGCAGAAAGACAATCACAGCCGGGGGGCTGTGGGTTGACTCTGCCGTGCGAGGGGGCGAGGGCGAGGGCGCGGGTGCACCTTGTCCTGGCCCAGGGCGACCAGCACAGGCTCGATGCAGCAGAGCAGCACGAGGACGGGGGCCGCGAAGGCCGTGATGGCGACGAGGGACCTCTGGAACGCGTGCGAGGCGGCGAGCGGGTTGCGGGCCCCGTGTGCCTGCGAGCAGAGCGTGTCGAGGGCGCACGAGATGCCCTGGGCGCCGCTCTGCCCCGCGATGTTGAAGATGGTCGTCGCCAGCGCGCAGGCGGCCATGGGCGTGGCGCCCAGGCGGCCCACGAAGGCGAGGTTGATGAGCGTGATGCCCAGCGACGAGTAGTTGCTCAGCACCGCGGGCAGCAGTATCTTGGCAGACGCACGCGCCTCGCACGTGACGTCGCGGCGCTCCACGCCCGCGCGGCGCAGCAGAGAGTCGAGCGGCGATGACGGCATCGAGGGCAGGGCAGCGGCAGGTGCACTCGTTCCGTTAGGCGATAAATACAGTCTGACTTCTCAGCAGAAAAAGAAGCGCTCTCTCCGTCTGCACTAATCTAGTCACCTCTGACGCCATTTGGGAACAATTTGATCGGTGATCGCTTGATTGATCGCTAGGCCGCGAAGGCGCAGGTCCTCAGGCCTCTGCACTGCTGTTTGCTGTTGGCGTTGCCGGAGTAACGAACAATCAGAGCGGAACCGAGTAAAAGAGAAAGAAAAAGATACACAAGGAATAAAACGCTCCCGCTTGGATTTGAACCAAGGACCCTGCGGTTAACAGCCGCATGCACTGCCGACTGTGCTACGGAAGCCTGTTTCAAAAGAGTAACTCGTCTCTCTGTAGGTCATCCCCTACTCGCCCAAGCCCGTGCAATCTGCGGGACTGTGTCGTGCGTCTCGGCGCCTTGTGCTCGCCGCCCGGTGCATCGTCCACCCAAAAAGAGGCAGAGAGAACCGCCATCGGCCGACGACGTCTCAGGGGCATCGCGTGGCGGCGTCGCGGCTCGTGCTGCGTTTAGTGGCCGGGATGGCCGCTGGCAAATCTGTTCGCAATTGAATTCGAAAAGGAAATGCGTTGCCGTTGGCGCCGGTTTGTTCACAGATGCGAGTACGAGGGCTCGTGGGGGACGCAGTCGTAGGTGCCCCCGAGGTACCCGTAGACCGCGGACTCGCGCTTGGGCAGCGCGCAGAGGCACGCGAGGCTGGCGGAGAGCTCGAGGCCCAGGACGACCAGCTGTGCGACGCAGACGCCCTCGGGATCAAAGCCGCCCGTGTGGCTGCACTCCTCCGCGGTCACCGGCGAGCCGCTGGTGAGGAGGAGCAGCTCCACGCCGAGGCCCAGATGCACCAGGCCCAGCAGGAACGCGGCGCACTGGCAGAGCGCAGCAGCGACCTTGGCTGTGTGCCAGCAGAGTGAGCTGAGCGGAGAGATGTGGGACGAGGGAAAAGGAACCAGAGCAGCTGTGGTATTCGGCGGCTGAGGAGACGGTCGCCACGCAGGCAGCGGAGCAGAGGATCTCGCCCGCGGCGCAGGCCACGTTGGGGACGTCGACGGCGAGCGCGGAGACCCTCGGTGGGTCGCACGAGAACGACCTCGAGTGGAGCCACAGGGCCAGCACGCCGCCAGCGGCTGCCACCGCAACGAGAGCGGTCCTCGTCATGCCGGTGTGCTGCGAGTACGGGCTTCCATGGTTTTGGTTTGAGTGGGGAGATCTCGAGTTGAGAGCGGTGAGGTGCCCCGTGGGGTTTTCTCTTCGGGTGTACGGGTCCAAATTCGATCAGAAATGCTCGGATTTTGGCAGAAATAAAGGACGCATCACCGCTCGAAATCTGGCTGTGGGACAACAAGTGCACCAACGGTACCCTTGTGCGAGTTGGTAGCCAGCAGACAGAGGTACAACATGCTCGGCTGGCGACACCCACTCAGAACAAGACGGCGTGGCATAACGAAGTACTCGAGACAGGGTGCAATTGGCGTGTATTGGGCATGCGATGTGTGTGGCGGTGGTGTCCAGCAGTGCTGTGGGAGACGGGCACGCAGGGGCAGGGGCTGAGACTCCGTGGCACACCCAGCCGCTTCCAAACCTCGAATACGGAGTCGGTGAGGCCTGTGGCCTTTCCCGGGGTCGCGTCATTGGTTTGGTGGGGAACTTGGGCAGGCCACGCAATCTCTCGCCTCCTGTCACCTGTGCCCTGTGCTCCCTGACCCCTGTAATGGCGCCAGCGTGGCACTGTTGATGGCGATGGTAATACCGTGATGTGGCAATAGTCCTCGTTCTTCGTGCTTGGTTGTTGGCTCCATCGACGACGACGGGCATGAGGCGTGGGGCTGGACAGGTACGTCGTCGGGTCGGGGGGCTCGTGGCAGGCGCGGTCTTGCACAGCTGGGGCAGAAATGCGCCTTTGAGTGTGATGTGGTGGCCATGTACGGCATGGCTTCTTCGAGTGTGTAGGTGTGTGGTGTCCGCGTGTGTAGTGGGCTGGACTTCCGTCGGGTGTGTGGTGGTGTTCTTTTGCGATGGTGTGTGCTACGGGAGGGCTTGTGTGTGTGTGTGTGTGATTTCGGGTGTTACGGTGTCAGATGCTTCGGGCTTCGTCTGTGGCCTTCCTTGTCGAGGCCGCTGCGAAGCGTCGCGGACTTCGAATCGGCACTGGAGCGCATCACCTGCTCGTGCCTCTGCTTGCAGTTCTCATGTGCGTCCTTGATGGTGGTCGTCTCTTGAGGCTAGGTGGGTGAAGACGATGAGCGCTGCCAGAGAAAGCCCAGTAACCGTGTGAACGCACGCCATTATGTCTGACTCGGAATCAGATCGGAATTTGGAGTGCTTGGACCCTGCGCCTATGTGCTCGCTTCCATTGGGGAGTTGGGGACGAAGCAGGGAAGCACAATGGGGGGCGGACGAGATAGTCAGAAGCAGAGGCGGGGGACCTGCACGAATGGCACGACCACATCGATTGAATGGGACGGAGGGCCATAAGACGGCTGCGCACAGCACTGCGGGGCACGACGCACGCTGTTCGCGTTGACCGGCACGATGCCTGTCACGACCACAGCACCGGAGACATGGTCCGGCGCCTCTGGACGCGGGGGCCTGAGCAGAGGTCGACAACTTATTTTCTGGTTTGGAGGGAGGGATCGATGATACCAAGGGCACTCTAGGCCGATGAACTTCCCACGGAAATCAGTGCATGTTCCCGCATATGCAGTGAACTGCATGCACTCTGAGAGAACTCGCAGAAGCACGTGCATTCTGGGAAGTTTCCCGCTCCTGTATGGGACCTACAGAGAAGCGACGGTCTCGTCCTTCGTGACAGCGGGGCCTCACGAGCTGAGCTGCGTGCTCGGTGCCTGCCATGCCAAGTTCGAGGCTTCGTTCGAGCGCAACCTGGAGGCCAGCAAGAGGGCAGCGGCAACAGCAGAGCGCAGGGAAAAGTGTGCTGCAGGCGCCCGCGAGGCGGCGCAGGCGACGCAGGCCCAGCACGACCGTGTGGCCGAGGCACAGCGCTCACTCGAGGAGGCGCAGCAGCACCTGGACGCCGCGGGCGCGCAGCTGAAGAGGACGGTCGAAGTGGAGACAGCCACGGTGGAGCAGCAGCAGTGGGCCGAGAGCGAGGAACATTCCGGTGAGGACGGGGGAGAGCCACCGGTTGTGCGAGGCGCAGCTGGAGGAGGTGGAGAAGCGGGAGGCGGAGCTGGGGAAGCGGATCTCGTCGATGAAGCTGGGGTCGCTGACGTGCGGGGACGTGGTGGATGTGCTGAAGGAGGTGGGGCTGCGAGAGCTGTGCGGGCTGTTCGAGCGGAACAACGTGGACGGGGCGGTGCTGGAGATAGTGGGTGCGAGGCAGCTGCAGAACTGCTTGGGGGTGGAGAGGGCGGGGGACAGGGCGCGGATCCTGCACGTGTGCCAGACGATCAAAGACGTTCGGGCGGCTGACGCTGAGCGACGCTGCGCTGGAGACGACGGTGGCCGCGCGGCTGCCGGAGGAGGTGCGGGACGTGGTGATGGCACCGTCGTGGACGGAGGAGCAGGTGGCAGCATGGATGCAGTCCCAGGGCTTCTCCGAGGCCATCGGGCAGCAGGTGAGGGCCGCAGGGCTGACGGGTGAGTGGCTGCTCTTCGACGCCGACGCCGTGATGGCGCTGGACGTGCCCGGGGGCGACAAGATCAAGCAGCAGCTCAAGACCGGCGAGCTCCACAAGGCCCACATGGACTCCCTCACCCACTTCTTCACCAGGCTCTGTGCGCCATCAGAGCCCCCGGCAGACGGCACCCCCAGCGCCGTGCAGCAGGCGGCAGCGGCTGCCCCTCTTCCATGGGGGCAGCCTCAGCGCTGGAGCAGAGGGTGCCGCCGATGTTCAAGTGCCCCATCACACTGGGGCTGATCCCCGTCGTTGCCCCTGACGGGTTCTTCTACGAGCAGTCTGCCATCGAGAAGTGGCTGCTGGCGCGCGGGACGTTGCCGATGACGAGGAAGCCCATGAGCATGGGGTCTCTGATGGCCCTCGTGTCACTGCGCAACGAGATTGCCGAGTGGCTCAGAGGCAACCGCCCCGCCTGAGCCCCACACTCCGGACCCTCAAAGTCTCGCGTTCCATGCAAACGTAAGGGTTTACATTCCGAGGCTACCGCTGTCCGGGCACTGGTGTATCCATGTGTGAGTGTCAGGCAGTGTATGCTTACCTTGTGTTCCTGATACACACGACGACAGCGCTGAGAGACTCAGAGACAAAGGAATTCTTCAAGCGGCATGGTCACGATGGGAGACCTCGTGTGATGAGGTCCATTCTGTGGGCAGATGACCCGCTACCGTGGCTTGTGTCCCTGTCCCTGTTCCTGAACCAGTGCTGTACTGTGACCCTTCGGCTAGTGCAGATACACTGAGATGCTATGCTGCATCAGTGCTAACGTCGCATTGTACCCCCTCCCCTCTGATACGCTGGGTGATACCTTCTGGGTGCCTTGCTGCTCCGACGCAACCTCCCAGCAGGAAACAGGCTGTGAGGAACTCGCATACAAATCACACTTGTCGTGCAAATCACTTCTGCTGTTATATTTGGAACCCCACAGGAACACGGAACCAGCGGTTGTTATGGCTTCTCTGGCAGTTTGCCCTCGGCCCGCAGCAGATTCTCGATGGCTTTCTCTGCATTGCAGCTCTGGCGGATGAACTCCATCATTATTTCTCTGTAGAATAACAAGTCCTTCTTCTGTAGGTTGACGTACTTCTCGGGGAATTGGCCGTCCCTCATCGCTGTCGTCGTGTGCATGAGGAACTGCATGGTGAGTTCCCTGCTACGTTTGAGGTCTGCGAACATGCGCTCGTCGTAAACGGGTTCCCTGCACTGCGTGGTCCGCTGCGCGCTCTTGTTGCTCTTCTCTTTGCCGCCGCCGCTGTGCGAGTTCCCCATCGGCTGGTGCGCTGTGTGTCTTCAGAAACTGTCTGTGTGTGTCTGATATTCGCAACCGAACTTATCAAAAATGAAATTGTCTACCGGAATATCTGCCAACCTCGCCACGCTGTCCGGCGACACTCAGGTCAGCCTTGTACCCGTCTCAATCAATCGAGACCTCGTCGCGACGTGCGCGTTGCGAGAAAGAGAGAGACCCCTCCTCAATCATTCAGCTGATTATCAATCAAGCCGACACAATTCCGTTGCCGTTTACCGTGAAAACCCGACAGCGCTCGCATGCAGGCTCTGAGCGACGACGTGCTGGCGCAGGTGCTGTGCCAGCTGGCGCGGTGCAGCGGGGCCGACTCGTGCGTGGCCCTGGGGCGCGCGTCGCTGGTGTGCCGGCAGTGGCGGAGGGCCGCGAGCGCAGCGCCCCGGCTGCCGTGGTCCTGCGCTCTCTTCCGCACCGCCGACACCCGCACGCGGCCCCCGCCCCGCTGGTTCTGCGGCGCCGTCCGCGCCGTCGAGTGCTCGCCGCTCC
>CACRSC010000052.1:110525-140011 GCA_902651635.1 Mastigamoeba balamuthi | reverse complement strand
GGGGACGGCGCTGCGGACGTCTTGGTGGCGCCCGAGCCCTTTGCGAGGCCCCGCGACGCCGTGGCCGTGGCCGTGCCCGCGGGGTGCTCCGTCGCGGGTCTCTGGCGGCGCCTCGCCGGGGCCCTGCGCGCGCGCGAGGGCGCAGCCCTGTGCTGGAAGCGGCTCGGGGACCCCGTGTTCCTGTGGCAGCCCCTCTGCCCCGGCGGCGACGCAGGTGAGTCTCTGCTCCCCTCCGCGGGCGGAATCAATTGATTTGGGCTCCCCCCCGCCATTTCAGCGCATTTGCCACTCAAAGCCTCCGCATTTGAGCGCATCTGCTCGCTGGTGCTCGATACGGCAGTCGTGTCAAGTTTCGATGGTTTCCTCGCCCTCGTTTTCCCTTCGCTGGGTGGCTGCCCGCTCAGCGGTCTGGGCGACTGAGTGGCTGGACCGAAACCACGCAGGGAGCGACACGCGGACGCTGGAGGAGGCGGGCATCGACGAGGGGTGCGAGGTGGGCGTCGTGGACCTGCGCAGGCTGCGCGCCGAGGAGCAGGCGCAGCAGGACAGCGTGCAGGCCGCGGCCTCGTGGCGGGAGTCGTGCAGGGCCATGTCCGACGAGGCCCGCCGCCGCAGGGCCCGCGAGGCCAGCGCCCTCGAGGCTCGGGCTCCCGCCGAGTGCTCGCTGCTCTCGTGCCTTGCAAGCGACGACGGCAGCAGCAGCAGCAGCAGCAGGGACGCCGGGAAGCGCACGGAGCGCAGGGCAGCCACGGAGGAGGAGAGGAGGAGGCTCGTGCAGCAGCGCAGGGACATCGTGATGAGAATGCGGGCCCAGACAGGGCTGGAAGACGACGGGCAGGAGGGCGAGGGCGCCCCTGTCTAGACCTGCCTCTGCAGTCAGGCATTGCAGACAGGAGGAGAGCAAGACGTAAGACACGCCCGGGGCAGAGAGGAGTGGATAGCCCAATTCCGGTGGCCATTTCGGGTTCTGGGATCTCGTCACAGGAGATCTCGGCTTTGCGAAGATGCACCAATCTCGATATTTAACCCGCCTATCTCGGCCCGTGAATCTGCTGCAGTCTGTTGGTCAACCCCTCCGCGACCCCCCGCGCGCTCCCTCCCCCGCGCACCCCCACACCCCCACCACCCACTACCCTCCACACCCACCTCTCGCCCCGCGCGCGCCATGGCCAGCAGCGCGGGCAGCGCACCCCCGGCGCCGGTGGAGGTGGTGCTCCCCGACGCCCGCCGCGTGCTGGTGCCCTACGACCGCGGCTGCGACTTCGGCGACCTCTGCGCACGCGCCGCACGCGTCGTCGCCGCGTCGCCGCAGCCCGCGCAGGAGGAGCGCGCAGACGAGGGCGCCCTCGACGCGTGGCGCATGTTCGCCGTCGAGACGGCCCTCGACGGCAAGTGTGCGCAGAGGGGGAAGAGCGGATCGCGAAATGTATCTCGATATTCACACGCCACGCCACGCGGCGCGCGCAGGGACGAGGGTGACGCCGCTGAGCTGCGACGTGCGGGTCGAAGACGTGCTGAAGCGATGGGACGCGTCGAGAAACGCGCTGCTGTTCAAGAGCCCAGACACAGTTGCGCGCAGCACAGCCCTCCCTCCCTCTACCACCCTCTCCCTCTCTCGAGCAGATTGATTCCAGATATTCCCGGGTATCTAGTTTCGGATATCAGAGTTCTGGAATCAATCAAAAATCTCTCCCGTCTGGGCAGCTGCCCGCTGCGGAGGTGTCTCAGCGGCTCTCTCTCTCTTGCATGCAACAGTACTCTGTGAGGGTGTATCTGGAGGACGAGACGTACCTGTGCGTGACGCTGCACGGCAACGAGACGGTGCGGGACCTGGAGGCCATCGTCGCCTTCCGTGCGCCCGAGGCCCTCGCGCGGGGCCGCAGGCTGCACGAGCGCACGCCCTCGCAGCCCCTGGGCCCCGCCCTCGACCCCATGAGCCCCGTCGTGGAGATCGCGCGGCACTGGCCCGCCTACGACAGCGCGGGGTCGCTGGACACGCACCACTTTGCGCTGCGTGCCCCCGGCGACGCAGAGGCCGGGGCCCCGAGCGCTGCGCTGGCCCGGCCCGGGCAGGGCAGGCTCCCGCAGGCGCTGCTCGAGGGCTGGCAGCGGCGCGGCAGGCGCGAGGACGGCGTGTTCCGGGGCCGCCCGACGTTCCGGGCGCCGCTGGCGCAGATGGACCTCGTGCTCGAGGCCCTCGCCAAGCAGGCCCACGAGGTCGAGGAGGAGGAGCAGCAGCAGCGCCAGCGCTCCGCCTCCTCTGCTGCCGAGCCCCGCGGCGACGCCCCTGCCCCTGCTGCCTCTGCTGCTGCTGCTGCGCCCAAGGAGAGGGAGCGGGCCAACTGGGTGCGGTCGCGCGGGTCGTCGGAGGCGAACCCCACGCGGCCCCACGACGCGTCGTCGCCGGTCATCGGGTCGCCCGCCAGCGCCTCGCCGCTGTCGCCGCGCAGGCTGCGGCTGCTAGCCGAGGGCGAGACGCAGCAGGCGCGCAGGCTGTCGCTGTCGCAGGGCGAGGCGCGGGGTCTCGCCGGGCAGCTGCACCACGCGTGCCCGCAGCACCGCGAGACGATGCCGCCCATGCGGCCCTCGCAGAGCCTCCACAGGCGCACAGCCGCGCTCTCCACCGAGGCCTCGGGCTCGCCGGTGGTCTCGCCGCTGATCGCGGCGCGCAGGGGCGTGTCGCCGCCGCCGCTCTCGGTGTCGCCGACGGCCGCGGAGGCCCCGTGGTGCTCGGCCCGGCTGCCGCCCTCGGCCATGTCGCCGCGCGAGTCGCGCAGGTCCGACAAGCCCGAGCAGCGCGCGATGCAGCGCGTGCGCTCGTTCGCGCTGCTCGGGGGCTCGCGCTCGTCGCCTGCGCTGGGCGGCTGCCTGCCGGCGCCGCGGGCCGGGCCGCCGCGCTCGCCGCTGGCCGCGGAGGTGCCGTGCGCAGACGAGGCCGCGGCGTACTACGAGGGCGTGGGGGACGTGGAGAGCTGGCGGATGAGCGTGCTGAGCCAGATGAAGGCGACGGTGCAGACGGTCATCGTGGCGTTTGACGAGGTGCTGCTGCCGCAGCTCGTCTCGCTGCCGCTCGACGGCACCGTCGCGCAGCTCAAGCAGATCGCCGCGGCGTCGCTCGAGGCGGCGAGGGGCGCCGTGCCGCAGGCGACGTCGCAGCAGGGCGACACGTACGCGGTCGTGATACACATCGAGGACGACCTCGGGGTGCACGAGAGCCCGACCGACGACGCCGAGCGGGTCGACGTCCTTGTAACGCTATTCCCCGAGGGCCAGTGCAGCTCGACCCACTTCTTCGCGTACCGCCGCGTCATCGGCTTCGAGAACAACTAGCGCGCGATCGGCTCAGAGCCCTCCGGCATGGTCGCAATGTAACGCCCGTTTGCTGCTCGTCCAGTTGGCGGCCGCTTTGTCTCTGCTCCGCGCGCGTCGCACAAGAGGGCACGCGCACCAGCACAGGAGACCCTGCCCTGCGGACGACCCGAAGAGCACAACCTGTATTTCGCGTGCCTCCCTCGGCCCGAGAGAGGCAGAGCAGTGGCAGTGGGCACAATCTTGGCGGGAGAACAGTAGTTGACAGCCGCGTGAAAATCCAGAGCGAATTCAATTGTGTTGCTTCGGAGGCATAAGATAGTCGCGGTGTTGTGGAACGCCCGGGGGGGGAGGTCTCGTGCATGCGGCTACTCGGGGGGAGGGAACTGGCCGAGGGAGCTCCTGCGTGGCCTGTGGGTCGGGGCTGTCGGCGTCGAGGGTGAGAGCACTGCGGACGCCGGCATCAGAGGGGCTCCGCAGGCCTCGCAGCCGCCGAGCGACACACGCCTGCCCCCGCAGTCGGGGCACATCATGGCGGGCGACTGCTGGTGCGGGGGCGTCGCCTGCATCTCCGCGGGTGCGGTGCTCGAGAGCATCTGTGGTTCTGTGTGTGCAGTGTGGCGGCAAATAATAAAGTGGGGGCAACTCAACTGATCCGTCGAAGATAAGCCAGAGGGAATAATCACATAGTGCTTTCGACAAGGAAATCTACTGATTTTATCGCTGATGTGGTATGACAGATTCCCCATGGACCCGAACCCAAGGACGACCCCGTCTGGAAGCTGTCGCCTCACGCCCGAGCGCACCGCCAAGGCCAGCAGACCCTCCCTCGACGCGCGGCGATTCGTGAATCTTCTGCCTACGTCAGATGGTGACGCAAATCTTTGTGTTGTTTTCCGGCGGCAAAGAGAGACCGACAGCACAGCGCAGAGCCATGTTCTGGGGCCTTCAGCTCAAGCCCAACGAGGCCGTCACCGAGGAGCCCGAGACCACCCTGCACATCACGCAGGCACGCGCGCCCCCCCCATCCCCGCGCTGCGCCGCCTCCCCCCAGAGCGCTCCTCTCGGCTCGATTCCCTCGGCTCTGCCTCCTCTTCTTGTCTGCCGTCGATGTGTTGTGTTGTGTTCCGAGGGCCCTCCTCTTCTTCACCCCCCCTGCCGAGCCCCTGCTGACGCGCGCGGGGCGGGCGGGCGGGCGCAGGCGGCGCTGGGGGCGTGCGATGCGGAGACGAGCGAGCGGAACGTGCTGCAGTGCCAGATAGACGGCAAGGTCATTGTCCTCTGCTCCCTCAGGTCCGCCTCTCCCCTCCTGCCCTCTCTGCGTCCCCCCTCCCTTCGTGTGCGTGTGTGCGTGTGTGCCTCCCTCCCTCTCTCCCCCACACTCTCTCCCAGTACCGTGTGCGTCCTCTGCTGCTCTTGCTCTTTGCTCTTTGCGCTGCTCTCGGTGTGGTTGTTTGCCTGCACAACAGACGCGGGGGCTCACGCGATGGGGCGATGGGGGGCTATGCGCAGGCACGGGGCGGCCGAGAACGTGAGCCTGGACCTGGTGTTTGCGCAGGGCAGCAAGGTGACGTTCTTTGCCAGCGGGCCCGGCGACGTCTACCTCAGCGGCTACCACGTCGTCGCCCTCGACGACTACGACGACGACGACGACTACGAAGACGACGACGAGTGCGCCTGCCACGCCGCCGGCTTCGACGAGGAGGACCTCGAGGACGACGACGACGACGACGACGACGACGAGGCCCCCCGCCGCCCCCACTGTCCGCCTCCCCTCTGTGGCCCTTTTTTTTTGCTTCTCCTCCGCTGCGGCTCTTTCGCGGTTTTCTTCTTTCTCTCCACAGCTCCGCTGACGCGCATCTGCGTGACGTGGCGGTGGCCCACCCGGGGGCAGCGATGCTGAGGGCGCTGCTGGAGAGCGGGGACATGGACGAGGACGACGACGAGGACTTTGTGCCCGAGGAGGGGGAGGACGAGGAGGAGGCCGAGGGCGTCGCCGAGCTGCGCCGCGGTGCGTCTGCCTCCCCCGGGGCTGCCCCTGCCCACCTGCTGCCCTGCCCTGCCCTGCGTCCCTCCCTCCTCCTCGGGGGGCGCCACAGCTCAGCAGGGCCCCTGGCCGTGGCGCAGTGCTGCGGGAGGAGAAGGCGGCGGCCAAGGACAAGACGCTGAGGATCGCGCGCGTGGAGGAGCAGGAGGGCGAGGAGCAGCCCGAGCCTGATGCAGAGGAGGGCGACCGCATGATCGTCGAGTCGGCCACCAAGGACGCCCAGAAGAAGGCACGCCACACGCACGCACACAGACCACAGCACAGCCCCCGCTCACTCGGCAGCAGCAGCAGCAGCAGGCGGAGCAGCGCAAGCGCAAGACGAGCGTGCACTTTGCAGAGGAGGGCGCCCAGAAGGAGGCCCAGCAGGCCAAGGGCGACAACCAGCCCCCGCAGAAGCGCGCCCGCAAGTCGCCGTCCCCGGACCAGCAGCAGCAGCAGGGGGAGGAGCAGGCCAAGTCGTCCAAGCAGGAGAAGCCCAAGGCCAAGACCTCCAAGGACGCGCAGCAGCAGAAGCAGCAGGAGGACCAGGCGGCGATGCCCCCGCCCCAGAAGGCCCTCTCGAAGAAGGAGAGGCGCAAGGCCATGAAGGAGGCCCAGCAGGCCGCCGCCCAGGAGCAGCCCCAGCAGCAGCAGCAGGCCGCCGAGAAGCCCAAGGAGGCCGAGGCCGCTGCGCAGGCCCCCGCGGCCAACGTGCCCTCGACGCCCACGAAGGAGGCCGACCCCCACGCCCTCAAGCGCAAGGACACCCCTCGCCCCACGTGCGCTCTCAGCCCTCAATTGATTCTGCACTGGCGGGAGAACAACTTTTGCCGCGTTTGGGACAACAAAACAAACACTCAAAACGCAACGCGAAAAACGCAGGAGGAAGGCGGTGGCGACCGAGGCGGACAGCGGGCTGCCGATCCCGATGAAGCCGGTGAGGTTGAAGAGCGGGCTGGTGGTCCAGGACGTCGTGATGGGCAAGGGCAACAAGCCCACGCCCGGCAAGACGGTCGCCGTGCGCTACATCGGGCGCCTCGTCAACGGCAAGGTCTTCGACGAGAACCTCAGGGGCCAGCCCTTCAGGTTCCGCTTCGCCACGGGCGAGGTCATCCGCGGCTGGGACGTCGGCATCAGCGGTGCGTGGCCCCTTCTTCCCCTTTGCTGTCCTGCAATTGATTTTGCTTGCGTTGAAGTTTGTTCTGCTTTGTTCAATTCGATTTGGTTTGTTTTTTTTGTGCTTTCGTGGCAGCGCTGACAACGGTCGTCCTCTCGCAGGCATGAGGGTCGGCGGAAAGCGCAGACTGACGATCCCTCCGGCGCTGGCCTACGGGTCGTCGGGTGCGCCCCCGGACATCCCGCCGCAGGCGACGCTGTCGTTTGAGGTGGAGCTGATCTCGGCGTGAGACGAATGCCCCTCCACCAAACACGCACTATGCTTCTGGTTCTGCTCGATCTATAACCTGTTCTAGTCTTCGTGTGGCCTTTTTCTCGACCGCTTTGCACCAATCAATCTTGGGAGCGCTGTTGCAAAAGTAAAAGTAGGGCTCTGCCCGGAATCGAACCGGGGCCACCTGTACCCTAAACAGGTATTTTACCACTAAACTACAGAGCCTTCACAATATAATCATTATGACGCCAACCGCGCGGTCCTACCCGGATCTGCTTGCAACACGAGTTTGCTGATTTTGTTGGTTTGTTTTGATTATTCGATTTTTCCTGTTAGTTTTCAAGGCTTTTTCTGCACCAATAGCAGAATACTGTTATGGGAAAAGTGTGTGACAGAAGGACACTTCACTGGCTGCTGTTTTTTTCAGAGGTGTCAGAAGACAGTGCTTTCCACAGACATTTCCTCTTTTTGGCTGGTATTACCTTCATCATCTTATCACTCAAATTCAGAAAAAATCCTTACAGAAAAAGAAAACATTTTTGACCCCAGGGGGTCAGGACTGAGATGATATCAGTAAGACAATATCTGACATGAAACTCCCCAACATAAAGCACAAGAGAAGGGGCTGATTGGAGCCATTGGCTTACCTGTCACGTGTGACACTCTTCCAAGTCTCTGTCAGTCCCAGAGAGCGTGTTTATCATCATTCCTACACAGTGTTTACTCAGAAACCTTGCATAGATTCCCTATTGATTCATTATTAACGAAATTTGACACTTATGTATGATATCAAGAGTCAAACATAACAAACCACAATTCCCGTTTATAATAATAATAACATATTCGATTGACTGTAGTGGTGTGATAGATGACAAGTCACAAATAGTATGAGCAGCCATATACTCATACCTGCATCTGCTACACAGCCAAGATAAAGCAAATGAGTGTCTTTTAAAAATATTTAGACAGTGTCGTTTTTCTCACATGGTAGTGCCTCTTTTTGTTGAGTGTTCTATCCCCGGTACTCATACTTGTTTAATCTGATTTATGGAAAAGGGGATTTCCCCTCTACCCCTTTGAGCAAAGGTTTAGGCTTTCCATCAGGACGGTGTTCTCACAGAATTTCTGGCACTGTTAAGGATCCACCTCATCTCATGGAACTTCATCACAACCCAAAGTAACTTTTCCTACACACGCGGGCAGTGTAGTTGTAGTCATACATAGATAGCTATACCCTGTCATTCCTGCTATGACCTCAGCACCCTGTTGGAGCTCCTTCACGTGGAGGCCGTGAGTACTGAATTAATGTTGCTGCCGGCATTTTGGTCAGTCGTTCTCTCCGCGAGCACGTCACAGCAAGTCCGTGATGCATAGAACAACAAATTTGTTCTCTCATGTTCAGGCCATTGGAAAAGCCGAGTCCTATCCCTGGGGCGCACTTCTTCAGGTGAGTTGCTTGTGTCTTCTCCAATTGCTCCGCAATGCATGATCGAATCGTCGCACTGTACAATCCAAACGTGACGACTAACTGACACCCAGAAATTCGGTGTTGTCCGTCGTGAGCACCGTGGTAGAAATAAAACAAGAGCCTCGAGTAGGAACACAAGCAGAAATGAAGGTGTTCGTCACGGGCGCTACCGGCTACATCGGAGGTGAGGTCGTGAAGGAACTGATAGCCCACGGCCACTCTGTCACTGCTCTCGTGCGGGGCGATGCCTCCCGGGCGCCCAAGGGCTCCACTGGCATTGTTGGGACGCTGGAGAAGAGCTCCGAGTGGATCCCTGTCGCTGTCCAGCACGAAGCCATCATCTACTGCGCATTCGACCTGGCTTCCGTTGTTTCCCGTGGCGACGGCACCGTCGGAGCAGAGGGTATAACGGCTCCCCTCTGCAGTTGGCAACGTTTGACTCTGTTTTCCCCCGCTGCTCTCACCCTCTCAGAGTGTCTGGTGACTGTTCCGCTGGCAGAGGCAGCGAAGAAAGCAGGGCACACCAAGGTCATGATCATCACCACGTCGTCGGGTGCTGTCATAAACCAGGAAGGTCCTCCGTCAATTGTCCCACACGGGTTGACTGCTCGAGCACAGGGCTTCCAGATGAGTACTCCCCGACGAACGGAGTTCCCCAGTGGCTGCGCCCCAGGTTCGACGGAGAGGCGCTGTTCCTCGCCACCTCGAGCGCGACCTTCCGCGCGTGCAGCGTGCGCCCGTCGTGGGTGTATGGCGGGCGCGGTGGCCTTCTAAAGATACTGGGAGACACGGAGATACCGACTGTTGTGGGCGACGGGTCTGCGGCTGTTTCCCTTGTGTCGGTGCACGACCTCGCCAGGCTCTACGTCTTCGTCGCGGAGAACGAACAGTGCGTGGGAGCGTTCCACGGGATCGGCGACGGCGACTACTCTACGTGGCGCGAGCTGGCAACGAGGGTCAGCCTCGCCAAGGGCTTGCAGGGAAAGTATGACAGTGCGTGCTTGTGGTGACCAACTCTTGAGACTCAGCCGCCCACAGGCATTCCCCTGGAAGTTGCGAGGAACCACAACGGCTTCGCAGAGCTGATGGTGCAACTGGAACACCGCTGGGATGGAACCTAACAGGTAGCCTTAGGCAACATCGATGAAGGCGGCCAGTACAAGACCTCGGGAGATGGGGTTCGTGTTCAGGGACCCGCGCCTGATGGACGCGTTCGACACGTACTGGAAGGAATTGATCTGCTGACGGCTGCTGTTGTTCACTGGCAACTGAGCCCTCCCAGCCGTTGGACCGGCAGACATGAACAATCGACACGTCTCGCTGGTTCTAACCCCAGTGTTACTCGAGAGCCATCTGCATTGCCCGAATCGTCAGTCTGCATGCATGCACAGTAGAGCAGGGACCATCATCATCCGGCACCTCACCTCGCGATAAGGGCACCGTGGGAACTTAGGCCGTGAATCCGATAGCGGTGTTTAAATTGAATCTGAGACTCTAGATGCTCGCGGTGGCACATGTGCATCGCCCAGTAGCGCGCGGACAGTGGCATCGTGTAGAGACGGCTTCAGACAGCCTCCTCCTTGGTCGGCGACGCGCGGCCGTCGCCCTGGTCTCCGGGGATGTCCACCTCCACATCTGCATCCGTCTCGGACACGTTGTTCAGCGGGATCCCCTCGATGTCGTTGCTGTCTGCCAGCTTGCTCTCCTCGCTCTTGCCGCTCTTGCCCTGGTGCGAGTGCGCATCGGCCGCGGCCTCTTTCCACTTGATAACGACAACGCGGACCTGTTTGGCGCCCCGTCAGACGTGCAGACCCTCCACGCACGCGGGAGAGGCGAGGGAGACGCACGCAGAAGGTCGTGGCCTGCGCGAACACGCCGACGCCGAGGCCGAAGAAGAGCGCCTTGGTGCCGATCTTGGCGACGAAGAGCAGCAGGCACCCCACGGGGATGCACACGAGGTAGTAGAAGATCACGTTGCAGACGGCGCCGAAGACCTGCAGGCCGCAGCCGCGCAGGACGCCGCTGAACACGGCGTTGAAGCCGTCCTGCGCCGAGACGAAGGCGCCAAACGGCGCCAGGTAGCCGGCGGCAGCCACGACGTCGGGGTCGTTGGAGAACACCATGGCGAAGAACTTCCCGAACAGCACCAGCGGCGGGATGTACAGGAACTCGAGCAGCAGAATCGCCACTGCAGCAGGCGGGGTCGGGAGGTCAGCAAAGGCCCAGCGGTGGCTCAGGTGTTCTGCGGGCAGGCGCACCGAGGCAGAACCACGCGCTGAAGCGGGCGCGGACGGGGTCGTTGGCGCCGAGGTGGAAGCCCACGCGGGCGCTGGCGGTGATGCTGACCGAGAGGGGCAGCATCCAGCAGAAGTGCAGCAGCGTCATGACGACGGAGAAGCTGGCGAGCGAGACAGCACCGCCGAGGCCCGCGAGGAACACGCAGACCTCAAACGCCCACCACTCGCTGCAGATCATCACGTACCCCGACGCCGCCAGCTTCAGCACCTCGCCCCAGCCCGCCTTCATGGCTGCCAGCGACAGGCCGCCGGCGAGCACGGTCCTGTGGAAGCCACTCGCGCGGATGATGGCCAAGAACATCACAAACTGCAGCGCCCACGTGCACGACAGCGCTGCAGCAGAGCCGTTGACGCCGAAGCCGCAGGTGCGAATGAAGACCCAGTCGAGGGCTGTGATCGAGACGACGCCTGCGGCGCTGGTGACGAGCTGCGGCCAGGAGACGCCGGCGGCGTAGAGAGCCCTGCGGATGGCCTCGTTCCAGAAGGCGAACAGCAGCCCCGCGAGCAGGACCCGCAGGAACCCCTCGGCGATCCGCGAGACGTCCTGGGCCGAGGCACCACAGCACGAGTGAGCCCCAGCGAAAGGGATGCAGCAGGAGCGCCAAGAGTGCTGCTGGGGTGCAGAGGGGCGAGCAGGCAGAGACAGAGACAGAGACCCCCAGTCCCAGTCCCCTGCCCTAGGCTGTGCTGAGGCGAGCGGGCATCGCAGCAGTGCAACGAAAGGCCGTGGCATGCGCTCCGCTCATACAGCGGGCACGAGGCAGCACGACGGCAGCCGCGTGGACTAGACGAGGAGAGAGGGGGGGAAGGGAGAGAGAGGGTGAAGTGGGGCAACGGGCACACCTCGTCCTGGCCCAGAGCCCTCAACACGGGCTCGATGAAGAACAGCAGCGCCACGACGGGGGCCGCGAAGGCCGTGATGGCGACGAGGGCCCTCTGGAGCGCGTGCGAGGCGGCGAGGGGGTTGCGTGCGCCGTGTGCCTGCGAGCAGAGCGTGTCGAGGGCGCACGAGATGCCCATGGCCCCGCTGAGCCCCGCGATGTTGAAGATGGTCGTCGCCAGCGCGCAGGCGGCCATGGGCGTGGCGCCCAGGCGGCCCACGAAGGCGAGGTTGATGAGCGAGATGCCCAGCGACGAGTAGTTGCTCAGCACGGCCGGCAGCAGTATCTTGGCAGACGCACGCGCCTCGCACGTGACGTCGCCCCGGCCCACGCCCGCGCGGCGCAGCAGCGAGTCGAGCAGCGACGGCTGCGGGGGCACGGCGTCCCGCGGCGAGTCGCAGGGCGTGGTCTGTGCGGCGAGGGGGGAGGTGCACTCGCTCATCGCTTGCGGCGTGTGCGCGGCTGAAATGGGGAGACCTCAAGGCGGAAAAGAAATAGAGAGAAGTGCAGTGCCCCCTCTCTCTCCTGCTTCTGCAACAATTGAGTCACGCGTGACGTCATAAGAATGCCACCCGAGCGGGGATCGCGTCGGGCTCTCCCGCGGGGGGTGCGTGTGGCTCTGGCTCACACTCTCGGATCCGGAGACCCCGGGCGGCGGTTCCGGGGAGACACGGCCGTTGGTTGGCAGGCGGGTGGGAGAGCCCCAAACTCCCAACTCCCCGGCTCTGCTGCGGTTTGGGCCCCACACGCGGTCGCCCAGTGTGAGGAAATTCGCAGGAATGCGCATTCCCGCCGCGAATCACTCTTCGCGGACCCGCCGTGGCGGGCCGGCCAAGCCGGGGACGGTGCCACGCCCCGCTATGCGCCTCTCTTTTGCATTGCGAACTGCGGGAGGGCCGAAGCAGAGGACACCAAATAACACGCGCGGGACAAAGGAGAGATCCCAGATCGGTGCTCGCGGCTGGCTGGTCGTGGTTGCCTTGTTGGCACGTCTGAAGCCCTTTCGCCCGCAACGAGGCAAACACCACGGCAGAGGCTGCACAGAATGGCAGAAGGGGGGTCGGGATACGAGCTCTCGGGTGCGTTCTGTGCGAGGAGCTCGGCAGCTCAGGCAGTCTCCTCGTTGGCGAGCGGTGTGCGGCCATCGCACCGGCCAAGTGCGGCCTCTGCATCGCTTTCTGGAACGCTGTTGAGCGGCATCTCCTCGACGCCCTCTGCGCTCTTGCCTGTCCGGGTCTGGTGCGAGTTGATGGCAGCAGCGACCTGCCCCCACTTGAGCGTCGCCACACGGGCCTTGCGGATGGGCAAGTCAGACCCACGGCCCCTCGGAAGGCGCGGAGACGCACGCAAAAGGTCGACGTCATCCCGAAGATGCCGACGGCCAGGCCGAAGAAGAGCGCCTTGGTGCCGATCTTGGCCACGAAGAGCAGCAGGCACCCCACGGGGATGCACACGAGGTAGTAGAAGGACACGCTGCACGCGGCGCAGAACAGCTGCATGCCGCAGCCGCGCAGGACGCCGCTGAACACGGCGTTGAAGCCGTCCTGCACGAGAACAAAGGTGCCGAACGGGGCAAGGCGGCCAGCGGCAGCCACGACGTCGGGGTCGCTGGAGAACACCATGGCGAAGTACCTCCCGAACAGCACCAGCGGCGGGATGTACAGGAACTCGAGCAGCAGGATCACAGCTATGATGCAGAGGTCGCAGGTGACCAACCCCTCGTCAGTGAGAATAACACAAGTATTGAGTCCTGTGGGAAACTTTACCGACGCAGAGCCACGCACTGAAGCGGGCGCGTAGGGGTTCGTTGGCGCCGAGGTGGAAGCCCACACGGGCACTGGCGGTGATACTTATGGACAGGGGCAGCATCCAGCAGAACTGCTGTATCATCAGAATCACGGAGAAGCTGGCGAGCGAGACAGCACCGCCGAGGCCCGCGAGGAACACGCAGACCTCAAACGCCCACCACTCGCTGCAGATCATCACGTACCCAGACGCTGCCAGCTTCAGCACCTCGCCCCACCCTGTCTTCATGGCCTCCAGCGACGGGCCGCCAGCGAGCACCGTCCTGTGGAAGCCACTCGCGCGGATGATGGCCACGAACATCACAAACTGCAGCGCCCACGTGCACGACAGCGCAGCAGCAGAGCCCTCGACGCCGAGGCCCAGGGCGTGGATGAAGACCCAGTCGAGGGCGATGACCGAGACGACGCCGGCAGCGCTGACGACGAGCTGCGGCCAGGAGACGCCGGCGGCGTAGAGAGCCCTGCGGATGGCCTCGTTCCAGAACGATGGCAGCATGCCAGCGATCAGGATCCGCAGGAACACGCCGGCGATCCGCGAGACGTCCTGGCACAAGGTTCACAGCGAAAGTAAGGCAACTATAAAAGCGAGCTGATGAGGTTTATACGCTGGAGAGTTGTTATGGGGGCAGCGGGCACACCTTGTCCTGGCCCAGAGCCCTCAACACAGGCTCGATGAAGAACAGCAGCGCCACGACGGGGGCCGCGAAGGCCGTGACGGAGACGAGGGCCCTCTGGAGCGCGTGCGAGGCACCAAGCAGGTTGCGTGAGCCATGAGCCTGCGAGCAGAGCGTGTCGAGGGCGCACGAGATGCCCATGGCGCCGCTCTGCCCCGCGATGTTGAAGATGGTCGTCGACAGCACGCAGGCGGCCATGGGCGTGGCGCCCAGGCGGCCCACGAAGGCGAGGTTGATGAGCGTGATGCCCAGCGACGAGTAGTTGCCGAGCACCGCGGGCAGCAGTATCTTGGCAGACGCCCGAGCCTCGCCAGATACGTCGCTGCGCTCCACGCCCGCGCGGCGCAGCTGAGAGTCGATGGAAGACGTCATTCTCTGGTGTCGTTGCTGCAACGGCGATTTACGAGTGCCGGTGTGAGAGGCTTCAGCACAGAAAAGTGACTCGCCCAAGCTTCAATTGTGTCAGCGACACGTCAGCGTTCTATGCCTGGAACAACATTCCGAGTACTCGCAGCACGAGTTCAGCTTACGGCAGAGCGCGCAGAGTCCACGCGATGCAGCACGTTGCTCAGCAGCATGAGCATACTCTTTTGAGAGGCTCTGGGCTGTTCTGTTCTTCACATTGGGGGCTCACGGGACGGTATTTTCCGTAAGACAGGAAGAACGGCACCGAATTCTCCCTACCCGGCGGACGCGCGCAGTCAGCGAAGTCGGCGCGAGCGTCTGGGGAGACGAGAACCACGTGGTGCATAGTTGCTATGGGGTGAAAAGGAAGGCGCGGACTCTGCCAAACGGTGCCCCCCCAAAATACTGACCCCAAGGGGGGCTAGGAACCTATCTACCCACGAGCACACTTACAGGCTCATCTTCTTCTTGTCCAGCGAGAACTTGTGCATCTCCCGCCGTTGTTTAGCCGTTTTCGTTGTAGTCCGTCTTTGATCAAATCAACACTCTGCGAGACCGATCGATCCGTCGTTCGTGGCCAGGTTATGGGAACGCTTGCCCTCCTGAGGCCTTTGCTGGCGAAAGTAGTGGAACAAAACGGAGGGGATAAAGGAATTCCGTCGTTTCAGAAACAACTGTTCACAATGCCTATCGACATTAGCCCACAACACACCATCTCGCTCTCAGAAACTAAGCAAAGACAACACAGACGCGTTCGCATATATTTGGGAACAATAGTGAAACTCGTCACTCTTGTTTTCCACCCCCGGTGGAAAAGGATTTCGCATATCTCACCTCGGATCTATCGTTGTTCTTGTCAGGGCCATTTCCTTATCTTTAGTGATTTCCTTGTTCTCGTTCCTTGTTCCATATCGTGAAATGGGCGCAAAGCTGACTTATGAGCATGCAACTGTTTGTCTTGCATACTGGCTTTGTAATCGTCTGGCTGATACCTAAAAAAGTGAGCTGAACAAGGCTGGGTGTACGGTATTGAGGGCTAGCGTGCATTGCAGACAGGACTTCACTGCTCCGCAACTGTTCCTCGTGCCAGGCGACAGGTGCACCACGCACAACGAAACGGCAGTTCAGATCACTGTACATTCATTGATTTCCGAGCAACGGGCATTTGAAGGGATTCAGGGTTAGCACTCCTGAGAGGAGAGCACAAGTCACCAGTTCCAGGCGCACAAGCCAATTCGTAATACGGCCAGCACAACCACGGAGGAGACGAGCACGGATAAAGAGAGCCGCTGTCCTGCTGCTGCGTTTCTGTGCTCTGGGCCCAGCAGCTCAGGCAGTCTCCTCGGTCAGCGGCCTTGATGTGCGACCATCGCCCAGGTCTCCCTCGGCTTCCACATCGCTCGCTGGAGCGCCGTTGAGCGGTATCTCCTCGACGTCCTTGCTGCTGCCCTCCTCGGCGTCGCCGCTCTTGCTCGCTCTGGACTGGCGCAAGTGCGCAGCAGCAGCGATCTCTTTCCACTTAAGCGTCACCACACGAACCTGTCAAGGGCTTGTCAGGCCACGAGCCCCTTGAAAGGCGCGGAGACGCACGCAAAAGGTCGACGACATCCCGAAGATGCCGACGGCCAGGCCGAAAAAGAGCGCCTTGGTGCCGATCTTGGCCACGAAGAGCAGCAGGCACCCCACGGGGATGCACACGATGTAGAAGAAGATCACGTTGCAGACGGCGCCGAACAGCTGCATGCCGCAGCCGCGCAGGACGCCGCTGAACACGGCGTTGAAGTCGTCCTGCACCAGAACAAAGGCTCCGAACGGGATGAGGCTGCTCGCGGCAGCCACGACGTCGGGGTCGCTGGAGAACACCATGGCGAAGTACCTCCCGAACAGCACCAGCGGCGGGATGTACAGGAACTCGAGAACGCCAATCGCCGCTGCAGTGGCGTACGATTGGCGGGTCAGCGAACAGACGCAAATGGCGAAGGTTCTGCGGGCGCACCGACACAGAGCCACGCGCTGAAGCGGGCACGGACGGGGTCGTTGGCGCCGAGGAGGAACCCCACGCGGGCGCTGGCGGTGATGCTGACCGAGAGGGGTAGCATCCAGCAGAACTGCTGTATCGTCATAACGATGGAGAAGCTGGCGAGCGAGACAGCTCCACCGAGGCCCGCGAGGAACACGCAGATCTCAAACGCCCACCACTCGCTGCAGATCATCACGTACCCCGACGCCACCAGTTTCAGCATCTCGACCCACCCCGTCTTCAGCGCCCCCAGCGACGGGCCGCCGGCGAGCACGGTCCTGTGGAAGCCACTCGCGCGGATGATGGCCACGAACATCACAAACTGCAGCGCCCACGTGCACGACAGCGCTGCAGCAGAGCCGTTGACGCCGAAGCCGCAGGTGCGGATGAAGACCCAGTCGAGGGCTGTGATCGAGACGACGCCGATCAAGCAGACGACGAGCTGCGGCCAGGAGACGCCGGCGGCGTAGAGAGCCCTGCGGATGGCCTCGTTCCAGAACGACGGCAGCATGCCAGCGATCAGGATCCGCAGGAACCCCCCGGCGATCCGCGAGACGTCCTGGCACAAGGTTCGCAGCGAGAGTAAGGCAGCTATTAAAGACAGCTGACGATGTTCGAACACGGGAGAGTGGTGATAAGGAGAGGGGGTGGGGGGAGGGACAGCGGCACCTCGTCCTGTCCCAGAGCCCTCAACACGGGCTCGATGAAGAACAACAGCGCCACGACGGGGGCCGCGAAGGCCGTGACGGAGACGAGGACCCTCTGGAGCGCGTGCGAGGCGGCGAGCGGGTTGCGTGCGCCGTGGGCCTGCGAGCAGAGCGTGTCGAGGGCGCACGAGATGCCCTGGGCGCCGCTCTGCCCCGCGATGTTGAAGATGGTCGTCGACAGCACGCAGGCGGCCATGGGCGTGGCGCCCAGGCGGCCCACGAAGGCGAGGTTGATGAGCGTCAGCCCCAGCGACGAGTAGTTGCTCAGCACCGCGGGCAGCAGTATCTTGGCAGACGCACGTGACGTCGCTGCGCTCCACGCCCGCGCGGCGCAGCAGCGAGTCGAGGAGAGAAGCGGGGGGCATTGCTGCTGTGCGGGTGCAGAGCACTGGGCCGAATGGGAAGCAGCCGGGTGGGACTGTTGGGCTTGCGGCAGACACACACAACCGCCTCAATTGTGTCAGCCGACACGTCAACGGGGAGCTTTTACACCATCTCTGGATCAACTAACTGTGGGCCCTCTGCACGCGGTCGCCCCACCGCAATGGCGGGATCCCCGCGGGAGTACCCGAAGGAGAGCAGCAGCACGCGCTGAGAGTGGGGTTGCTCGTCCGAGCGCTGGTGGTCTCTGCAGCGCAGCTCGAGTGTCCTCTGAGGCTCAGGCTCCCTCGCACAGGCTCCCCTCCCCTCAGCGCCTCCACGCCCACGAGAGCTGTGCAGAGCACACGGCGCAGAAGGGGCAGAGGGCAGGAGGGGGGGCAGCAGGTGTAGCTTACGGCGAGAGCGCCGAGGAGGGTTTCGATTGCTTGGGAGGAGGGGGGGAGGTGTGCTGTGTGTGGGCTAGTGTAGTACGGCGTAGATGCATATCTGAACAAGCAGCATGACAAACAGCAGGCTGACCACAAACACGCACATGGTCAGGTTCATCCTCCCCCACTGCAGCCGCGGCCCGCGCCGTCAGTCCCGAGCAGAAAAACCAGAATCCAACAGAATCTGATCATCAAAGAAGTTCACTGGGAATGCAAACCGCAAATGACCACCGAAATCCGGACCGAGCGGCTGGGCTGAGGGGAGGGGAGCAGACGGACCCTGCGGGTGAGGGGGTGGCGCTTGTGGCCGCAGGCGTAGAGGGACCCGGCGAACCAGGCGACGACGGTGAAGAAGCCTGCGATGAAGAGGAACATGGGCAGGCGGTCCCACTTGCGCGGGTCCCGGGGCCCTCCTCCTGGCCCCACAGACCCCACGCCGCGCGCCACCAGCGGCGCCGACTCGTCGTCCCGCGCCAGCTCGGGCGACTGCACCAGCGACGGCACGTCCATGTCGCTCACCGACAGGTTCACGTTGGCCCGCGGCACCTCCAGCGGCCTGCACAGTATTATCAAAGATACATCAAAAGATATTCCGGAATCGCGAGAATCTAGATTGCCGCGCGGAATCTCCGGATATCGGGAGACGGGGGGGGGGCGACGGACGTGAGGGCGGGGTCGCCGCGCGAGTGCTTGGAGGAGCCCTTGAGGCTGCCCTTGGCGCTGGACCTGGCGGGGGGCGCGGGGGCGCGTGCGGGGCTGCCGGGGACGGGGGGGGCGCTGGGGAAGTACTGGGGCAGCGACCCGTACTGGAACACCGCAGCCGCCGACGTCGAGCGCGAGGGCACCGGCGGCGGGGGCACCTGGCGCGGGAAGGACGCGGCCTGGGGCCCCTGGACCTGCGGGTAGAGCGGTGGCAACCCGTCCATGGCCACACCGCGCGGTGTGGGCAAAGCGTAGATATTGTCCCCCCCGCAATATCTCAGTATCTCGGACGGGCGAATCTGCCAGAGCAGATTGCTCCCCCGTCGAATTGGATCCGCCGAGTCAATTGAGCCCGCCTCGCCCGGATTGCAAGGCGCTGGCTGATTCACGGGTCAGCCATGAACGCAGGACGTCGGGATGGGCTGAGTTGATTGTGTGCGGGGTGGAGGAGAGCAGAAATGGTGCATACCGGAATCAGCGGTCACGTCGTCTGTGGCTGCGGTGGGCCCCAACTGTGCGTCCCCTTGGGGCGTCGAGTGCCTCCTGAATCCACCCCAGTCGGCACCACCTCTCTTTCCCATCAGCAAGGGCCCCCTCTCATCAGGCTCCTTGCAGGAGCACACGTCAGCGGATCCACGTCGTCCGGATCTGGCCCCCAGGAGGCGTGGCGATTCCGGTGCGCGCTAGCTGGGCTGGCTAGCGCTCGGCAGCGAGGACGGGCAGGACGGTAGGCGCTTACGGATATCGAGCGCACGGAGGACGTGGTGGTGACGCCACACGCCAAAATATCGCCCCTCAAAACAACGGCTTTTTCGCTCCTGTGCCCTTCCCGTTTGATTCGATGGCTGCGACCCCCGCTGCCGCTGCGGCCCCCGAGGGCCTGCCCGCCCCCGCCGCCTCCGAGGACTCCTCCTCCTCCTCCTCCGTGTCCGAGGCCGTGGCCGTCTCGAGCACAGCAACCGCCTGTGGCTCCTCAGCAGCAGGAGAGGCAGCGTCAGCCGTTGTTCCCGAACCAGCAGCTGAACAAACTTCACCGCCCGCACCCCGCGAGCCCCGCAGCGACTCCTCCGCCCCGGCGCCCGCGGGTCCCGAGCGGTCGACGCGGGCGAGGCGCCCGGGGCTGCGCAGGGGGCGCAGGGGGCGGCGGCCGTGGCGGTGGGGCCGAGCAGCAGCGGACCGGCGGCCCTCAAGGCGGGGACGCTCAGCAAGCGCGGCAAGGTCAACAAGGGCCTCAAGAAGCGCTGGTTCGAGCTCATGAAGGACGGCTCCCTCCGCTACTATGTCGTGCGCTTGGCTCCTCTGTTTGCCGATGCGGGTTTCACTTGATACCCGGAGGGGGGAAAAACCCGAAAAGAACGGAACCTCACCACAGAGCACACACACGGACGGACGACACGCACAAACACACACGCAGAAGCAGAACGGGGAGCAGAGGGGCACGATCCAGCTGAGCAAGGTGTCCAAGCACGAGCACAAGGCCGACACGGTCGTCATCGTCCTGCGCGACCTCGACGGCCGCAAGTGGGAGCTCCACGCCGACACCGTCCTCGACGCCATCGCGTGGCACACCGCCATCGTCTCCGTTGCGTCGCTCTCGCCTCTGTTCTGTTCTGTTTTCTTTACTTTTGTTCTGTTGTACATTTTGTTGAACAATTGTGTTCCTCTCCGAATTATGACGCTAAACGTGCGTGCGTGCGCAGTGGATGGGAGAGCACAACCCGTCGTCGGTGGCGGTGTACCAGGCGACGAAGAAGGACCCGTTCTACGACCTGACGGTGAGCATCAGCAGCATGGAGGACCTCAGGGCCCACGGCCCCGGCTGGAAGCTCGAGTTTGGCGGCTCCAACTCGATCACGTGCGCAGAGGCAGCAGAGCACACCCCACCGGCTGACAGCTGGCCCGCAGGAACGTGATGCACGCGATGAAGAACGTGAACCACACGGTGGTGACGGTGGACGGGCTGTTCAACAGGGGCAAGACGCACCTGCTGAGCGGCATCAGCGGCATCCCGCTGCCCTCGGAGGGCGTCACGCGGCACACCGAGGGCCTCTGCTTCAAGACGTCGTCGTCCGACGCCACGCAGGCCAACATCCTCTTCGTCGACGCCGCTGGCAGCAGGATGCCCGTCCCCTGCGGGATGCTCGCCGACGACAGGAAGGCGCGCGCGCACTTTGTTTCCCCCACGAGCCGAATTCAATTGAATTTCGCCATATGAGCTTACAGCAATCGTCCCGCGCAGGCGATCGACCACTTCCTGCGGATCGCGAAGCTGAGGCTGGCGCACTGCGTGCTGCTGGTGGTGAACCACCTGACGTTTGACGACCAGGAGTACATACGCGAGATGGTGAAGATCATCCCGCAGAACACGCTGCTGCTCATCGTCCACAACCTGCACGACATCTCGCACCGCGACGACCTGCTGCGCTGTATTCACACCGACGTCGTCATGGGCTTTGGCGGCAGCTTCGCCCACAAGACGGTCAACGGCTACGTCACGCCCTACTGGACGCCCTTCTACAACCGCGAGCCCCCCATCATGCACTTTGTGCTCGCCAAGGACGGCACTGACGCCGGCAAGATAGTCAACCGGCACGCAGCCGTGTCTCCCAGACCCAGCACTGACACCGCGTGTGCAGGGCGACGTACGAGATGCTCAAGGTGACGCTGCAGGGCGTCCGCAAGACGGTGAACATCTGCGAGCAGTTCGAGAGCATCTCCAACGAGATCCTCGACAACTACATCAACCGCGAGCGCAGGGGCGGGCGCCTGCGGTGGGACTGGAACACCAACAGCGTGCACTTTGACGACCCCGAGACGGCGTTTGAGCTGCGCAAGATCCACGTGTACCAGTTCGCGCTGCAGCAGTCGCTATTCATCCAGCACATGGTCGTCGTGCACCCCAAGTACGCCTTCGTGCTCCCGGGCTCTGCCGAGGGCGACGACGCTATCATGGCCGACTGGGTCGAGATCCGCGTCAGCGCCCCCAACCTGAACAACGCCTCCGTGGCCCTCGAGGACAACGCCCGCGTTGTGTACGACTCTTCCAAAACACACTGTTCAACACAGCAAAACGCAAAAACTAAGTCAACGCCTCTTCTCCCAAAAACCGCAGCGTCAAGGGAGAGATCCCGCCGTACGCGTCCGACGACCCCGACAAGTACGTGATGTTCGGGGACCTGGGGTGCGGCAAGATCCACTACCCGATCCAGCTGAGCTTCGACCTGAACCCGAGCCCCATCACGTCGCTGGTGCCCGGGCGCTTCGACGCGCAGGAGGGCCTCATCTGGACGTACGACAAGGGCTTCCTGGTCATCTGGGTCCCCAAGGCCACCAGCGTCATGAAGAAGGTGCCGCCGCCGCCCAAGAAGGCCATCGTCGACAAGAAGGAGGGCGCCAGCAGCGGCGCCGCGGGCGACATCCTCAAGGACGTGCCTGTCATCTGCGGGCTGCCCGCGCGCTGCGGCAAGAAGGGCGTGGCTGCTGCCCTGCAGGCCGCCGAGGGCGACAAGTGGCTGACCCAGTTCTGGGTCATGGCCAAGTTCTTCAAGGTCGACTGGTGAGCTACGCCTCCAGACTGCCTACACGCTGTTGCTGTTAGATTGTCCAAGCAGTAATAAAGCCGACAAGATCAATTGCATGCAAAAAAGGGGAGTTACTGTGTACTTGAGAGAACCTGAGGTTCTGGCCCACTTGTTCTCAAACGCATGTAGAATAACAAAATGTGTTCGAAGGGATTCGAACCCTCGCCTCCGAAGAGAACACCACCTCAAGGTGCCGCCTTAGACCGCTCGGCCACGAACACTTTCATATAAACTAAAAGTGGCAAAGAGCCACGTCTTGCCATCCGCAGTTTCCAAAGTGTTAGCGAGTACTGCGTGCAGAGTGCAGAGCGGACACCACCCAGCCCCCATCAGGCGGTCTTGCTCTTGCCCTTCTGCTTGTCCTCCATGTTGTCGCGCAGCGCGAGCCAGTTGTCGAAGCGCTCGAAGCACGTGGACCTCGCGGCCGCGTAGACCACGCGGCGCAGCGCGTAGTGCAGCACCAGCAGCGACGCCCAGGCTGCGGCCACGGCAGCCAGGCGCGTCGTGGGGGCCACCTTCATGGCGCAGTCGCAGACCATCTTGAGCACGACGACGCCGATGGGCAGGGGCCAGAAGCCGATGCGCCTCGAGAGCGCCAGCGAGCTGTCCGAGAGGGCGCCGGCGCCGTCGGACGAGCAGACGGCGTCCGAGAGGACCTTGAGGCGCGTGAGGTAGATGCCGGGCGTGTACTGGTTCGTGTTGCAGATGGCCGCGTGCTTGAGCCAGTCGATGACCAGCTCGCTCAGGTACAGGATCGCCAGCAGCGTCAGCAGGTACCCTGCGGCCCCCGAGGACCCCCGCAGATCCGTCAGCAGAGCGCCCCAGACGAGGCTGTGCCACACCCTCCCGCGCGTGGCCAGGGAACAGTTGGTTGCCGACAGAAAGGGGAGAGGCCCTGAGCAAACGCGGTGCCTCTCACGGGAACGCACCAAAACGAAAAGTCAATTGACATGCGACACGCTGCCAACAACGCGCAAGGCACCAAACGGAACGGGAGCGGGAGGGAATCATCGAACGCGGGAGGGCGCGTCATTGCATTTCCTGGCCAGGGAACAGTTGGCGACAGAACGGGGAGAGGCCACGGGACGCCAGTGCAGCCGCAGACCCGACGCATACAATTGACAATTGATGGACGACAGAGCAGCCAAAGGGAGCGGGGGGCGGGAGAGAGCAAGAGCGAACGCATTCCCTGCGGAGGGTTGAGGCCGGGGAGGGCGTTGGCGACAAAGAGGATGGAGACGAGGATGAGGAGCTCGAAGCGCTCGCAGATGTCCTCGTAGCACATGTTGGAGAGCTTCTCGCCGTCGGTGTTCTTGAGGCCGAAGCTCTTGAGCTCGGCAAACTGCACGAGCACGACGAGCGAGAAGAAGGCCGTCTTGTGGCCCGAGACGGCGAGGTTGAGGACGCTGACGTGGACCAGCAGCAGCAGCGGGTGCAGGACCATGTAGACGGCGGCCACCCACATGTGCCACCACACGGGCCACTTGCGCTCGCTCGCCTTGGCCCGCAGCGCCCACAGCAGCGCCCCGATGATGCTCTCGCCCCACTTGGTCATGGCCTGCCCCCCGCGTGCCCCACATACGCGGTCAGAGGGCCGCCAGCAGCAAACAAGCAAACAAACAAGCAAACAAACAAACAAACACTGAAAATTATGAAATTGAATGTAACGGGAGCAATTCAATTGAAATTTCACAAAAAAGACTGATAGTACGCAAGAGCACAAGGTTCCCCACCCTTCGCTAACTCCCCCAAAGCCGACGGACCTTGTCGAGGAACTCGAGGGCCATCCAGACCATCTTGAGCTTGATCTCGCTGATGCGCACGTAGTCGGACAGCCTCCGCACGTCGATGGCCCACACAGCGGCCAGGCCCACCAGCATGAGCGCCACCCTCGCCAGGTCCACCTGCGCCCCCACCAGGCAGTTCCCGATATCAACGCAATTAATCCAAATCTGCGCGGGAATATCGGGAATATCTGGCGGATTCTTCGGGGAAGAGGGGATGGGTATCTGGACCTCGGAGAGGTATCTGAGGAGCGGCCTGCGGCCCGTGGCGAGGCTCTTGGCGAGCGAGGCGAGGGCGAGGAGGGCGCGGAGGGGCAGCATGGCGACGAGGAAGACGAAGGAGTCGGCGCAGACGAGCATGCCGAAGGCGACGAGGCGCTCGACGGCCCAGGGCGCGAGCACAAAGTCGACGGCCTCTGCGGGGCGCACGGCGCTGTCCTCTGCGGGCCGCACGCTCGCCAGCCACTCGGTGCTCTCGCTCCGCGTCAGCGGCGCCGTGCGGAACGCCGCCTCGGACTGCGTCAGGCTCGCGCGCGGGTGGCGGTCGGCCTCGCGCTGCTGCTGCTGCTGCTGCTGCTCCTCGGCCGAGTTCATTTGCTCGGTGCTGGTGGCCGTTTCGCTTTGTGTTTTCTAGATTGATTTCTGCCTTTTTCTAGATCTCTTGTGCCGCCTCGGTGTCGAAATGGAAGCAAGAGGGGGCGCGGGATATCTGCGGCTGAGAACCTTTGGGGCTGTTGGTACAGGGGCCACCGCTCTGTGTAGAAGCCGGATGAGATCAACAGGGTGCGACACGGCGAGCAAGTGGACCTGCGAACCGGACGCAAGTGTGGACCGACTGCTCGGCGTACAGTGCGCCGTGCCGTGCCCATACTTGTGATGAATCATTTGAGTTCTATTTACTGCCAAGGCTCGTTTCTCTCTTGTGCTCGCCAAAGGGGCTCGTTGTTAGGTTGCTGATGGGCTGAGAAGTGCATCTGGGAGCTGTGGGAATGCTGCGCTCAGGCCGAGGGGAGGTGGACGTCGTGGGGGTACGACTCCTTGACACCAGCAGGGGAGACGCGGACGTAGCGGGCGTTGGCGCGGAGCTCTGCGAGGTCGCGTGCTCCGAGGTAGCCCATGCCGCTGCGCAGGCCCCCCACGAGGCTGAAGACGACGTCGCGCACGGGCGCTGCGGCCTCCTTGAGGGCCTCGACGCCCTCGGCGGTCATCTTCGCTGCGGTGCCATCGTAGCCGTAGCGTGCGGCGCTGCCAGCACGCATGGCCGGGAGGGAGCCCATGCCGCGGTAGGCCTTGTAGCGGCAGCCCCTGTACACCACGGCCTCGCCCGGGGCCTCGGGGCAGCCCGCCAGCAGGCCGCCGCAGACGACGGCGTCGGCCAGGGTGAGCGCCTTGACGATGTCGCCGCTCTTGGTGATGCCCCCGTCGGCCAGCACGGCCACGCCCCGCTGGCGGCACACGAGGGCCACGGCGTAGAGCGCGGCCAGCTGGGGCACACCCACGCCCGCCACCACCCGCGTCGAGCAGATGGAGCCCGGGCCCTGGCCCACCTTGACCGCCGTCGCCCCGGCCTCGACCAGGAAGAGCGCCCCCTTGGCCGTCGTCACGTTGCCCGCGATGATCGGCAGCGCCCCGAATGCCGCCCGGATGGCCGCCACCGCCTGCCCCACGCGCGCGCTGTGCCCGTGCGCGGTGCCCACCGTCACGACGTCGGCCCCGGCGGCGACCAGTCGCCCCACGTGGGCCGTCAGGCGGGCGACGTCGAGGGCCCCGCTGGCGTCGCTGGGCAGCGAGACGGCGACGCCGCAGAGCAGGCGGCCCTGCGCGTCGTAGGCCGGCGTCTGCGCCTGCGCCTGCGCCACGGCCTCGCGCGCCACGACGCCCAGCAGCCGCAGCGTCGCCGCCTCCACGACGGCGATGGCGCTGCTCGCGAGGCCCGCGGCCCACATGGCCCCCACGTCGGCCAGGTACCTGCGGGCCCCGCCCTGCCCGTCCCAGCGGTAGACCGCCTCGGCCGTGCTCACCACCAGCTCGCGGTGCCGCTGCGCCCCCTGCGCCTCTGCCGGGGACCCGGCGCCCTCGAGCACCTCCCAGACGCGGATCTGGGCGGGGCTCAGGGCCCCTGCCGCCCCGTCGGCGCTCAGCTGCGCCGTCCGCGAGTAGTAGCCCGGGCAGCGGTCCTCGAGGCCCAGGCCGTCGGCCGCGTCCGCAGCCTCGGCGCCGCCTGCGCCCACGTGGGCCACGGGCGCCAGGCCGGGGAGCGTGCGCTTGACCTGGGCGACGGCGGCGACCTGGGCGGCCTCGGTCATGTTGTAGTGGATGAGGCCCAGGCCCCCCACCGCCGCCAGCGCCGCCGCCATGCCCGGGCCCGTCACCGTGTCCATGTCCGCGCTCACGATCGGGCACGGCAGCTCCAGCCCGGGCCCCAGCCGCGTCCGCGGGTCCGCCTGCCGCGGCAGCACCTCCGAGTACAGCGTCGACAGCGACACGTCGTCGTACGTCAGCGCCCAGGGCGCGTTGCTCGGGAAGAACTGCGAGGCGGGCTGCATGAACATCTCGTCCACCTCGGCTGCCGCGCTGCGGCTGTGCTGCTGCTGCTGCTTCTGCTGCTGCGATGCCATGTGCATGTGCTGTCGCCCTCTCTTTGCTCTCTGGTGGGGTGTCAGGAACTGGGTGACGTCACGCCTGATGCGAACCCCAAAACCCGGCAGCTGACACAGTCACACCGGTGGTTTTTCCACCCCATTTCTCATCATTGGAACAAAGCTGAAGAAAGATCACGATTACTACCAGCTGGTGCACAATTGCATGCAGTGCTTTCTTCTGGGCTTGATGGGCGTCGCCCTCGTCCCCTAAGTCTGGGAAGCACATATGCCCCAGTGAACACCAATTGCCGGCCACTGACCCCAATTGGTGGCTCTCACGAGTCTTCAGGGTATCCGGGACTGCACCCAACTCCGTACAGAAGAACGAACGATGTATCACCCCGCCATTGCAGCAGTGAGAATCACTACGACCACTCGGACAACCACAGCTCTCGTTTCGCCTCACCCTACTGCAAACATGATGAGAAACTCTTATGAGAAGCGGCGCTCCGCTTTTCTTTTCGAGCTGTAATGAACCTTAGCTGTAGCGGGGTCTCCGGCTACCAGGATATTCTCCCCTGGGTTTTCGGTTTAGGATAGGGATCACATACTGCTTTTGTTTTTGAATCACAGCACCAACAACCGAACTCTGTTGGGCATCGCAAGCTGACGCACAGACGAAAAATGCTGCGTCTGTCCTGCCTCGCGCTCCTGGCGCTCCTGGCCTCCACAGGGCTGGCGAGCATCACGGCCTTCACGGCCACCGTCACGGTCACCAACGACCCGCAGCTGCATGTCCGTGCCCCTCCCCGCCCACGCGCGCTGGTCTCCCCGTCTGCACAGCCCCCGTGGCCCTGGGGTGTCCTCCCTGTTGTGTTGGGGGCCCCTCTGCGCCTCTTCCGGAATTCTGTTCCGTCTTCGGGAATGTGCACGGCCTCAGCTTGCACTCCCCCCGCCATAGCACGGCGCTGCTGCAGCAAGCAGCGTGCTCGCGTCGGCGTACCCGACGCAGCAGACCGCTATCTCAGTTTTCCAACGCCAATTTTCCTGGGGTTTTCCCGCTCTCTGAGTCTCACCGGAGCCCTGGGACACTGGCGGAGCCTCTGCAGGGGACGATGCGGGGGACGATGTACTACCAGCACGACAGCGAGGGCAGGCGGTCGTTCCGCCGCATCGACTACCAGCTGGGCAGCGGCCGCGTGGTGACGGAGCTGATCGACTACCAGCAGCACACGCGCTACCTCCGCTGCTCCTCCTGCCAGGCCGAGTCCTACAAGAACGGTCCGTCCTCCCCCACTTCTCGTGTGGATTCCGACTCCACGCCTTCGGACGCGCACGCGCTCCTACGAGCCCAGTTGATTTTGTTTTATTTTCCTGCGTTTTTCCTCCGAGTGTGGAATACTATTTATTTTCGTTTTCAATTGAATTCAGTTTTCAATTCAAACCCGAACAGAGATGGAGAAGTTCTTCCACGACCCGAGCACCGACTCGCCCTCGACGGCGTCGGCCCAGTGCGCCGACACGACGCGCACCGGCGGGGCCAACGGCGTCGCCCGGCTGTCGGTCTCTGCCACGGCCATCTGCTCTGCCCAGTACGCCACGGGCAAGACCATCGCCTTCAGCAACTACCAGCCGGCGTCGTCGCTCGACGGGCAGTTCGACATCGGGCGGTGGGACTGCCCGGCCAAGAAGTGCAACAGCGTCATGAACCTCGCGCTCATCCTCGACGAGTCGGCCAGCATCAAGCGCAGGATGTGGTCGCAGGTCAAGAGCTTCGCCAAGGACGTCGTCGACATGTACACGGTGGGCCCCGACGCCGTCTGGATCGGCATCGGCACGTTCTCGACAGACGGCAGGCTGATCTGGGACCTCGACTGGAGCTCGCAGAGGATCAAGGGCGCGATCAACGGCATCGACGAGGCCAAGCAGAACACGTGCATCGGCTGCGGCATCGCCATGGCCACCTCCATCTTCGAGGTGCGGCAGCGCATGCGGACCGCGCGTACGTCCAGCCGTCGTCTCACGCGCATGGGCGGGGGGACGGCAACGCACAGAATGCGAAGTACTTCCAGAGCGAGGAGAGGAAGGCCAAGAAGCCCAAGAACGTCATGATCCTCATGACCGACGGCGGCAACAACCGCCCGTGCCCTAACGACCTGTGGGGCAATCCGTCGGATTACTGCCCCACGAGAGTGCGCTCGTCTCTCTCCCCTAACCGCCGTAGCTGTGTTCCGACGCCATCTGCGCGTTCCACAGGACTTCGACCAGCCGACGGCCAACGCCAACCTCAGCGCGGCAGCACGGACACTTAAGTGGAACAAGGTGACATCTATTGCGCTGGCCGTGGGCAACGACGTCATCGAGCGGCAGCTCAGGAGCTTCGCAGACTACTACATCAAGGCCGACTCGTTCGACACGCTGTCGAGCGTGCTCGGCAACCTGCTGACCACGACGTGCCAAGGTGCAACAAAAGCCACTCTAGCAGTCAGATAGCCGGGGCTGACCAAGAGAACGAACGCATGCAGACTTCCCCGAGAGCCCATGCGGGGACTCGTGCATGGGGTTCTGCGGGTGCGAGGGGGAGTGCGAGTGCCCGAGCGAGTGCCCGTCCAAGGACCGGTGCACGGCGAGCAGGTGCGCGTACGGGCCCAACGGCTGCGTGGACACGCCCGTGGCGTGCGACGACGGCAACCTGTGCACCAACGACACGTGCGACCCGCAGTCGGGCTGCAGGTCGGCGCCGTACAACGTCGAGGCGCTGTGCGCGCACACGGACAGGTGCAAGGTGGCGCACTGCAGCCCGTCGGGCGGGTGCTTCTTCACGGACCTGGCCTGCCCCGACAAGGGCAAGTGCCTCAAGGCGAGGTGCGTGGACGGGGAGTGCAAGTACACGCCGGTGGACGTGAACGACGGGAACGAGTGCACCGTCGACACGTGCGACAACCACACGGGCGTGCAGCACACGCTCAACTGCGAGGACGGCGACCCCTGCACCGACGACAGGTGCGTGGCGAACAAGTGCGACCACAGCGCCCAGCACGTGTGC